>CM070706.1:1200000-1775000 GCA_036346265.1 Melocanna baccifera
TGTTCCGTTTGCATTCCTACCAGAGAATTAACTTTTCCGTGCACAAGCCATGCTACCAGCAAAGGATAGAATGATAAATCATGTCGGGTTTTCCGTTGAGATATATCACTTAATTTACAGCCCCTTGGGCTATTTCAGAAATATCTAACACGCAAATTCACTGCAAATTGACTTGTGCACTTGATTTTGTTGCCGTATCTGTTCATAATTTGGTTCTGTTTAGATTGTCTTTTGCCTTTCGGTGAATGACTCGTATGCTCTGCCATGCAGCTGAAAGTATAGAAGTCTCAAGCATGTTCTGTACACTGCTATATACAACATACGCACTGTAAATTGGCCGAGTTCTTTCTGGTAACTCAGAGTTTTTACAGCGTGAACAGCCACCTAGCTTGTAGTTTATCACTGAGTGGGAATTAAATTTTCTGCTGCTCTCTGAACCAGAAGTTTCTCCTAATCAATAGGTAGTGCTTATATATGTATTACTATATATCAAAATCATATCTTACGGAAGCATAAATAATACAATAATAACTTACACATGGGCCGGCCAAACCGAAATCATTAATATACAACAGCGGAAATAAAAACTTTACATAGATAAGACTCTTAAGACATACCCACAGACAGCCAACTGGGGTTCATGACTTAGTTCTTGGCCTCCATCGTCTGCCAACTCTATCGACTCCTTTAGATGATGGCAGAGATTGACTTTTTTCTTCTTACTTATTGAATAATGATAATTGAGCAACAATAATTACGATGGTACTCAGCAAGCCACCACACAAAATATAGTAATAATATATGCAAGGCTGTCAAATAGAGGCTTGGGTTTTTTATTTGGTAAAAGCATCATTTTTAAAGTTATAATAAATAGAAAATTCCCTGAGATATAGTAGTTCTAACTAAACCAAATTTATGGTTACCTCCACATGTTATATTTATGGTTACCTCCACATGCACTAATAATAGTAGTGCATATTACATCCACATGTTACAACTTATGATTACCTCCACCGTATACTAATTTTGTTACCTCCACCGTATACACATGCATGCGTGTGCTCGTCGTGCACGGATTGACCGGGCGGCGTGGCATGTGTATGCTGTAGCTGAAAATGAGGGCATGAGATCTACCGATAAGATAAGAAAGGGTGGCCAGAGGGGATCAAAAGGAGATACCACAGACTCACAGCTTTTCAGCTTGGGTTGTAAAATTTGTCCAAAGGTCCTGGGCCTGCCTGGCCTGCTGCCCAAATTGTGAACCTGTCAGGACAGGAGGGTGATGCAACTCTCTGCAGCGTCTTCAGGCTTCCTCATTTATCTCATACTTGGCTCTGACCGGTCAATTCTTGCGAGAGCTACAAACTCTTTACCCCCTCAACTACCGTCATATGTGCAACAATTTGATGCATCCAGCTGTGCTTCCTGTGCACTGACAGTACTACGGTGTTTGTTTAGCTCCTTCAATTGCCTCTAAGGTGAGACCTGTTAATGAATTAGTTAAAAGCAAAAATAATCTCTCTCTTATCTCTATCTCCTAACCTCTCTCAAGCAAGTAGGCCAGCCTCTAGCTCGAAGCTGCTGCCATTTTCCTTGTGGTGTCTGGAGGAGGCAGCCTCCAAGACACGCTCTCCCATCTTAACAAAAATCGAGCAAACTGTGGATGCTCTTAGCATGCAGTTGCTACTAGGTGCTATCGGTAGTTCTGAACCTGTTAATGTAGGATTGTTCTGGCTCTACTAACTGCTGCTTTCTGCAAACAGCACTTATGTAAATTTTAGTTCTGATTCTAGTTAGCTCTATAATGTGTTTTTTTCATTCAGATTCGTCAATTCAACAGATAGCAGTACGCAGAGCAACAGAGACTGAAAATTGACCATAACACATCGGTGCTAGATACGGAGAAATTTTTCATGGAGGCGATCTTGATTCGCAGTGGTACTAGATCCTCAATCTTCAGGTCAGTGCACAGCTCGACTCGATTTGAATGGTTTCTGCAGTTGTTATTACTACTACTACTACATAAATTAACTGATGAATGGCTTGAATGAGAATTACTACTGTTACTGTGCCATGCACGGCTTACATTTGCTAATCTGATAAAAGCTTAGCAGCAGCAGGAGCTAGCAAATGCTTGACAGCCTACGGCATTTTTCATTCATGGCGTAGTGATGATGAGTGAATGTGACTTGCCAAATCTATTTACTTGAATTTGGATGCAGGAGGCCGTCAGGTAGGCAGAGGCAGCCTCGCTAGCTAGCTCACCTGGATGGATCATCCTTGTCCTTGGGCAGCAGAGACAGGAGGCTTGAATGTTTCTGAATTCTCACTCACCAAGGACAGATGGCTTGTCCTTGGACAGCAGAGACAGGAGCCTCTGCCTTATGTTGAGCATGACCTCCCCATCGGCGTACGTCACGAAGCTACCAGAGAGCATGCAGTTGTCGGCGCTGGGGGCCGGCCACCTTCCGGAGCTTAGTCTCCCCGGTGGTGAGCTGCGATGTGCGCCGCAGCTTCGTTGCGGCGGCGACCGGCTACAGGTCCAGGAACGCGTGGCCCATCTTGTTGTCGTACTTGAAGCGATCCCAGTCGAACATCTCGTAGCAATGGCAATCACAATAAGCAGAAAGTGACGAAGTTGTTCGGTTCGGGCCAAAGAAACCTGTAACTTATTATCAACTCTTAGCAATCATGATAGGTAGAACATATAGCTAGGCTCGTAATTTAGTTTAATTTTACATCAAAGTTTTCTTAAATTATCTTCTTCTCAATTATGGTATCTAGACTACAAGTAGAATCATTCTGATCACAAGGTGGTGTCATGGATTGTGTCCTCTAGAGTCCAAAGAAAGTTATAGTTCAGTAGCTGGGTGGGTTCTTGTAGTTGCCATTTGCTTGTCAGGTGAGGTCACTGCTGTTGCTCCCGATGACGACGACACTGGAAGCTGTACTACTTTATTACTGAGAATGAAGTTTAATAGAAAATTGTCCAATCAACATTGACTGAATTAATGCAAAGTCGCAGATCAGATGCCGATAGAAACTCAGGCTGAACAATTGATGTTCTTCAAGTCACAAGAAAATTACAGCCTAGATGTCTATTCTTTTGACTAGATCTCCCTGTTCAATAAGGGCTGTAAGGCCATACTAGATTGCAACGTCAGATTAATTTAGTTGTATGCTTCCTTCAATACTTATATAATTATTTTTATTCATAAATTTATGATAATGAAGAAACAAATTTTACATAATTATTTTACAAACAATTCAAATAGTACCCTCAATCAATGAGAGTACATTTTAACCAAGTTTTTTTTTTGAGAGGGGATTCGTATGGATCTTTACGCATATATAAAGATTAGAAATTTGAATAATTGTTTAGAAGAAATCAGCTAAGTGATATTTCTCAAACCCCTTCGAGTAAAATATAAAAAACTATATTTATATCAATTTAGCTTAGTTCTTTAATCTCACCCTCTATTTTCGTCTTAGCTTCGTCAGACTGAAATACCTCTATCATATACATGGTACTGTTTATGATAAGTGTGTTTGACTAACTAATTAGGAATACACGTATTATCGATCGGGTGTTTGTAATATATCGTGTCATGTTGTGTTGCCCGACAGGTTAACTTTTTAGGCTCAGTCTAACCTACCATTCATATCATGCCAACACGATCCGTTACATGATGTACTTATACTGTGCTTGAACAATTTCAGATCAGCCGTACCTCGGGCTGGCACAGATCAGCCCAGCCAAACTTCAAGCTCTACTCTAATCCAAACAAATCCCGCAGCCATTCCAAGAACCTTCCAGAGGCCGCAACGCCGGAGCATCCATCCAAGATTCCGAGAGCCGCTACAGCATTCCGATCCGGCGGAGAGATGTTGGGGGACCTCCTCTCCAAGATCCTGCTGTAAGTCTCGAGCCGAATCCTTCTTGGTTGGATTGGATGAATGGGTTACAGTCTTCTTGCCCCGTCCGAGTCTTGATTTATATATTCTTTGCGCTGTGTGCTGGGGATATGCACGGCTCGTCCGCCCTTCGTGGCGACGCAGGCTGCCGTCTGGGTACGCGTTGCCGGCCTTCGAGCGCTTCAAGACGGCGGAGGCGCGCCCCAACGACGCGCGCATGCTCCGCTTCTGGTGCCAGTACTGGTGAGTTTGCTGCTCAACTAGCGACGGAACAAGGAACTGAAAACGGAATAAGGAATCCGCAATGGATTTTGATTGGCTTGTTCGCCTGTTTGTTCCCGATTCCTTCCATGTTTGCCTCATCTCTCGGCTGTTGTGAATAGCGTGGCATTTTGATGTGCATCTAGGCAAAAGTTCACGCGCGCGCCGATAAATCCAACTTTATTTCTGCCCCCCCCCCTTTAAGTTTTCTATGGATTGGAGGATGCATTTTTAGGTGCCTGTTAGGTGGTGGATGATGTTACGTTTTCACCTGATGTCTGTATTTGGGAAATGCATCAACAACGCATGAAAACTGGTTTTCACCTGATGTCTTTTTCAAGTTTGAGTTGTTAAGTGCAAGCAATTGAACCTGTTGCTAGCAATAGAAACCTGCGTGAAGACCCATTAAACTTTTGTATCATGCACTTCACATTCTTTCTATTTATTCATCTGGGATGTACTTGACATATGTGTGGACAAAGCATTTCATGAACATCCTGTATGCAATTCAAGCATTCCTGGCTTGCATTTGTTACTTGATTATGTGTTTGTAATTCAGATTACATCAGTATGGTTAGCGTGTTAATTTTTTATGCGTAGTAGTTAAAAGGCCAGCATAACTTTCCATGAAAAGGATGGTGGCTTCATCAAACCTCTTGGTTTGTTTAACAATTCCGAGTTGATTTTGCATGTAGTACTTTTCGTTGTCAGTTATATTAGATGATTTATTTGTTTGTAAAGGGAATACTTCTATGCATGTTATTTTAATTCTATTATCAAGACTTGAGCATGAGTGCATTACTACACCACAGAAATGATCAAATAAAAGATGGAAAGTTTCTTAAACTTCTATTTGCTATCATTTTGCTTACTTTAATTGATATTTGGGGAGAAGAATTCAAATGATAGGAAGGACATGGAAAACACAACTTGGTGTCCATACCCAACTTACATCTGACTTCAGCACAGAAACAATTAAATAAGGAGGCTTCAACACATAAGGAGGCTTGAGGCTTTCTAGTATTATCCGGTGGCTGATGTTAAAAAAAAATGGATTGGTACTATGCAAATGAGATGCTTTGTGGTAGTCATAAATGTTTTCCCTTATCTCTGAAAAACTTGGTAAAATTCAACTTGGTAGCTAACGATATGTTTTTTTCCTGAACATCATTAGGAAAAATAGCCCAAGTAATTCAACTGACAAGGAGCCAGTTGTAAATGTTTTTGATTAGTTACTAGTTCTGCTGTCCTACTCTTGGTGTGCCATGATTTTCCAATGGTTTCAACATGTAAGTTCTGATTGAGGTGAAGAATATTTAGTTATTTACAATTAGCTAAACAGCCAAAGTGTGTTAAGAGTGTTAAGAATCTTATTATAGTAAAGTTTGAAACTTGTATTTGTGCCAAACCTGCTGAGTTTTTAAATAAACACAAATTGTTGTATTCTGTAAATTGGCCAACAGTTTTCTGCTAAAGCTTGTCAGTACTTCCTGTTTTAAAGCTCCAGTATCTCTAGGCTTCCTAACAATTCAGTTGGTGCATACTTTTCAGGATCATAGTGGCCATGGTGATAGCCTTTGAGAGCCTCATCTCATGGCTAGTTAAATTTCATCTGCAAGGTTTTTCCTTTCTATTCGAAAGTTCACTTCTCATTTATGTTTGTCTGCTATAATTTGTCCATATCAGGATGCCAATGTATGGAGAAATCAAGCTAGCTTTCTTTGTTTATCTGTGGTATCCCATAACAAAGGTTTGTTATCCTTACCCCCTGTAAATGATGTCTTTGCTTTAGCTGAAAAAAGCAGCACAATTGTATTGTCTTCTTATTTAGAGGGTAATTGTTTCTGCAGGCAGTGATGTTGTGTACGATACCTTCCTTCGGCCTATTGTGATGCAATAGTAACCAAATATTGAGCAAAGGTTACTGCATCTGAGAGCTAAATCTGGGCAACTGCTTACATTCTACATCAAGAATTTCGCTGACAAAGGGACAGCTTTCTTCATGGATGTCCTGCGTTATGTTGTTTCTGACAAACCCGAAGCTTCAAATTCAGAGGTAATGAGTTTTTGCTCTGTCAAAATGGCTTACTCCATATTGGACATTCATCTCTCACATGCTACCTCTTTGCAAGAGTGTTTCTACACAAGGATAGGATAGTTGTGAGCTGTTGTCTAAGAATCAGGCTTTACTTGTTAGTGGTGAGAATCAGATTTTATTGTTAGTAGCCTGTCATCATAGTATTACAATTCCAGAATTATTTTCATTCCTCATCGGTTACTCTGCTCTTCATCAAATGCCACAACCAGAAACCATACCAAGTCTGCATCACTCCAAATTGCTCTCCTCTCAGGCATCATATAGTTCTGGATCTGGAAAAAGGCTCACAAGCCCTGAATCATAGAACTACTTCAGTTCATTGTCAGAAGCCTTACCAGCATTTCATCAAAGCTAATCCTTGACAGAATATACTCTCTGATCTGCATAAACTCCATCCATCTTCAGAAAGACCGTTGACCATTGTGGTAAAGCACTTAGTGGTTGAAGTCACAAGTTTTAGCCCCATAAAATCCTACCTTAGATCAGAGACCGGCAATTCCTAGTTCTGCCAAACCAACCATTCCCAGCCGTCTCCCTCTCGTTGCCCCACTTGAACAAGCAGACAGGAGCATATTATCCATCCATTGCCAGCCAGCGCCAAGGTCAGAAACCCAGAACGCCCACTCTTCCTTGTCCTCTATCTTGGACTCAGGACACATGCAGCCCCCTGCCGTTGTCAGTTCTCACTGCTTTGGTTCTGCCCCGGCCCCACCGGATGTTAGTTTATCTCTCTTGTTCATGTGCACGAATCTTGATGCACTAGAGACAGGCAATGTTAGTTTCTCTCTCTTGTTCGCATGCGCACCAGAGGAACGAGAAGTCCGGCGCCGGAGCCCCTTCGCCACCAAACGCCGGCCGCCGTCGCCGTCTCCGCCGCCGCAGGAGTCCATCTTTGACGGCCCGACCTCGACGCCGCCGCCGTGGCCGAGGTTACTCGTGCTTCGGTCGGCACCAAGCCCCGGCGGAAGCACAATGGCAAGAATTAAGGGCGAGCAATATTTACACCATTTTAGGAGATGATCGTGTACATACAATGGGACGATAGGTTAAACATCAAAGATAGGCGAGAGAGAGAGAGAGAGAGAACACATAGCAAAATCCAGCAATCCACGTGAGAGTGAACAGACATGTATGAAGCATGTTGCGATGATACAAATTGCCCTTTTTTTCATTGTTCTATCTCGTTTCCCTTTTGCATAATTTGTTCTCTAATTTCCTTGCCATCATTGCATCAATGATCGTGAGTTCGTGGCGACTGAAAAAACTCACAAAAGCCTCGAAGCTAACTAATCTTCTGTTGCTACGCAATTCCTTTCGCTTGTTGCTACCATCTCTCTATAATCCTACCGAAATATTTACACAAATTACAACCCAAATCAAAACTCAAAAGTCAGTTCTGTTCTAAACATTACCAGAAAAGGAGCAAGAAAGTAAAAAAAAAAGGCAAACAAAATCAAACGCAACCAAGAACCGCGAGGCTCTGGCACGTCACCGTCCGAAGAGAGCTCCGATGAACCCGAGGCAGCCGACGAGGAGGCGGCAGAGCGGGCCTTGCCTCCGCCGGCGCCTCCTGCCGGGGCCCTCCCTCGCCGACGGCGTCAGCTGGAGGTAGGCATACGCCGCGTGCTTGACCAGAGGGTGGCGTATCATGTGCAAGTCCCCGCAGCTGCCGCCGCCTCCTGCTGCTGAGGGGGAGCTGGCTTTGGCGGCGGCGTACTCTGGCGAGGACAGGATGTCCCGGAGGCTGGTGTAGCCCGCCTGCCCGCTGCCGTTGGGGATGTCGATCTCCGGAGGCGCCACCGCCCCCGCATCCCGGACGACACCCGCTTGACAGGGCGCCAGTGCCGGAGCTCGAAGTCGGCAGTGCCCGCCCCGTTGGCCAGCCGGTGGCGTTGCCGCGACGGAGACGGCGACTCCAGGACGGCTGCCACCGCCGTCACCAAAGAAAGATCAAGAAGGCGATGGTTTCTTTCTTCTCGTAGAAGAGAATCAAATTCAAATCAAGCTCGAGCCGAGCCGGAGGTGGAGAAGAGACGACTTCCTATTGGAGAGAGAAGACTCGAAGAAGAATAATTTGAGAGTGGCTTGTTGCATAAACGTGCAGCTTAAAAGATTGGGAAAATACGACGGCGAAAGTTTGGGGGCCCCACATGTCAGTGCATGTGGTGCGAGTGCTTTTACTAAGAAAAAAAAGGGGTAAAATCCGGGTAAACAGGATGGAATTTTGTAGGGTAGTGAAACGAGGCGGCTGGGTGAACGGAGATGCTGGGGTGGGGCCCGCAGCAAATAATATGGTACCCGTCATCTATGTTAACTCTCCAATTTATGGGTGACTTTTTTCAGACTGTCCTGATGTTTCAGTTTCAGCTTCTAGCTACAGTTTTTTTCACTGTTCTGTAATTCGTCTTTTTTCTGAATTTTTTTAGATTTTTTTAGACTTTTTGCATTTTTATTTTTTTCATGTGTTCCTTTGTATTGTCCGTGATGGGTTAACATATTTTTTTTCTATTTTTTTAAATTTAATTATACCTAAAAATCAAATCAACTACAGTAAAAAAAATCAACTACAGTAAAAAAGTCAACTACAGTGAAATTTCATCCAAAATTCAGAAACCATCGCTAAAACGAACGCCCCCTTGTCTTATAACTTTTGAGTTCTAACTGCTCATAAAGAGAGAGAGCATGAAGAGAAACAGTTGTATATGATTTTAGATAGGATAACTGAAGTCGATACAATGTCTAATACAATCAATTTTTTTTGTCTTGAAATGCCTTACCGTTTGAATGTTAATTACTATAGTAAAAACAAAAAATTATAACATGGAGCCGAATATAGGAGGTAAATATATAATTTTTCTTGCAATTTGTATATAGGATAGTTTTGTGCACGTGGACGACATATACCTTTTCATACAAACACACTCTATATCCGAATATCTACAATATCTATGAATTAAGTTTGCACCAATAACCACGTGGAAAAGAAGCAAATAAACGGTCAATTTCATCGTAGATCTCTCTCACAAGACGAAACCCATAACGGAGAATATTTCAAAACAGGGAGGGGAGCAAGCAATGGCCAGCCGCTCCTACGAAATCAAATGGCCAGGATTTGATCGAGGTTAGTGGCTGCTCACCACCATTGTGATGGCGCAATGGTGACATCAAGTTGCGGTGAAAGCTATAGATGTGGACGTAGGGCCTGTTATTTTCGGCTTTGAAAACTGAATTTTGGTTTTTACCGTAATATCTAATTTTTAAACAGAGTATTTTTTAAAATAAAATATACAAAGTTAATTGTAGTACCCGTTAAAAGCTCAACATATATATCAGCTAAAATTATATGCGAATATCTATCTATCATGAATAGCTCAAAATTCAAAAATTTCAACAAAAAACTATAAACAAAAAAAAAACAGACCCTATTAGTTTGCTCATGAGCTCACAAACGTCAACTTTTCTCGTCCCAGTTTCTCTCGGTAGGGCCATCATGATGGACCATGCGTCTAACTCAGCATTCCTCTTTGGTGGGTAGGTTCTTTGGGATCGTGGGTTATGATTTACTATTTAAAATTTTGAATTATGACTGTTTGGGAGAGAGAGTACGAAGAGAGATACTTACGTGCGATTTTGGCTTATATAGATGAAGTCAGACAGTGTCTATTACAATCGATTTATAGACCCCGTCTTTAAAAGATACTCTGTTTGAAAGTTAGTTACTGTATAAAACCAACCCATAAACTCAAAAGAACCCACTCAAAAAAGCTTGCCATTTTCTTACCAATGCACTCCTTAATCAAGGTGTAAACACAATTCCAAAAAATAACAACAATTAAGGTGTAAGCATTCCCATTTTGGATGTTTGATAAGCTAAATGATATGTGCACTCACGAAGCTAATAACTCTTTTAGTCTTTTAGAGTTGGATATCTACTAGGCTGAGAAGGTCAGTTTTTTTTGGACAAGTAGAATTCAGTTAATTAAAGTAACATATTTCATTGAGGTCCCATATCCTTTCTCTTCTACTTAAATCAAGCCTCTTGATTTGAATATGAGGAGCTAGAACATGGACAATTAGTTTGTAACGACAAGAGGAGGTGTAATTAATCGCCACTAGTCCTATTAATCATGACACGGATTTGTATAACCATTTACATACATGCAACGGTCGGCCATTTGGAGGCGATCAAGCGGTGGTTTTGCAGCAAAGTGCAGCCGAGATGCTCGAAAAGATCGAGCTCCATCATCGTCTCTTCAGTTTTGCAACGGCTAATGTTGTGTCATTTTACTACTACTACTACTTGATTGTTATGCATAATGCAGCGCTTACAAGCAAGAAAAAGTAGCTCAGGTATATATGCATGTATGGTTAGATAAAGTCTTGACAAGTCATATATCATATCAGATGATCAAATAAGTACCTTTCTAGATTGGTTGGAAATCAGAACACATATGCAGCCAAAGAAGCATGCATCACTGTCAGGATAATTATATGTGGTTTACGTGTCCTGCGACGCTGGTTAATGAACTAATGATCGTGTAACATGGCAATAAAATTTGACTAGCACTAGCCAGCAGGTGAGTGAAGTTGAGACATGCATACACAGTAACCCACAACCGCAAGCGAAAGATGAATAGACAGAGTGTCTTTTGACGTGGTGTGAGGTGCGGCATATACGACCGGTCAACTAGAGACAATTGACCAGCAACCGATCGATTATTCCGTATCAATATAGTCATACATATGATCTTGAAATTAGCAACCAGCGTCAGTGGTTAGCAGAAAGAAAATGAATGGACAGTGAACTGATGGTGATGGGAACAGTGAATTTTCAGGTTCAGGCAAGGTTAACTAAGGACAGCACCACCTGAAATTAAGTTACTCTGTGCTTACTAAATCACTTTATTTATCAGCCTCTGTGCACTGCAAATTTTTAGGCACCATAGCTTAATCACTGGCTTGTTTTGTTTCAGTCCGAACTGATAGCTGCAGTTGATTGTAGACTATTAAGTTCCACACACCAACTGATTCACACGAAAGTTTAACCTAATAAGAAAATGGGGGCAATATATTTCAACACAGGCAATATCTCTAGGTTGCCCAAAACGTTCAGAATGTCGTGATGACTGGCTGCCATCTGCAGTTGTGCATATCCCTGGGGACAGATGTTCCCTAGTCCCTGCTCCAAATGCAGAGGATGTTGGTATTGGCTTTCACGTACCAACTAATTTGCTCAAAAAATTCTAAGCTGTTGAGCAAAGACGGAAAATATCCTTCAACAGTCGACAGCCCACGCAAGAAGCAAACAGTTCCAAGGCGTCTGAACTGTTCTTGCCGCCATGCTTGAGCTTCTGACCGGAGGAGGGGACCAATTGGCCGCGCTCAGCGACGCGATCAGTATCCGCGACCTGTGATTTTTTCACTGTTCATAATTTTACTTTTGTCTGTTTTTCTTTATTTTGTGTTTGTTTGTGTTTTCTTTTTTCCCCGTATTCCTTTGCATTGTTGGTGATGGACCAACATGTTTTTTATTTTTAATTTTTTTAAGTTTAATTATGCCAAATAAATCAACTCAGCTACAGTAAAAAAATCAACCAGCTATAGTAAAAAAACCATAAACAATCGCTATTTCGAACGCTACCAATGTCACTCACTATGTCAGAACTCAGCATGTTATGCCGAGTTGTGCAAACTCCCAAGATTTCCCTGCGTTCCAAGTCAGTGGTCCAATGGCTTCATACCAGAGTGGGTATACAACTACATGCACGCTGTACAGCTTAAGTGTGTATAAGCAGATGATACGGGTGATATGACAGAGACTGTTGGGAACAGGATATATACTACGAGGTGTCTTCCACACGCATGTCAGTATCTGATGATAAGAGCCAGCAGTCTGCGTCACAGAATCAGTCGGCAGAAGCAACGAAGATTGTTTGGCACTTGCGAGGCAAAAAGAATAGCTAGCTAGCTAGATGATTGCAACTGAACTCACCTCACCTCAGATGTGCTAGAATGAAAGGGTCTATGAATTACAGAGCATCTTCCCAATGTACTTTGGCCGTTGATGGAGGCAAGTCACTTGGTAGATGATCTTTACATGTTTTTCAGTGGTCAGGAAAAGCGAAGACCATGTAGTCATGTAGGAGGAGGTAAGGTAGGAGCTGCACTAGTACTTTTTTTAGAGGAGCTGCACTACTTGGGCACAAGTCTGTCTCGGCCCAGTGACTTGGGATTCTCACGTAATTAAATCAGATAGGGCCGTACTAGCTGGGCCTTCGGTAACTTAGGGCCGATTGCTCTGTATGGGCTAAGAACTTACCGTGTTAGCCAGGATTTAGAAATCCATCTTCGACCTTTCGGAGAACTTTAAAACGGGCTCGATCTTTTGGGTTTTAACGTTTTGCTTCTTCGGTGGAAATAAATAAGATGGTTTTTTAAATAGATTTTCTAAATAATTTTTGAAGTCTAAAATAATATACGTTGTTTATATCAATATGTTTATGCGTCTGCTACTATTTTAAAAAATAAAGACAAAAACAAAGTGAAAAGCATCAACTGCCGCTTGGTATCCGAGTTCTCGTTCGTGAACTTCATTTTTCGTAACTCCTAACCCAGACGTCAAATCAATCCGATTCCTATGAGGAATCGAAGCTCACTGCATGCATAAACATCAAGCGGCCGCGCTCTCACCTGCAGGCCAGCGACACAAGTTGGTCTTGTTAGCTTCGGTTTATGTTTTTTTGTTTATGATTTATAATTTTAGATTGTTTACAAAAGAAAGTATGAAGTAATAAAAATTTATGTACAATTTTAACCGATATAAATAAAATCACTATATATTGTACTACAATTAACCTATAGACACTGTCTTAAAAAAACACTTCGTTTGAAATCTAGTTACTATAGAAAAACAAAAAATAATTTTTAGAAGCTGAGAAGAAAAAGATGTAGGCTCGTGACATGACTTACAATTTGCCAGCACCATTGACGCCTCAACCGTCTACGGCAATACGGAGAAGAAAAAAAGAGAGTTGTGGCCGTGAAGTACTACACCGCCATCGACACCACTAGAGGTGGGCATTAGGCCGTGCCGTGCTGGCGCATCCTAGGCCTATCGTGCTTCGGGCCACTTTGTGTCGTGCCAGCTCGGCTAAGTCACTCCGCCGTACCGCGCCGTGATGGCCCGCCTCGCCTTCGGTCAGGCCCAAGCATGGCTCAAAGCCCGCCGTACTAGTGTTCATGTCGTGCTAGCCCAAACCCAATCCGAAATAACTATACACAACGAAGACGGTGGCGACGATGGTGGCGGCGGTGGCCATCTTCCTTTCTCTCACACCCGCCTCGTTAGAACTACTGAAAATTGAATTGGTTGCATAAAAACATAGGCACACAATGACGTAAATATTTCAGAGAAAAGTGAAAAACCCCGCATTTGAAAGGGGCTTGAATAACTGAAGGGTGCAATTAGTAAATTAATGTCTATTTTACTTGAAAATGATGCCAAATTATATTTTTTAGTTGCCAACTTGATTTTACAGCTCGCGAACATAACACTAAAATATATTCCACTTCGGGCGTCCCTCCCTCCATTTCTTCCTCTCCTCCCCCCTCCTTTCTTCGCTCTCTCCGCCCGCCCTCCATTTCTTCCTCTCCTCCCCCCTCCTTTCTCTCGCTCCCTCCACCCGTCCTCCATTTCTCCGTCGCCGCCCCCTCTTCCCCCGATCCCCCGCCGCCTTCCTTCTCCCCGTTCCTTCCCCGCCACCCCCTCCTTCCCCGATATCCTACCGCCTCCCTCCTCCCTCGTCGCCCCCCGATCCCCCGCCGCCTTCCTCCTCCCCCTTTCTCCCCTGCCACCTCCCTCCTCCCCCACCGCCCCCTCCTCCTCCCCTGATCCCTCGTCGCCTCCCTCCTCCTCCTCCCCCTTCCTCCCCCTCCCCGTCCCCTCCGACGCCCCCATGTCGCCATCTGTCCATCCTCCTCCAGTGCCACCCCCTACCCACGAGATCCGGTATTCCCCCTCCGATCCTGTCCCTGTCCCCCTCGCCCCCTCCCCCCACAGCCAGATCCGGCGTGGGAGGCGGAGCATTGTCAAGACGGCGCCGATGCGGGAGGCGGCGCGGCTCCGAGGAGGGAAGCGACGTCAAGGCCGAGGTGGGAGCCGCAGGAGGATACAAGCTGGTCTGCTGGTGAGTGGTGACGCAGGACGCAGACCGACGGCCAACGGCTCCTCCCCTTGGCACAGTATACTCCTTCCCCTCTACTCCCTCCCTCTCTCTACTCTGTGATGTGTGATGGCTTGTGGGGGTTGAATCCATGGAATGGTGACGGGAGGGCAACGAGAGGTGGGACATGGAGAACGTGAACATCGCCCAAAGCGACATGCTCCCGGACGAAGTGAAGGTCGATCTCGACGTGTTTGGTGCGCTGATGTTGCACTGGATTCGTCGAAAAGTAGATGGTACTAATGTTGTCATAGTAGACGAGTGTTGCACGTTGAAAAGGGTTGTGAAGCTTATGGAGAAGCTAGTGTGGCCAACAAGCTTCAGCGATGGCATTGGCCACAACCCTGTACTCAGCTTCTGCACTGTAATGAGACATCATGTGTTGCCGTTTGAAGAACCAAGAGACGAGATTGTCATCAAGGAACACGACAATGTCTGTCTTTACAGAGTTCAGATCCAGTCTGAACGTTTGCATTGCCAACTCTCAGACTGCACGAGCGTGTTAGCTTGACTCTTTGATTCACATTCATGGATTGTGTTCACATTCTTGTGTTGTGTTCATATTCATCATATGTTATGTTCATATTCATACGTTATGTTCATATTTATCATATGTTGTGTTCACATTATTTATGTGTTCCTATTAGCCATGCTAGGCTATATATATATGTAACCATTTGTGACTTGAATTAAGAATATAGTTTGCATAATATTCTCCGCTATCACTATCTCGCACACGTATATTTCCTTCACCCTTTTTACCACTCGCTCTCTTTCTAAAAACCACTTCTTTCTGCTATTATTATTTATTTTTATCCAAAAACTATATAACCAAAAGCTATCAACCATAGTCAATATAAACACCCCTCAGGCGCGCAAACGGTGTGGACCGTGTCCACCGCGCATTTATGCTGTGGATTTTGGGATTGTTTTTCAAATGGCACCCTTGGATTCGAACATTACCATTTTCCACTAGTGAGGAACTGTTGAGACTTGATCATGAGTCGTGAGAATGTGGTAATGTTTAAGGAAGATTGCATGCCTATATACGTACTATGGGAGTTTGTTCACTTCGCAATCATATGCACTTATGTATTGTGCATAGGAAGTATATCGTTGTTAAGCTAAATTGATAGGCCATATGGAAGCACTAGCTCCTCGTCCTCCGTGGCCCCATTGTAGGATCTGAAATGAGAAGGGACAGAGGTAACAGAGAGAAAGGCATATTTGTCCAGTAAATATGTAGTAGTATGAATTGAGAGAAAACCTTAGGCAGCACTCATTAGAGCTTTTTTCTCAGCGTTCAACATCGCGATGCACTATAACAGCGACAAAAATACCGTAGCAATTTCGGCGTTATTCATTTTTTTGTTTTTTTCGAATTTTTGTGTTTTGTATTTTTTTTCCCGTATTCTTTTGCATTGTCTGCTCTAGATTAGCGTGTCGCTTTTATTTTTATATTTTTTAAATTTAATTATACCCAATAAACTAACTTATGTACAGTAAAAATAAACCAGTTACAGTAAAATTTTAGTAAAAACTAAAAGTCATCGCTGACTAGCATCGTTTTGGTTTGAAGCTAAAGCGGAAAAGAGTGTATATTCCAGAAGTTATTACTTGATCCCTTTTTTTTCCCTCTTGTTCTTGCATTACCTGGCGATGATGTTTGCTTGGTCCACCATGGTCCGAGAATACTTTATTCTTTATCCCGGGGATAGTGACAGGCATTTGGTGGCTAGTGGCGGAGTTCGGGCAAATGCCCGCACTGTCCGAAGGTAAAGGTGGATTTTTTTTAGATTGTAATTTTAGTTTTTAATTTTACAAGTTTTAAATTTTAATTGTTTTTTAAAAACAGTACGTAAAGTAAAACAATTATATATAATTTTAGTTGATCTAGCTGAACTCGAGATAGTATATACTATAATTTGCCTATAAACTCTATCTAAAAAAATATATATTAATTAAGAATTAGCTACTGGGATAGAGAATGATAAGCCAAGAGAACCCAGATAGCAAGAAACGGCCATTATTGTTCCACGCAAGGCACCGCTCAGCATGTTACAAACGCTTTGACGAACTGAGCGCAGACACGCTAGCAGCCACAGAAAAGCGCATATCGTGCGGCCCTTTTCCACGGCAGTCCAAGAACGAGAGGCCGGGAGCCGTCGACAAATATCCCAAAAAAAAAAAACGAGCAAAATATCTCGAGATAATCCATGCCAAACCGTTTCTGAACGGGTTGCTTCTTAACTAAGTACAGTATCTACTACAGTAAAATTTATTTTTTTTCGTTTTTTAAAAATTTACTTATACTTTTTTTGTTTTTTATTTTCAGTTTTTTATATATTTTTTTACATTTAATTATACTCAATAAACTAATTCAACTATAGTGTTTTTTTCAGTCAGTTATAGTGTTTTTTCAGCAAAAATCAAAAGCTATCGCTATTCTGATCACCCCTAAGAACGTAATTAATCAAAAAAACGTAACCAAAAAACCATTTTGAACGCTCTCTGTTACGTAATCTGAATACACTTGCTGCTCTCTTGTTTTTTTTACACGGATACGATTGCTAGGCCGCGCGGTACTCGACGGCTTCCGTCCGATTGATCTTCCCTTCGCCGCTGACGTGGCACCCACCGCATACAAAGATAAAATATTTGCAGATATTTTCCCACTGCCCTCTCCTCCTCCTCCTCCCAAATGTCTCCCGACGCCGCCGCCGCCGCCGCCGTCGGTAGGGCCGGCGGCGGCGAGACGGCGGGGACATCGCCGTCCCCGTCGCCTGCTACGGCGGCCACAGCTTCCGCGGCCGGGCCGCCGGGGGTGATCCGGTGGGACCAAATCCTCCCGCGCCGCTCCCTCCGCGTCCTCCTCGTCGAGCACGACGACTCCACCCGCCAGGTCGTCACCGCCCTCCTCCGCAAGTGCGGCTACCGCGGTGAGTTTGCTGCCGCCACGCTGGCCTCGCGCCGCGCCGTCTACCCTCGTGCTTTCCTGGAATTCTGAGGAGAATTGGAGTTTCCTGTTTGCTCTTTTCTTTTTCCCTTCTCGGGGGCGGCAGTGGCGGCGGTGGCGGACGGGATGAAGGCGTGGGTGGTGATGCGGGAGCGCGCGTACGCCTTCGACCTCGTGCTCACGGAGGTCACCATGCCCACGCTCTCCGGCATCGAGCTGCTCTCCAGGATCGTCGCCGCCGACGAGTGCAAGAACATCCCTGTCATAAGTAAGTCGGAGTTCGATTAAGTCGTGCCCTTGTTCGCTCCAGTGTTCAGTATGAGTTGATGTAGCTGAATTTGTGGTGTGTGCCTCAAACCGAGCTGGCAAACGGATTAGATTTCACTATCTCGCGATTACTTTAAGCGAGGAACTTCGCGTTAGATTTTTAATCTTGCTTAGATTTTTATGGTGGTCTGCACGCGTATGCTACTACAACCGGATAATTGGTGCTGCGCTGTAGTCTTGTATAACTTAATATTATTGGCAACTCTTATGTAACTGAATCATTGTTGTTGGATTCCATTTGTGTTATTTCTTGAGTAATTGCCGTGGGTATAAGTCAAATATGGCGCTTCTTTTTTTTCCCCTACCAGATTAGTCCTGTGTGAGTATCTGTGGATGAATGAATTGACATCTTAAGTTGGATGAATGAATTGACATCTTAAGTTTTTTGGCGCAATTCATTACAGGTTATTACAAATACGGGCTTGGTGGTAGTTTGTTGGCAAAAATTTCAATGGTTACTATGTGTCTGTTGTGCGGAATTTGACGTTGAAAATATGGTCGAATATGGGATTGAAGGTGGAGTTTTACATTAAAGTGGACTTGGGAGGTACATGGGTTATGTTTAAGGGCCTAATTACATAGCTTGATTGAGAAATCATACCATTTCATGGGGTGCCTAACTGCCCAGTGCCTATTACACATGCAAGACCCGAACGTTTCCAAAAATGAGTTGATTCTAGTTTTGGAAATTAAATTAGTAAATGATTGAATTCTGATGCTCTAAATAGTGTTAATAAGTAGGATAGCTATCACGTTATCATTCAGACGCTAAGTGCTTATTTATGTATATAATATAATGGTATGGCGTATATGCTAAATACAGGCTATGTATATATTAAAACAACAAAAAAAGCTCTAAGCACTAAATATTCCATCAGGCTCCAAATAATAAAAAAGAGCTATTCACCATGTGATAAATTCAATATTCGTTGGAATTCTTTTATGGGGTTTTCATGATGTTTCTCTGGGTTTTATGTGGCAGTGATGTCGTCCCAAGATGCCATTGGCACGGTGCTCAAGTGCATGCAGAACGGTGCAGTGGACTTCCTTGTGAAACCAGTGAGAAAGAATGAGTTACGTAACTTATGGCAGCATGTATGGAGGCGGCACTCAGTAAGTCCTCTTTCTGCAGGTCTTTAAGAACATGCTTTCTTCTGCAGCCAGTCTTTTGGTGCATGGGGGAAAATGTGGCCTTCTTCAATTGTATTGTTTGGTTTATATTGGCCACCCTAATTCTTGATTTAATTTTTGGACACCTTTTCCTTGAAAATACTATGGACTGTACAGAAACTCTGTATATGATATTTAGTAATTTTAGGGCCTGTTTGTTTCAGCTGTAGATTCTGAGAAGCAGCTGGTGAGTATCTAGCTAGTCAGAATCTGGAGAAGCTGGATAACCCCAGCTTCTGGCTACTAGTTCATTTTTTGGATTCTGTAGCTTCTGGCTACTTAGAATCTGGATGGAAATCTGGACTGTTTGGGGGAGCTGCAGATTCTGGGAGTAGCTGCAGCTGCCAGAAGCTGAAACAAACAGGCCCTTAGTTGTCCAAGATTTTGAGTGCTGAAGCTTTTAGCAATATTTGTTATGTATTTAAGTTTTTGGAGGGATACTTAGGCCTTGGAAATTCCAATGCAGATGAATAACCAAACAAATGCATCGGAAAGCAATGCAGACAGCAATCATATAAGTGCCAATGCTGCTAATGGGTCAAAGATAGGTGAAAACAGTGACGAGGAAAGTGATGCTCAGGTGAGCATCTGATCTGACTTATACATTATTTCTCTAACTGATATCAAAGCGTGTGGTGAATTTCACCACTGCTAAGGTTGATAAAGCCAAACAAACAATAAGTGTGAAAGCTGAAGTATCTAAAGACAATTCATTTTCTATGATGTTTTTTTTCTCATGACTTTGCCCATTGAATGAAGCCAGCACTGTTTACTAAAACCAATTAGAGTTCATCATAACTGGTCTTCTATGAAGTTCTGGTACCTCTTTTGCATTCATTATTGGAGTTCCTCTGCACCTAACGCTATGGTGGCTGTTTACCTTGATCAGAGCTCTGGTAGCAAGAGGGAGATCAAAATTCAGAGTGTTGAGAAATTACCAGAGATTGTTACAGATGATGGGGCAGGTTCATCCAGAGAACGTAAAATACAGAATGGCTATTTTGGTGGAGTAAACACAAAAGCACATGGATTGAAGGGTACCGATTGTAAGGAATTTGGACATGGATATCTGACCTTTGATGTTCTTGTGCTCTGTTACCAGCCATTTAGTGTCTACTTTGCACATCTGATAGTTGTTTTCATTTTACCTCTTGTAGATGCTCCAAGTGGAAATGCGTGTGACATTAATAAACTGCAAGTGTTTTCACCTGAGAACAATGTGCGTTCCAAATGCCTTCATGGTATTACTTCTGCAAAGGTTGCTGGGCAGATAATGGATAATGCCTCGAGGATTGCTAATGCAAGTTCACGTCATCCAAGCGATCCTGGCAAAGATCTTTTGGCTCTTGCCCAAACAACAGTGGAAAGAAAATGCAAACCTTCAGTCATGGAAAATAATGCTGTCATGGAAAATATCCTTAGTGAAAATTCAAAGGGTGCTGCAATAGGCCATGCTGAATCTTGCCCCTCTCACTTTCTAGAGATCAACTCAGGAAAGAAACATCGTCTTAATGGTTGTACAAACCAAGAGTTCAGGGAAAAGGATATCCTTAATCACTCGAATTCCTCTGCCTTTTCAAGGTACTACGTGTTTATTAATTTTGGATTTTAATCCAAATAAATTCTGATATCAATTACGGTTTCTGAATGGCATATGTTTTGCATGCCCCTTTGTTTATTTATAAGGTTACACTGTTTGGTAGTTTTAGACGCTTAGTTTGATATTAATAATTGTCATGTATGGTGTGTAATTCTGACTAGCTTTATTTTACATGTTCATTGCATGGTTTGCAACATGACACAGATATGGTAATAAAAGGATAAGACCATCAGCTCAGCAGCTGTTCGCCCCCTCCCTCCGGATAATTGATCAAAAACCTGTTTATGACAAGAATCTCCAACCCAGTGGTTTCTTGCCTTCCCATGAACATAATTCATGCGAGAGTACAATGCAAGCTCAGGTTCCTTTGGACAGTAGCACAGAGGGTGTTGCCATCCTGTGTTCCGGTAGTGTAAGAGAAGATGCAGGTACAAACAGTTCCTCCCCTAGAAAGGACAGTTTGAGTCATCCTTCTCCTTCACATGGGTTTATACCTGTTTCAATTCCTGTTGGTGCTGGTATACCCTACCACTATGGTACAATTATGCAGCCGATATATTACCCACAGGCTCCTTTTATGCAATGTGATTCAACTGGCGTCAACAAGATGGCAATTCAGCATGCCTCTTGTCAGCCGAATTACCATGAATATCTTAGTAAACCGTCACGGATTGATGAACACAAACAGCTAGAAGAAAATCAGCAGTTGCATCATTCAAGACAAATTCTCCAAGAATCAGTTGAACCGATTGACTTGGCGAGAGCTCATGTGGAGCATGTTAACCGGAATGCTTGCTGTAGCCAGGATATCCGCAAAGGAAGTGGATGCACTGGGAGCGGTGAAACTGATGCAAATACAAATACGGTGGTTGCCCTAGAAAGTGGCAATGAGAGCGGTGTCCAGAACTGTAGTAATAATGGATTGGATAGTGATCGGTCTCGCCGTGAAGCTGCCTTGATGAAATTCCGCATGAAAAGAAAAGATAGATGCTTTGAGAAAAAGGTATTTTGTTTGATAAACCTATATAGTTCGCAAATAGTGAATGAATACTCCTATTATTGTTTGTATAAATAGTTACCCTGATAGATGATCATTTGTAGGATTCTTTCTTTTATCTGTTCATCTTTCATTTCTACAGGTCAGATATTACAGCAGGAAGAAGCTTGCAGAGCAAAGACCGAGAGTTAAGGGGCAGTTTGTGAGCCAAAAACTGAAGGCAGCTACAACAGCAGCAGCAGAAACTGACTCGTAAAGTTGTTAATTCATAATTGTACTTTTTGATACTTCCCTTCCCAGGGGGAGGGCATTTCAAGTAACTGGTGAGGCTGGCGAAAAGTTTTCCACTATACTCTTTTGTCGGTTGTTTATTGGTATCCATGATCCGTGTAATATTTTCCACAGTACTCTTTTGTCGGTTGTTTATTGGTATCCATGATCCGTGTCCTATCTTGTAAAGTACATCAAATTGACAAATGTTCAAGAAAAAAAGGAAATCAACGCAGATATCCAGATTTTCTTAACTATCAGCGCCGATGAACCCTCCTCCATCTCCACCACCGCCTTCACCGGTGTTGCCTTCACCATTGCCACCGCTGCCGAAGGGCAGCAGTAGCGGTGGGTAGTCGTCACCCCCAACGGCTCCCTTGAACTTCTTGTTGCCGCCGGCTCCGTCATCGTCGTCGAACCTGTACTATTACTTCTACCTCTCCAGGAGCACAGGAGCTGTGGCGGCGCGTCGAGCATTTATACGGTTATGAGCTTGTCGATTGTTGCAATAGGTAAATCAAGTTGTTGCGGTTGTTTTCTAAATGTTGTAGTCTTGTGTACCTTATCTAAGATTATTCTTCAGTAAGAAAATTATTGTTGTAACCATAGTTACTATTTGTTACAACTGATTTTGTTGTTGTTGCAACAAGAATATTTTTTATTGCATCAGAATTTTTATTTTTGTTGCAAACAGTTTTTGTTGATTTTGCATTAGAATTCTTATATGTTGAATTATGGTGTTGGATTGTTTCCTTGCAATATGAAGTTGTTTTGCTGTGGATGTTCGATTCTTTTAGTCCGCTCCACAAGTTCTGGCACCATACCCTTTGCGAGCTCTCATGGCATTACGAGTAGCGCTCAAGCTCCACCACTAATGCCAGCCATGGCCTCCGCAAGCTTTGTAGCCATTGGGCACAACCTTTGGTAGCGCCACAGTGGTGAATCGAGCTCTAAGCCACGGGTTCCTCGTCATTATTCACATGTCTCCTCATCCAGTGGTAGGCGTTCTGCATGGTGGAAGAGAAGCGGATAAGGGTTGTCCATCCAACTGTTGGTGCAGCATCAAGTGATAAAAGAGAGCATATGGAGCTAGTGTCTGGATTGGACGTCCGGGCGCTAGTCTCCTTTATACAAGTGAAGCAGTCTAGTGCTCTTTTCCACCTCTAGTCCCTTGTGGTAGTATGGTGCTGCAGAAATGGCAACCCTCGATATTATGTTCGTTAAAAATGCACGTACATTTTTTTACACACGCAATTGTTCTATTCGTACTGTCACCATTTTCTATTTTAGTATTGCTTGAATGCTGTTATCATTCCCATGAAAATTATTTTTCAGTACTACAATATATTTTGTTTGTGCATATTTTACAACACTTACTAACTTGACATATTTATTAGAAATGATCCTACATTATTTGACGCGCACAATTGTTCGGTGAGTACTGCCTTCATGTAATATGACAGTGCTGCGTGAAGTTTTTCCCCTGCACAACATATTTTATAGTAATGCAATATGCTTTACGACACTATAGATAATTCTAAAAATACATGTATGTTATTTTACACGCATGAATATTCGGCCTGTACTGCCATATTTTTATATTTCAGTAATGCATGCAGGTTACTTTCGTCCATATGATATATATTTTATAGTCATGTAATGCATATTTTACTGCACGAGGGGTGTGGGTGGCGGTGAAGGGCAATGAGTTGATCGACAAGCGCATGGACCAGATGGCTCTCATTGCTATAATCCAAGCGATGCCTAAGGCCACGATGATGGTCTTGGTTGAAAAGGAGATGACCAGGGAGGTTTGGGACATCCTGATGGAGATGCATATCGGTGCTGATCGCGTCAAGGAGGCGCGAGTACAGACCCTCAAAAGTGAGTTCGACGTGATGTTCACTATAACTTTGATACCAAATGTTGAAATCAATGGGCTCACGCACATGAACATGAGAAACAACACAATAACACACAAGATTTTCCCGACGTCGCCACAACTTGACGTCTTTTCTCTTTTTTTTCTCTCAATTCATCTCTTGCTAACTCTTTCTCATTATTTAGATTACATGCTCCTATTTATATAGCCTAGGGCTCTCTAACTTACACAAATACTGGACTCTATTTTCAAGTTGAACACGTACTAGACTCTATCTTCAAGTTAAACACAACTTTAACTTGTGCAACGAACTTGATTTAAACTCTAAGTCAAGATTATTTCCAATAGAAAACATATATATGTTGACAATGCATAATAGAAGCCAAGCTAGCTAGCTAGAGTTTAGGGGCATTCATATTTGCTTCTACTTAGATAAGTCAAAAGCTAATATGAATACCTGACTTCTCAAAGTGGATTCCCCACTCCTCTTACTCCTGTCTCGCTCTAGAGATAAGGCAAGGGGTCACGGATACATCACACACATCACTCCTCTCGCTCCTATCTCGCGCACGTACCTCTCCCTCACTTTCCCCACCACCCACGTCTTTATTCTAAAAGTCACTTCTTTCAGGCACTACTATTCATTTTCAACCAAAAACTATCAGTTATAGTTAAAAAGTCACCCGCCACAACCAATACAAATGCTTTGTTACCCATAGGCATGGGTAGAGGAAGACAGGGCATATGCCTAGTTCGTCCATGGCTGTGGCGACAGGACGAGAGATAAAGATGATTGTATAGTGGACTAAGGGCATGTACAATAATTTGTCTCTTAAGGTTCTCTCTAAGACTTCCACCTCACCTAAAGGCAGTATTAGAAATAACCTCTCCAACAATAAATCATTTCTCTAACTATTTTATACCATTTTCACCTTAACTTCCTACCTCATACTTTCTCACTATTTGCGTTAATTTACGGGCTCAAATCGTCTCTTGCATAAGAGACAATATATTATCTCTGTTCACCTCCTTTCTCCTCTAATAGAATTTTACTCTTTTAATATAACTAAGAGATAGCTGAGATGACGCTATTGGAGATACCCTAACGGGTTATTTATAGGTACTAGGTTATTAATTCTCTTTCAATATCTTTTGTTCATTGATGTGCAATTAATTTTTCTGTTGTTTGTTGGACAAATGAAGTTAATTATGCCATTATGTATTATTTATTGTTCTAATGTGTAGATTGCATGGAAAAGATTTGCCCAAGAATTTTGAAATGATACACTTGGAATTTATTAGAAAAAAAATTAAATATGGATATCTCACATCGATCCTTGCAATATGCTACACTAGGAATTTATTGGAAAAAAATGTGGATGTCTCGCATCCACGTAAACATGCTACACTTGGAATTTATTGGGAAAAAAATAAATGTGGATATCTCACATCCTTGTAAATCTATATCTTAGCAAAACTAACGACTAATTCATGCATCCTCTTTAGAGGGGTTTTGCTGAGTTTGTTGGCTTGCTAATCTACTTTATAAACATAATAAATCCTATCAGTTTAATATGGTTCACCCAGAAATTTCTAACACCAAAATTTTGTTTCAGAACATTTGCGCATTCCGGCTTCTTGTCACCGTCAACATCTCCTCTACACCCACTACTACCTTCTCTACCCCCATGACAACCCCACGGCCTAAAACCCTAAATACATAGATTGGGCCATTCAACCTTTTCACCACACCACCATGTTCCCATGCACCATCACCGACGTAGGACACCAGGAGCTCTCCTCGTGACACACATCGCGCTTTGACTCCATAGAACTGCACACCGAACAACTACAAAATCAGAAACCCTAAACACCAACCAAATCAAGGCATAAACACACATCACAATGCAAGAATTGGACTTGAAACACGTGTGCGCGAGCGCGCGCACACACACACGCACATATATAGAGAAGATGCATGACAGAAGACAAGCTATCTAGCTAGATCTTGGCTACTGGTGGACAGGGATAGGGGAAGAGCGGCTGGTGGCTACTAGTTTGTCCATGGCTGAGAGATGTAGCCGATTGTGTGTAGTACACTAACGGGGTATTTATAGGTATTGAGCGTTTAATTCTCTCTCGATATCTTTGTTCATTCCTTTTGTGTGTGTGTGTGCATGCACTATTGGTTTCATGAATGTGCAATTATTTTTTTTTTGTTGTCGGTTGCGCAAATGAAATTAATTGTGCCATTGTGTATTGTTTATTGATCTAATGTGTAGATTGCATTGAAAGTATTTACCCAAGTTTTTTTCTACACTTGGAATCTATTGGAAAAATTAAATGTGGGCATCTGATATTTGTAAATCTATAACTCGGCAAAATCAATGGCTAGTCCATTTCCACTTTAGAGGAGTTTTGCTGAGGATGTTGGCTTGGAATCTACTTCTATAAACATAATAAATCCTATAAGTTCAATATGGTTCACCAAGAAATTTCTAGCACAAAAAAGTTGATTTTGGAACATTTGTAAATGTAAGGGATTTCAATCAAATTTTGGAACATTTGATCAAATTCAACACCTATCATAATGACTAACACGTGTACTGCCATCTCCGCTATTTCCCCTCCCCCATGAACTAATCATCCGAATCGAATTGAGCAACCAACCCTAACCATGTTGCTTTCACAACGCCACTACCACCCCTCCCGTAGCGTTTCTCCGGCCTGCTGCCTCAACGGCAAGCCCGTCACCTCTGCCATACCCTTCTCCTCCTCATCTTCCCTCATTCTGCCTCTTCTCCCCGCACATCCTCCTCTTCCTTGCCGTCGCCTTAGGTGATGGGAGGCGGTCCTTCGGCTAATCTCCTTAAAATAATAAAAAGTGGGGGCACATGAATGTCAGTTCATCAGAGGTTGCATGCGGTGGCGACGGTGACCCAACTTTGTTGGTGGCAGCAGTGACGTGAGCTTGGCATTGCCGATGGTGGCGGCAGCGCTTTTGCGCAAGGTCAACTTTGCCGGAGACGGTGATAGTGCATTGCCAGTGCACAAATTGTGACGTTGATCCAAATGTGAGAAATTGACTAAAATCACTAAAAAAATAGTTTGAGTGTTGTATAGCAATTTTGTTAACTTTTTCGCTTTTGGTTGGGCAAATAAAATTAATTGTGCCATTGTGTATTTTTATTGGACTAATGTATAGATTGCATGGAAAAGATTTATGCAATAATTTTTGCTACACTAGAATTTCTTGGAAAAATTGAAGGAGGATATCTCGTCCTTGTAAGTGTATTCATAATTCGGTAAAACCAATGGCTAATGCATTTCCTCATTAGAGAAGTTTTGTCGAGTATGTTAGCTTGCAAATCTACTTCTATAAAGATAATAAATCCTATCTGTTTAATACGGTTTACCAAGAATTTCTAGCACCAAAAATTTTATTTCGGAGCATTTGCAAATTCAGTTTTGCTATTGCACAGTCAACTAAAATTTTCTTACCTTTCAGTCATCTAAAGTTGCAAACCAAAAAAACCCCCTCTAAAAAATCCATCCCCTCCAAAAAAAATAAAAAACGTTAGAGGATGCTTATCCAATAAATAAAAAAGTGACTGAGAATAAAAAAAAACAGTCATTTGTGCAATAGTCTATTCCTTGCAAATTACGGTCTCCTGTCGCCACCATGACCTCTCCGTCCGCTGCTTCTTCCTCTAGCACACCGACAACCCCACAGCTTCAAACTTTACATGGATGTATAATATAATTAATCTTCATGCATGTCTTTACTTAATTCATATACTATTGTGAACAGAGTTTCATTCTTATAAATTTAAACTCTAAATTCAGTATCGAAGGTGTTTACAACATGACTTGGGTTTAAAATGTATTCGCCATTGATCACCACTGCTGCAATGGCATGTACATATACCCCCCCCCTCCAAAAAAAATCACTTATTCAATTTTATTCTCTCTCTGTTCCAAAAAAAATATCGTACGTGCTTGTACGTAGTGGGGAGGTGGGAGAGGAAGAGGAGGCGCGGTGCATGCGTGGGAGCGGAGAGGCAGGGCATGCGGGGATTTTATACCACGCGGATGAGAGAAGTGGGAACGGAACGCAAGTGCTTTTCCCACTTAATTTAATTCCCTCCTTTTCCACGTTCTCCTTTCGGGTAATTATGGCTCTGTGTGCTTTTGTTGGTGTGAAGTGCGATTTGTGCGAATGTTAGAAGCATGTGAAAATGTTTGGTTGTGGTCATCTGAGATGTCTTTATTTTTAGAAATTTACATATTTAGATCTTTTTGTGTGTTGTCCAAGTAGTTCTAAAGTAATTGCTGAACTCTACATGTAAAGAGCTCTACAATGTTAGTTGTGATGTCACAAATGCTCCGGTGGCTAGTGGCGAACCCAAGATTTGCAGGATAGGTGTTCAGACTTAACGAAATATTGTTCAATGAAAAAAATAAAGGTCAATAATAGTAAAAATCAAAGTATGTACTATTCATACTAGAGTTAACATCTCAAAATAATTTAAAAAAATTACAAAATATTAAGGAAAAATACACTTTCTCAAGGCTCTACGATGTACATTTCACAAAAGAACAATACATTCGCCAATTAACTAAACAAAATTGTTGAATTGGGAATTTGGGACTTAGAATTTGATGTGCATGGCCTGCCTCAATGCCTTGCATGCCTGCATGCCTAGCCACTGCCACCGCGTGCTCCATCCCCGCTCGTCGCTGCCCACTTGCAACTTGCTTGGCGCTGGCTCCCACTTCCCAGCCAACGTGCCACCACCCTTCAAGCATTGTCGCCGATCGCCAAGGCCAAGCCAAAGGCCATGCGGCGCCCTCGCCTACTAGCAACCCAGGCACCAAGTAGGGAAGACTAGAACTCGTGAGCTAGGTTCCAACACCACCTAAACCTTACTGTAACGGCTTGAGAGAGAGAGAGAGGATGATTTAGGGTTTTGGGGGAGGGTCTCCAAATGGACTGAAATCTATTGGGCTGGGTCGCATTACATGAGATGAGTTGGGGAGGGGGAGGTGTAGAAGTTGGTCTAAATCTATTACAGTACAAATATAAAGTACTTGGACCAATTATCAATTTATATATCTAATGTACCTACTAAATACGTGATATTGCACCCAAAAATATTGGTGTTCAAGTGAACACCCATGAACCATGCTAACCACCCATGATGGTAACCCTAGGGGTCAGAACTAGTATCTAGTGACAACTGACGAATGTGTGACACCGACTCACAGATAGTGGTGCTCGAATGCGGATGGTGATGGCTGTGGAACCAGGGAAATTGGGAGATTCTGGCATCAGGTGGTCGAAGGAGACGAGTAAAAGGCGATTCAGGTCTCACGTGGATCTAGGAAGACCGCCTTTTCTATTTCTGGTCCCGTGATCACTCATTGCCTTTTTTGCAAAAAAAAAAGTGTATGACCTACATTTCTAAAATTATCCAATTATGTAATTGGTATATAGAATGCTATGTCCCCTTGCAAAATCTTACCCCAAAAAAGATAAATAATGTACCATGAGACTAATTACATGCACTGATTTTCTGTTTCTCTAGAATTCCACAAAGAGGCAGTGACCGTCAGATTCCATAATTCCACATAGAGGCATTGACCGTCAGATTCCATCACAAGAATTCATCAGTTGGCCTCTTGGATGTCCTCACAACTGTATACTTTTTTTTTGAAGGAACCACAACTGTACACATTAATATGAACTCAATTTTAGTTGGAAATTTTGATGGAACTCAGGGACAGACACAAGGCCCAGTCTTGGACCCGCACTTAGCCATAGACCAAAAACCTAA
Organism: Melocanna baccifera; assembly: GCA_036346265.1. NCBI lineage: Eukaryota > Viridiplantae > Streptophyta > Magnoliopsida > Poales > Poaceae > Melocanna > Melocanna baccifera. The sequence goes on from CM070706.1 coordinate 1,229,536, forward strand.
GCCTATATCCTTCGTCCCTTTCTTAATCTTTTGTTTTACTAGTATGATATCCGTATGTTACAACGCGGTTTTAAAAGAAGGTGATACATATTATCAAATATGATGCAAATCATGTCATGATCATTAAAAACAGAGAGGCAGTACGGAAACATATAAAGGAAGCTCTCTATATGCAGTTGGATTAATTCTCATATGTAACAGCCTTTTAAAAATGCAATTATAAATTCATTCTTCTGTGAAACTACAAATAAAAGCTCATTTCTACCATTTCAACTAAAATACAAATACGAACAATAGCTCATCTCTACCATTTCAGCTAAAATACACCTTTGATACAAAGAATGACATAACAACCAAAATGGCAAATCAAGCAAGTAGAATGGTTGTGAAGTGGCTATGCATATTTGCTTTCCAGTATGAAATATCATCTTGCAATCTCAAACAAAAAGTGAAACAATTTAGTAGGTTGCACTTATATATCTACTCACTAAACCCCCCTCTCCTTATTCTCCCTATTCATAAAGATCAATGCCAAAGTTCTGATTTTTATCTAAAACAAGGAAGATTGCATCAAAACTAAACAAAAGAGAGAAATATTGATTTACTCTTGGTCCTAAGTACTTGCTGATTTAGATAATTTTAGAGGAATTCTCACAAGTCATAGTAAGCTAGATTACAACAGGAACTCAAACCAAAACGCTCACAAGAGCAAAATCCCTTCTCTCTTGAGAAAAACTGTACAAACTCAAGAACACTCCTTAGAAGGCACCTAGATAGATGGGATTTGATCTCCAAGAGATATCTTCATCTTTTATACATCCTTGGCACTAGAAAAGATCAGGAAGAGATAAATCTAAACAAGAAAACTAAACAAATTAAAAGTATAAGGAAGGATTTATGACACAACTCACTTGTACAAACTTTGGATGTCCATTTCACTTAGAGAGAAATATTTTATAGCCACTCCCTCAAGATGGTAGAGCTATAAGATTAGATCACACACAAAAGGCTCCACACAAAGGAAACACTAATCTCTCTCCTATTCTTCTTGATCATATATTCTCTCTCAATACATACAAATACTTATATAGTAGAGGTTATTTACCTACCACTTAACACTAACCTACATACCTTAGTAGATTACATCATTTACAAATAGGAAAACCCGATAATCCACACACAAACTGGTTTTGCACTGAACACACTTACACACTTTTCAAAGCACAACTTCCATAGCTCCAAAAGCCTGATAAGATGCTCAGTCCTCAAAGATGTGACCCAAACTACTTAGACCAATACCATGGTTTTGCAAATAATTTTCTCAATTACCACACATTGGTCTTCACGAAGATGTGATGCTAAATGCCTCATCGCTAAGATCGTATGCCTGCTCTGAGATTGTCACCACTTGAAAAGTCCGAGTTCTATGGTACACAACATCATATCATAATCTGTGATGCCTAATTATTTGTCTCCAAGATCGTACGTTTGCTCCAAAAATCTTCGCCATTTGAAACACACAAGTCCAATTAACACACCATATACACACACTTTTTTCTCCCATGCTTCTCCATTTGTGATGATGCTCTATCCGAACTTATGTGACACCACTGTTCCCCCTAGGTGGCACCCTCCCGCCTTGCCGATTTGGCCTGCCTAGGTGCTAGGCATCGGTCTATCGCCCGACTAGCGCCTAGCTCCTATGGGAACACTCCGCAAGACGTCATGGCCTCAAGACCCCTTTCGTAGCCTCAATCTTGCCGCTGGCTGCAACAATCATCAAACACATGCACATCAAAGAACAAACAATCGATCCGAGCACAAATGACACGCACTTGACTCCCATTAGTACAAACCATGCATAGACACACCATAACTCACACTTACATGGACACCCCATGTCTAATACTTGCATAAACTCCGCCATGACTAGCACAACCAAAACCACTCAACTTAGCACATTCCCACAGAAATCGGCCTGACCGCCAAACACAGATCGGTCTAACCAGTAGCAACCGACTTCAACCTCTTTCGATAACAGGGGACCGGTCTGACCACGGCTATCAAGTCGATCAGACTGCCCAACACTCACTGATCAGACCGCCATGGACTGGTCGATCAAACCGCAAGCCAGTCACATCGCCGGTCGGTCTCACTGATAGCCAACGGCCGGTTAGACTGCTATTACAAGATAGGTCAGACCGTCCTCAATTTCTTCATGCAATGCAACACAGACCTCTTTAAAATTTAGTTACAGCTAACAACAAATCGGTACCCCCACAGGTCAAACCGCCACTCAGGGGCTGGTCAGACCGCTAAAAACCTGACAGCAAAAACCAGAGATCAAATGATACAAAACAAACTCAAATATCGACAACAAAGCATAAGCAAAGTTAAATACTCATCATACTCACGGAACTGCCACCACATTGTCTTACAACTTTGTTGCAAAAAAATAATAACGATGAACACGACTTTGTTAAAAACATCATTGATGTGCATATGTAAGATATAACCCCAAAACATATCATCAGTCTTTCAATTTTCTTCTTCCTCTACATGGCAACCAATAACAAAATCTTGTCCCTAGATTCATACTACTACATACTACAATTACCAACATATAAGGCCCGTCGGCCACTTATTACACAGTTGTATTCATCGATGCCGCGCGTTGATCACATTCGATCATCGGTGGTCGATGTATCAATCAGTACGTCCATTCCTGCGGCAGCGCGAGGACCTCTGGGCAGGCTCCAAACGCGGTGGTGAATGCTTTCTTCTGCTCCATTGCTGCCGCCATTGCATGCACCTGCCGCTGCTTCATCGTCATGGCATTGGCCGCCTCCATCCTCAGCAGCCGCGGTGGTTTCGCACCTGCACGCATGGTAATATGCTCATGCTGCCGCCGCCGAGAAGGAAATTAATTACTGCGCGTGGCCGGAAACACACGGTAGAAATTAATGCTTACCATTCCAGGGAGATTGGGAAGCTCTGGTCCGGTACACCTCGGCACGCGGCAAGAACACGCCGGTGCCGGTACTCGCCGGCGGAGGGTTAGCGCCGGCGCACGGTGCGATCGGCACGAACCTCGGCAACCGCCGCACGGCGCCCCAATCAAAAACCGAGCCGTTCAGCCCGCAACCCGGCGCATGGCGAAAAATTATTCCTCCATTGGCGACGTGAGCTCTGCTTCCGACACCGTCCATCCCACCACGACGCTGCATGATCCACGTACGGAAAACCAATTCAAGAACCGAACTCAAAGGCGGCCAAAAATTGAACGGCACGCCAAGCAGAGCACACGATCGAGCAACTCGTAGGTAGCGCCATGTACCTGTGAGTGGTGAGCTTCGTGCTTGTACGGGGTGGCCCTCGCCGGAGGAGGGGTTGGTTCCGCTCCCATGCCGGCGAGGCCGAGGATGCCCACGAGACGCGCGGCGAGTTCCTGGACGACGGCGTGGCTGCCGCGCGCAGCTAAGGGCCGGGCGTCAACGATGCCGATCTCCGCGATGATCTCTGGCGGCAACAGCCGGTGGACGACATCGTCCAGCTCCCGCGCACAGTAGTCGGCCATTGCTCGTGGCCCGTGTGGAGAGAGCTCAGAGGTGGGGTGGGGGCGTACGTGCTTGTACGTAGTGGGGAGGTGGGAGAGGAAGAGGAGGTGCGGTGCATGCGTGCGAGTGGAGGCGGGGCATGCGGGGATTTTATACCGGATGAGAGAAGTGGGATCGGAACGCAAGTGTTTTTCCCACTTTTCCTCCCTTTCCACATTCAAAGTTTGGGTTTTGTGTTGGTGAAAAATGTGGTTTATGTGAATTAATGTTTGGTTGATATCAGCTGAAGTGATTATATTTAGAAATTTGCATGTTTAGATTTTTTTCACGTGTTGTCAAAATAGTCTGGTTAAGACCTAAGAAATTGTTGCACTCGGCAATATTAATTCTCATATACGGCTCTAGCTAGCAAATATTCGATTATTTGTTGTGTTCAGGATGCTAATATTTCTCCATTTGAGTTTTTAAGTTCAAAATTAAGTTTATGATATATATATATATATATATATATATATATATATATATATATATATATATATATATATATATATTTTTAAACAAGGCGTGTATATAAGGGAGAGACGGTTTTCTTCCAAACAAAATCATGGAGAGCTGGTGAATGTCGGATGTATTTAGATCCATGGCTATAATTCATTCGAAGGTAATCCACAATACTAGTTTGGACAGTTTGTTTCCTCTTAAATATAACAAATAAAAATACAGTGACTACACAGTGATGGGAGATGAATAAAAATTTCACAACCATATATAGATGCGTGCAGGCACCAGACAACCTTATCATAATCATGCATCCAATCTATGTTGATGGAGTTTGCATTATCTTTCCAAATTGTCCATTTCGTTTCCATTTAACGTCTTGTGGTGTAGGATCCAGCATTGAATCTAAATCCAACGAGTATGTTACCTAAGTCCAACGCAGCAAAAAGGTTGCAATTTTTTGTTGAGTCTGAATAATTTGATGCCTGTATGGGCACCACCCCCATTTGTGGAAACTAATTAAATGATGCATAGATGTAATATTGTAGTTTCGGTCAGATTTGTCTCGGAGACTAATTTACATCAATAAGAATAGATTTCTTGTGCATTCCACACTTGGTATCCTTTTGTAGGGTGATTTTGAATCAAATTGCGATTCAGTCTGATATGTGTCGCTCTTTTATGCTGATTAAGATTAATTACTCATCACACACATAGAGTGGCTTTCATATGATCTCATAGATACTTGTATTTTTGAGTATAGGCATGTATAACCTCAAATTTCTGTTTCTTAAAATTGTGTGGGGGCTACTCTTCTCCAACATTGACCTTGATAGAACATACCTAAGGCATGTCGTTACCCCACCCATTGGAACCATGCCCATGTATATGTGTACTAGGTACTTGTTGGGAGACGGTCTCCGCGTCACCTCGAGTCCACAACTACCTCTGAATGACGATACCCGTTAGGAGGTCTACCACAAGCCAAGTCCATAAACCAACCTCGGCAAGGTTTGTACAACCAACCTCGGCGAGGTTTGTACAACCAGCCTCGACGAGGTCCGTGAGACCAACCCCGAAGGGGGTCTAGAGCCAACCTTGGGCAAGATCTAGGGCCAACCTCAGACAGAGTCTAAAGTCACCCACAAACCGACCTCGGAGTTCCAGACATAGCGGAACCTGCGCGGGGCAAAGGACGTAGATATCCCTAGCAGTAAGTTAGGCCTCAAGAATAAACTTGTAACTTCACATTTCTCTCTATAAATAGGACACCTTGTAATAGGAGGGGGGAGACCATTGGTAATCCCAGACACTCATATTGAATTCACTTTATCACTTGTGTGCTTCTCCTTGAGTCCATCTGCATCCTCGGTGATCTCCGTATCTGACCGTGGATGCTTCTAAATTTACTGTCTGATCTTGTATAGACTATTGTAATTTCTAAAAAAAATTGCACATATTTACACGTTTATGGGTGCAAAATTGTTTGGTTATTTCTTCTCAGTTGTTCCTGTTTAATTGCCATGGGGGGGGGGGGGGGGCAAAATACAATCATGGTACTACTCCTTCCATTCTTTTTAACTTGACTACATAGAATCTGTGCCGTCAAACTTTCTAAAATTTAACCATTAATAGATTTAAAATTATATAAATTGGTTATACAAAGATTAAATCATTAGATTTATCGTTAAAACTGCTTTCATAATATTAAATTTTATTATTATATTTTAATATGAAGTTATAAAAAGTAGCCGTCAAATTTGCATCTTGAAGATCGTAAAAAATCGAAAACAAAAAAAGAAGGGAAATGTTAAATAGCACTTGAGTGTTTTTTTATGGTTGTGAGCATTTAGATTTCTGACCTTTGAATATGCACGAAGATTCGTATGAATTCCTCCCCTAAAAAAAGAGGCCATTGGATGTTTAATCTAATAGTCACAGATTTGAGTGCTCACATCCACAAAAAAAAAATACTTAAGTTTTCTTTAGACACCACCAAAAAAGAAGGAAGGGAGTAACAAGTAGCAATGTATACAAGAGGTCCGTCTGAAAACAAAAATCCAAGAGGGAGCCATTTAATTTCTGGCGAGCAAAAATTAGTGTTCCTATTTTCGGGAACTAAGCTCCTTTTAGTAATTTTCCTAGTTAGCTCATTGACAGGTGGGTCCATCTCCTGACAGGTCAAATCCCCGGAAACAATAAACGCCAAGCAAACGAACGAGCTGCCGCTTAATTTTTCTTTTCCATATATATAAGCCCGCATGAGATCAATCCCAAGCTCATCGATCGATCAGATTAATCAATATCTTAAGCTCATCGATCGATCTGTCTCCTCGATCACATGCACAGGCACCTCTCTTGGTGTAACCAGGACTCGATCCGGCAGCCATGCTGCGGTGCGCCGGCGACCGCGTGGTCATCGTCGGCGGCGGCATCGCCGGCGCCCTCCTAGCCAAGACGCTCCAGAACCACGCCGACGTCGTCCTCATCGATCCGTGAGCGCCATTGGAACATCAATTTCTACTAAAAAAAATTGATCTGCCATTGAGCATCAGTTCATGCATGCATTGTTCTTGATTTGGTGAAATGTAATGCAATGGATGCAGGAAGGAGTACTTCGAGATCCCGTGGGCGAACCTGCGCGCCAAGGTGGACCCGGCGGCGGTGGAGCGCACGGTGATCCCGCACTCCGACTACCTCACGCACGCCAAGGTCGTCACCGCCTCGGCGGTCGGCATCGACGACTCCGTGGTGCTCACGTCCGTCGGCCGCGCCGTCGCCTACGACTTCCTCGTCATCGCCACGGGGCGGATGTGCAACCGCCCCCAGAAGCGCGCGGACCGGCTCCAGATGTTCCAGCACGACAGGGAGCGGATCGACTCCGCCGAGTCGGTCCTGATCATCGGCGGCGGGCCCATCGGCGTGGAGCTCGCGGCGGAGATCGTGATGGACAGACCCGAGAAGCGCGTGACCCTCGTCCACGGCGGGCCGCGGCTGCTCAAGGTGATGGGCTCCAAGGCGTCGGCCAAGGCGCTGGAGTGGCTCCGGTCCAAGAACGTCACCGTGCTGCTGGACCAGACCGTGGACCTCGCCGGCGTCTCCCTCGACGACAAGGTCTTCACGACGTCGGGCGGGGAGACGGTCACCGCCGACTGCCACTTCGTGTGCACGGGCCGGCCCGTGGCGTCGGGGTGGCTGAGGGAGTCGCTCCTCGGGGACTACGTGGCCGAGGACGGCAGGCTGGCGGTGGACGAGCACCTGCGCGTGGGCAAGCTGAAGAACGTGTTCGCCGTCGGCGACATCACGGACGTGCCGGAGGCGAAACAGGGGTACCTGGCGCAGCGGCACGCGATGGTGGTGTCCCGGAACCTGCGGCTGCTGGTGAAGGGCGCCAGGGAGCAGAAGCTGCACCGGTACAAGGCGTCCAAGGCGGCCATCACCGTGACGCTGGGCCGCCGCGACGCGCTGTCGGAGCTGCCCTTCATGACGGTGATCGGCCACCTGCCCGGCGCCATCAAGCCCCGGGATATCTTCATCGCGCGGACGCGCAGGATGATGGGGCTCCACTAGACCGCCCGATACACAACCACGCGTGCGATCTGAAACGATCCGACGGTCTCCAATGATCCAGTACTGTTCCTCCACCGGTGCTGCACCGCACCGAGCAGACAGAGACCGACACCAGATCTGAAAAGATCGTACCGACTTGCACACGGGTAGTACACGGTGATGTTTAGTTTAAGAGTTTTTCTCTATGTGTTGCGATGATAAAATGTAATCTACCAAATTAATGTCTGACCATAACACCCATTGTAAAAAGTACATTCTTCGTCACAACTGAAACAATTATGATTTTTGTGATTTATAATCTTGAGCCAATAGCACTGAAGTGTTTGGTGGGAATGTTTTTCTCCTAATTGTGATTGCGTTGGAAAGCGACCACATCGGCCATTGTTTGGACAGATTATTACTCCAAATCATATTACACGTATTTGGACTACGCTTCGCTACACCAAATTTCGATTTACCCAATTAAATTACCTTTGCATTTCAAAACCGAAATATTATAATTACGGACGCGATTACATTTTGGAACCAAATATTATGACTAAGTTAATTTTTAGCTGATTACGAGAGAGATTATAGAAGAGACAGTTATGTCAAAAAAATTATTTCGTTTAAAGTAACTTTCTTAATAACTTCTATAATTAACTTACCATCTTAAAAAACTGATCAATTTAACTACGAACACTACACGGTGCAAAGTGCAAACGCCAGACGCCTCGCTCGTGTCTTTCCTGAGGCCAATCCAGCCATGCGGCGGCACTACGCGGCGCTCCTCCGCCGGGTCGCCTCCCTACCGTCCCTCCCTCTCGTGGCTTCCCTCCATGCCGCCGCGCTACGCCGCAGCGCCGTCCTCATCCCCTCCCTCATCCACGCCTACTCCGTCTGCGGCGATCTCGCCTCCGCGCGCAACCTGTTCGACGAATTGCCCGCCCAGGAGCGGTCGCTTTCCGCGCGCACCGCGCTGGCTAGCGCGATGTCCGCGCACGGCTGGTGCCGGGAGGTCCTCGATCTGTTCCGCGGTCGGGAGGGGGAGATGGACAACAAGGCCGTGACGGTGGTCCTCGCGGCGTGCTCGAGGGCCGGGATGGTGGACGAGGGGAGGAGGGTGTTTGCGTCTGTGAGGAGGCCTGCGCTGCAGCACTACACGTGCATGGTGGAGATGCTGGGACGGGTCGGGGAGGTTGAGGAGGCAGAGGAGCTGCTGGTGCGCATGGAGGCGCGCCCGGACAGGGTGATATGTGCGGTGCTGCTCGGAGCGTGCCGGGTGCACGGGCGCGTCGATGTGGCTGAGAGAGTGGCCAGGTTGATGCGCCAGGATGGCATTGCATGAACTTTGCAGTCTGACCAGTGACCATTAGATCGATCAAATATCATCTCATCTCCATCCACACATTAACCTTAATGATATGAAGCTGATAAGAAATGGATGGGAAGGTGATAATGGTGGTTCTTGAAGTGTATTCAGTAATGCAGTAAAGCAGAAGCCCCAGGCTGGTGAAATCTGAAATTTGTAGAAGGCTGCGATGGTGATTGTCGTGGGTGGCAAGACCGACATGTATTTCTCACAGTGGATGAACCAAATGAACGTCAACGCATTTCATTTCTTGCCTCTGTATGGACAAATACTTTGAAGGCATCTACCAGATTGCAGTGAAATGACTCGTGTCGATAATATGAGTAATGTGTAGTAGAATGCCCATCGGTTTCTCATTTCCAGACTGTCTAAGCTCATGGATTAACTTGATGGAGCCAGCGGTGCAGCACAAAGAGCAGTAAGTTGCCAAGTTAATAGACAAACTTGTCAAACTCGAGTAAATTTTTGAAGAGTGGATTTTCAGACAAATTTTGTAAAAAAATGGATCTAACGGAGCTCCATAAAACTGTCAAACTTGTTGCAGTAAGGCAGGGAAGGTCTGCTTATTGAGTTTTTTGCCAATTGCAGTGCAAAGGCACAGTTCACAATAACCTATGAAATGAGGTGCTGTTTCTTTAACAGGTGAATCCAAGAAATGGAGCTGTTATTTCTGAGAATTTGTGTGAGGTATATCAGGGATCAGGTTAAGAATCTTCGGAATTTTGACATTCTCTCATGGTGCTGCTATGGTTCAATGTACTGAGTCTAAAGCAGATGTTGGAAATGGAGTAGTCTCTTGTGCCTGCTGACCGTACCTGTATCTTATACTGGACATATATGCCTTGAGTAAATTTGCTGTTGCGACGTAACTCTTGAGTTGACATGAAACATTGGTCTGGCATGTGATTGGAGCTCTTGAGATCCTTCAGATAACTTAGATATGATTGTAAGAGAATACAGAGTGGGCCTAGAATTCAGAGATTCTGATACTGATGCTGACAGAAGACAAAACAATTGCAACCTAGAACAAACTAGCTGGAGAAATGGATAAATACAGAAGCATCCACATCTTAATCTGTTCTTGAATCTTGATGTACTCATGAAGCAAGGAACTATTAATGCATTTTCATATAAATCTTTGATATTTTGTGGCTGTGGGAGCAACCATTTCCTGTGCCAGACATTGCTATCCTGATGCTGATGGAGATGATGGAGAAACTGATACGGCCCAACTGCTACTCCTAGTTGATCCATATCAGAAGCAATCAGAGATCGGCAGCCGACGGACAATTGTTTTGTTTTCAAAGATCAGCCAACGGACATCTGCCGAGGAATTACTGAAGGTGAACTTGACTGTCATGGCGCTTTCTCACGAAGGATTCAGCACCGTGCATTTTCCACAGGTTACAAGTACAGTTTCTCAGAATGTACCAGATTCAGATGCCCGTGTCACAATGGCGTTTGCTTGACGGTTGTCTGCCAAGAACAACACAACCGTTGCATTCGGCCTTTTGGTGGGGCTGGAGTGCAAGTTTGCATAATTCCAAACTGAGCTGCCGTGCAGAAAACTCGAATTAGCGATGCTTTCAGTTCTGGTTTGTTCTAATCTGACTGCATGCATCCAAAAATGTGTACTTCTGTCTTTGTTTTGCTAGTGCTAGTAGATAAGTCTAGTGCTTTTCACTTTTTTCTAACTGAACTCAAATTATATTCGACAAAACTCATGCAAAATCCAGTCATTTCTTTTGGTGCAGAAGCAGAACTCAAGATTTAATTATTGTTTGTGTGCAATTGATATTTGCTAGAGAAAAAGAGGAAGGTCCCAGTTGAAACACAAAATTTTCACGAATCCTACGTGAATTCTTGTGTCTTAATGTTCTATTTGGAACATAGGAATTTTATAGAAAACAATTCATTTTCCATAGAAACGAGAAAAATTCTTGTGTTCTAAATGTTTCTATCAATGATAGAAATAGGTGCTTCAACGGCCAAGATTGGCGCAAGTTGGAACTTCTAGTACCTTGGATTCCCACCACTCGATGTGGGCCGTTAATTTCGTGTCGCATAGAGGACACAAACAGAGCAATGGTGGTGTCGCAAGTCATCACATATTTGGCACTGCAGTGAGTTTTTTTTCAAAACTAGCCCCTAAAAGCACATTTCCAAATTTGGCTCCCTCTGTGACTGCGGGAGCACTGCAGGTGACACATGTCACCTGTCGAGTTCCCTCGTCGCGGCAGTTGGTAGCAACCGCGGTAGCGAGCTCCAGCGCGGCAGACGTCAGCAAAGCACAACAGGCGTTGGCAAACCGCACAGGTTGCAGGTGTGTGCCACGCCTCCCAGGGCTGGCAGGAGGGTGCCGAGCACACCTAGCTTAGCGGGAGGGTGCTGAGCACACTCAGCTTGATAGGTGGGCGGCAGGGCGGTCCTACCAAGCCTGCCTATACTACCACGGGTGGTACCACCCGCCACGACGAGTGAGCTCGGCAGTTGACACATGTCACCTGCGGCTGCTCCTGCGATCATGGAGGGCTAAATTAAAAAAAGGCGTTTGAACACCAGTTTAAAAAAACTTGCTATAGTGCCAAATATGCATTGCACTCGACCGAGTCTACCTGCGGCCTGCCACCTCACCTACCGCCAGGGCCCACGAAATCTCCCCCTCCACACGGCTTCTTCCCCTTCCCCACCTCTCTTCACATCCACCACCACCGCGGCATCGCCTCCGCCTCCTCGCCCTCCACGAGCAAAACCCTATCCTACCCAGCCCAGCTGTGCCGCCCCCTACCCTAGCCTGCGCGAGGACCTCCGCCTCATTCGTGCAGAGGGACTAAAGCCGTAGCGCTTGGAGGATGTTTGGAGAGCGGTTTAGGTCAAGGAGGCGCTGAGGAGGCCAAGTGGATGGAAGCTTTCTCCTTAGCAGGTTTGCGCTTACACGCTTTGAGAAACGTGCATAAGTCATTTGTTGAGTGTAAAACCTAGTGTGTGAGGGATTAACGGATTTCCCCGATTGTACTAATAGATAGTATCTATTATGGTTAGATGAGAGCTGGTTGCTCCATCTACTTGAGTGGGAGAGGGTTGGAGGCACGTGGCTAATCAACTAACTCATCCATTCTCTAGGGTTTGTGAGAGAGACTTCCTTGGAGAGCAGGCTTATGGGGTGTGTGCTCTTGGGTGGGAGAACTCTGTCCTCTATGGTCTAGTGGTTGTAAAACATTCATCTACAAGTTGAAATAGATCAATCCTCTTAATTTTACATGGTGTGTTCTTGATTTTGTTGGTTTTGCACTTGTTTTGGTTGGTGTTTTTACTCTCCTCTCTTCTCTCTTAATCTTGCTGGTTCCAAGGACATATAAGTAATGGAGATGTCTCATGAAAATCATATGCCATCCATCTAGGACTAGCTGAAGTAAAATCTTGGAGTGTGCCTGGTTTGGCTCAATTTGGAGCACTTTTTGACAAATCGTTATCCTAGGGTTTTGGTTTTGAATCTTACGAGCAAGTCATAACTCAAGTTTATGAATTTTGCCTAGTTTTGGTGCAAACTTGCTTGTCTCAAGGAAAGGTTGGAATTTTTGCCAAGATCTATGTGATCCTTGGATAGACTAGGTTTTTAATATCCTTGGTAAGGTGTGTAAAAAGTCTCAAGTCATTTGGACTTGTATTTTGAGGATTGCGATCTTTTTGGTTTAGGTTCGGGCTGGTTTTGTGTTCTATGAACAGGGGTGTGGTACAACCGGTCACCAGTTGTATTGGCCTTCACCTGCGGTCATACTGCTTGGCTGCGGTACTACCGGTCACTGCAATGAGATAGTACCAGCTTGAAGGTTTGAAGTCGGTTTTGCTTTCGCGCTTGTGTAAGTTCTTTGTGGTGGCCTAATCTAATCTTCCTAGCTTCCAATAGCTAGAGGAGTGAAAGTTTTGGGAATACGATCTTGGGAGGTTGAAATTGAACATCATTCACCCCCCTAGGGGCCATATCAGGTCCTACATTGGCTCTATATGAATGCCATGTAATTGGAACAAGCAAGATATGTTTTATCTGAAGAAAAAATAATTATGGTAAGTGCTGCCTTCAGTTCGTTTCTCACTATGTCCTACCAATTTTGGAATGTTAGAGTTGTATCCAGAATAAAGGTCAAATATAGTTGTTCTATATAACACTTTTCAAAAACGCTGCTGTAATTATTCTTTTTTCATTATCTAATTAAATCTTATCAAATTGCAATGCATGGAGCATTATTTAATCAGCCTTGTCTTCTTTATGCATTTTCTAATCAGTGTCGTTGTAATGCAGGAAGTTCCACCACTGTATTTAGGCGAACTCTCCGCATATTTTCTAAAGCAATCTGGACCATTGCTTGAACCACTTGGTATAAAAAGAGGTACGGTCATCGCGGGTCTTCAACGATTTTAAATTTTGAAATGTTTAGCTTGTGTTGAGCTGGTTTTTCTTTCTTGTGTGGTATAGATCTGTGCAATTAGTTGGCGGAGTCTCTATGCAGCAAGCGCAAGGACCACCTTGGGTATAATTTGCTGCCAACAAGTGAGCCATCTTCATTCAGAAATGACAATGTTGGTGATGAGCTTGACCTAAGAATAGGCTGAATAGCTAGTGTCCTACGAAGTACAGGACACCATTATGAAGGTGGATTTTGGAATAATGGGCAAAAGTATGAGACAGCTAACAAGAGACATGTTGCAATAGTCACTACTGCCAGTCTTCCCTTGATGACTGGCACAGCTGTAAATCCTTTGTTTCGAGCTGCATACTTGGCTAAATCTTCCAAGCAAGATGTGACATTGGTGGTGCCATGGCTTTTCAAGTCAGATCAAGAACTTGTCTATCCCAGTAGCATGACTTTTAGTTCTCTGCAAGAGCAAGAAACTTATACAAGGAATTGGCTGGAGGAAAGAGTTGGTTTCAAGACAGACTTCAAAATATCATTCTACCCCGGAAAGGTAAGGTTTCTTTTTTCAGCACACTATGTCAACACTGTGTGCATTACTGTCTAATCTCGATTTTTTCAAACTATAGTTTCAGAAAGAAAGGAGAAGTATAATTCCTGCCGGGGACACTTCATAATCCATACCATCAAAGGAAGCTGACATTGTTATTTTGGAAGAGCTTGATCACCTGAACTGGTACCATCATGGGAAACGTTGGATGGATAAATTTAATCATGTGTGTTGGTGTTGTACATACAAATTATTTGGGGTGAATCAAGAGGGAGAAGAATGATGCTATTCGAGGTTTTTTTTTTGTCAAGCACATCAACAACCTGGTTGCCAGAGCTTATTGCCATAAGGTACGCAATTACGTAGGGTACTATGACCTGCTGCATCCACTGTAATGTTATAGTGTGCACAGTGTGAACTTTTTTTTTGTACATATATTCAAAAACTATGTGATAGGTCGTTTCTCCTTTGCGAGCTGATGGTATCGATACTATGTAGGTTTTGCGACTGTCAGGAGCTACTCAAGATCTACCCAAGTCCATCATCTGCAATGTACATGGTGTTAATACCAAGTTTCTCGAGGTTGGAGAGAGAATAGCAGCAGAGAGGGCATCTGACCAGCATTCCTTTTCCAAAGGAGCTTATTTTCTGGGGAAGATGGTTTGGACCAAAGGTTACAAAGAATTGATAGATTTGTTTGCGAAGCACAAGAGTGATTTGGAAGGCTTCAAGTTGGACATCTACGGAAATGGTGAAGATTCACACGCAGTGCAGTCAGCCGCCAAGAAGTTGGATTTAAACCTTAACTTTCATAAAAGCCAGGATCATGCAGATGATTCGCTTCATGGGTAAAGACCAGAACCACCCAACTTGGAAAGCATATGCCTTCCTGTATATACATCTTTCTACATCTCTAATGTCACTGATTCGAATGCTTCTCCTGTTCTTTTTCCAGATACAAGGTTTTTATAAACCCAAGCATTAGTTGTGTCCTCTGCACCGCGACTGCTGAGGCGCTAGCAACGGGCAAGTTTGTTGTCTGCGCAGATCACCGATCCAACGATTTCTTCAGGTCATTCTCAAACTGCCTGGCATACAAAACATCGGAGGAGTTCGTTGGCAAGGTGAAGGCTGGCGTACAAAGCATCGGAGGACTTCGTTGCCAAAGTGAAGGAAGCAATGACCGTGACCCACAGCCCCCTCACACCAGAGCAAAGATACGACTTATCATGGGAGGCCGCAACGCAGAGGTTCATGGATCCGCGTAGCAACAACAGCGACTGCACCAGCACCACTGAATGTGCTAAAAGCATCGACAGAAAGATGAAGAAATCAGCCTCGGTGCCAGACATGTCAGACGTTGTGCTGGCATTCGCCCACTACTGCTTCACGGGCACTGAGCTCCTCAGGCTGTCGACCGGGGCAATACCCGGAACCCTCGACCACAACAAGCCGCATAGCTTGGACCTGCACCTATTGACTCCTCAGGTACAGAATCCTATGTATGGCTGGTAAGATAAGACATACCACTACTCTTAGAACACAGATAGCTCTGTAATTTATAACACTAGTTTTTTCCCCCTCGATGCCCAAAGGCAAGCCACGAACTACTTGTAGTGTTAGATAAAAAGAGACGCCCTATTTTGATGCCCATTTCACTGGCATTCATACTAATATACTATGCTGACTTAGGGTTTATTTGTTTCAGTAGTAGATTCTCATCTGTTTGTTTCAGCAGTAGATTCTGAGAAGCAGCTGGTGAGTATCTAGCTAGTCAGAATCTGGAGAAGCTGGATAACCCCAGCTTCTAGCTACTAGTTCATTTTCTGAATTTTGTAGTTTCTGACTACTTAGAATCTGGATGAAAATCTAGACTGTTTGAGAGAACTGCAGATTCTAAAAGTAGCTACAGCTACCAGAAGCTAAAACAAATAGATCCTTAGCATAGTTGTTCAGAGCTGAGTGGTGTACCGGCATTGATGAAACATGCAGTCTGGCTGGTACCAACCACGCATACCAAAGTTGGGTGATGGTTGTTGCTGTTGGGTACGAGGTCCTTGCGTTTGCACCAGAACAAGTCTACTGCGTGCATCGCTGCTTGCATGCGTGTATCCCCTGCGTTGTCGCACTCAATGTACTGCTGCTTTTTTTTCCTAGGCTCTCTATCTATCGGTATCTATGTGGTAGCATGCGTGGTACCATGATTCATGAGCCAAGACAGGTGGTAGAGCTTGGAGTGTGTGTGTGTCTGGTGCATCACAATACCGCTCTGATGGGTCAGTGGCGGTGGTAGAGGCCTATGCTACGCCGTGTCGTTCCTGCCCAGCGATCAGCATGTGTTGGTGGGCCCCACCGCCCGCGGGTATCCCATGCCACAGGGGCAGCTCTACGTGGGCCTTTCTCCCTGCCGCCACCTGCCAGGTCAGGCCCTCTCAGCTAGGGCTGGCAACTGGGTCGGGGGCTCCCCCACCCTGAACCCCGCTAGGACGGCCCTGGCTCGGCCCTAGTAGGCCTCTCGGGAGGAGATGGTCCTGTCCTCACGGGGATCTGATCCTTAAAACATATGTTTAACAGGTTTTAAAATAAATAATACGATTTTATTTGTTAATTTATAAATAGCTATAGCTTCAAAATGTAGATTCAAGTTTTAGTTCAAATATGAAAAAGAATACATACATATTAAAAAAATTACAATTTATAAGGAACATAATGTAATTTTAATTATTATCGAGTTCTCACAGACCCAGCGAAGAAGAATGACCCACTCCCGCCCCGCTAGCGTATTGGGCCCATACATATTAAAAAAAATTACAATTTATAAGGAACATAATGTAATTTTAATTATTACCGAGTTCCCACAGACCCAGCGGAGAAGAATGACCCACTCCCGCCCCGCTAGCGTATTGGGCCCATCCCCGTTGCGGAGAGATCTTCCCCACACCCGCCCCACGCTGCAAATTGCCATCCCTATTCTCAGCAGCATGCTAGCATTGTAACTTGTAAGAGTGCTGATGCATTGCCTGTTGCTCTTGTGAGGACCATGTGCAATTTGTGCTGTGCAGTGCGGCAAGGTGTGATGGAATTCCTTCATTTATTATTAACCTGATTGAGGGAGTGAGTGGGCACTCTCTGATTCTGTGTGATGGAGCCAAATCCGGAGATGGGACGAGGACCTCCATCGCATTAGCGGCAGTACTACGTAAGTTGTGATATTTGTTGTACCTTGGTAAAGGCCTCTACTACATTTTCCACCTTTTCTTTTGCGGCAATGAGTGAATGAAAATGAAATGCTCAATGGGTAAATGAAAATAAAGAATGCTGCTATTGCTGTGCTGTGCTGGTTTCTTCTACCCTGTCCATTTGTGGGGGAATTTTCTGCCATTTTGGCTACCAGCGCCATGGATATGTCGTATTTGTCCTCCTCACACGTGTATTGTCGTATTTGGTCCCCTCCCGCGGCCAAGGAGTGCGAGAGGGGAGGTGGCGCGATCGGGTACCGCACGGGGGCCTAGGCTACCTAGGCAGGGACTAGGTGGGGCTTAGGCGGGCAACTTTGGCATGGTATGCTGCAGGTGATATCAAGACATATATGATGTTTAGAGGAAAAATATTGTTGCCTAGAGTAACTTGTAATGATATAAATTTGATAGATGATGATGAAAACTTCATCACTTGATGTAAATTCTTAATGTAAATGCTTCATATAAACCTGCACATTAAGAATTAAGCAATATATGAGACTCTTGGTATGTGGACAATACGATACAACTATTGTTCTTTAGACTTTTATGTAAGTATGAAAGAAATAAGAAATGGTTGCAAGACAATAAGACATAGTCACATAGATAAAATAAAAGTATAAAACAAGTTCACAACTACGTGTAGACATAGTTCACAACATCTCACATCAAAAGTTTTCAACCACACATAGCAAATTTCTCACAACTGACAAGTCACAAGTAAGATAGCAAAATAGTTTTTAAAGAAACTTCAAAAAGGTAGCAAGTATAGATCAATCTTCGTTCTCTTGACTGTAATCTTTTGTTGGAATCACTTTATTTTGATCGGATTCAAACTCAATATCCTCAAGTTCCTCGTTTACCTCTTCCTTTTCACTTTCGCATTCAAAATCATTCTCATGAAGTTCTCTCACTCTTGTGCTCCTACAAGATTGTACAATTTTAGTAACTCCACTTGCAATTTTAGTAGCTCCATTTGCTTCTTCAATGAGTTTCCATAAAAGACCCATCTCAGGGTCAACCTCCTCATCCCCGTCTTTAATTACCCATCCTTGAGCAAAAAAGCACACAAAGCTAGAAGGACATGTGTGTTATTTGATTTACTCTTCTCTTTTTTTGATCAAAAGTTTTGTATTGAATTCAATATAGACAAGATTGTTGAGTCGTTAAGCGTCTAGCTTATTTCTCTTCTTTGTATGTATCTATGAATTACAAAGTGAAGGTTAGTTAAATGCTTAGATTGAAATAGTGACATAAGAGATGAGACTTGAGAGTTAGTGAGTTACCATGTCAAAAGTGCTTTAATTTCTTTCATATCTAGATGAACTTGAGGTCAAGAAAAGGATTCTTATAGCCAATCTCTTACAACTGAGGAACATAACACCCATAATTAGACCACCAATTGGCTACACAATAGAAAACAAAAAATTAGTAATGGACAAAAGACAATTTGCATGCATTGATTCATTCAATTTGAGAAGTGAGAACAAGTTTACTGGGAATAAGATCAAATTTTTGACATCTAAGTTGTACGGGAGTTTTCCCAAATGTCTCCTTTTCTTTTCTTAAAAATATCAAAGTCGACATTGAGCACTTAATCCATTACTTCATCATCAACATGATAAAAGATTTTGACACATTCAATGAACCCATCCATTATAGTTTGTTCTAAAAAGATTGATCGATCACGATAACTATAATATAGTGTGTATTGCATATGAACTCTAAAAGATAGTTAGCCAAAACAATTTCTTTGCTCTTATTTGTTGGAAGCATTATCCGTCACTACTTGCACAATATTTCGTAGACCTATTTTTTTATACAAGCATCCATATACTCCAAGATGTACTCAATTGTGTGTGCATCTTCCAAAGCCTCTTTTGATCCTAGTAAATGTGTCCCCAATGAGCAATCAAATAAGTTTATTATGCTCCTCCTTTTGTTCATCCGAGCATCGATCATGATAGAGTACCCGGTCATGACTCTCTCTTGCTCATGTGCCTTCAACAAACCACTTGTTTTTGTCACCTCCTCTTTCAATAATGTCTCCTGACATTCGTATTGGGAAGGACCTAAGAATTCCAGGCCAAATTGACCAATGGTTTTCATCATTTACTTGAATTCATCATTGTTTATGGTATTGAACGGTACACCTAAAGAGTAAAAATAAAAACATGACACAAGGTTAATACATACATGAATTAATATTTAATGGCTAATGCATATTGAGATAACAACAAGTTCACTATATATGTTGCAAGTATACTTGATACGTAAAGCCACCTCATCACATATTGCTGCACCTTATGAAGCCTTTCTTTCCAAATTGCCTCTATAATTTTTTGTTTCTGCTTAATCTTTTGAGTGCTAAAACTACTACCTTGAGAAATAATTGGATTGGCAAATTTATCCATAGGGCCTAACTTTTGAGGTGTCAATCCTCTAATCTTTTTGAGCCCTTCGTCATCCTCACAATCACCTCAAATGGTCACATCATCCCTAACCCCATCATCATGTGCTTTCTTGTTCTTCTTCTTATTCCTTGCCTCCGCAATAGAGTTTTGACACTTTTCCTGGTTTCCTTTCTGGATTTGGGGCATTTAAAAACATTCTTACTAATATGTGCAATATATTACTTGATCCTATAGATACCACCAGAAACAACTTTACCACATATAATGCATTTCACCTTGTCCAAGTTGTTTGGATTCACCAACACATCAAAATCCTACACTACGTCACTCGACATCCTCTTGAGGCTATCTTCGGTGATGCTCACCTTCGGCGCCAACGCAACGGACGACATCCTAATTAGTAAATAGTAATCAATAATTATAATTCACAAATTAATGACTTACTAAAATGCTAAATTACTATTGCATGGGAGAATGCTTTTGGCATTCCTAATTATTAACTCCCAATCACTATATCAAACAAATATTGGTATTAAATCTTGCCATCCCTGGCCATCTTTGCCAATCTCACCAATCTTGTCGTCCCTTGTGACCTTGCCATCTCCGCTAATCTTGTCGAGGCCATCATCTCCGCCTTCTCGGCTCCCTCCCCCGCTTTCCATTTCTTCCTCCCATCCATCTCTGACTTCTCGCCTCTTGGCTTCTCCATAGTCCGTTCCTCCTCGCCAGTCTCCACCATTCCAATCGTGGGGCCATGACAGCACGGCGGCGGGGGCGTAGGCCCGTGCTGAGCGGAGCGAGCCACGAAGGGGAGCGATGATAGAGGGGAGGGGAGGAGAGAAGGCGAAGGGGAGGAGGTGGGAGGTGGAGAAGACGACGGACAAGCATACGTGAAGGGAAGACAACAAAGGGGAAGGGAGGCGAAACACACCCAGGCGAGGCAAAATCCTGAGACAGTGTTTATTGGCGAGGCAGAATTTGGCGAGTCAACGACAACCTCATGCATGCGCGAAGAAACCCTAATTCCCCATGCGACGCCCTCGACTCGTGGTCTTGTGTCGAACTAGTAACTCCTTTCTCCTCCCTAAGTTATATACCCCCTCCTTTGTTCTCCGCCAACCATGTCTAGGTGGTCGACACAACCACCTTGCCGTAGCGTGGTTGTCGCGCTTGCCAAGTCAACTCCGCAACCTAGGCTACCTTTGACCGACTTGGACTGCCTTGCCACCACAAACCCAATTATCTCCTAAGGCTCAGCGGACCGCTGTCGTCGAGCACCTACACGACATCTAAGCGCCCACCCAAGTTGATTTCTTGATCACCGATATCTTCCTATATATTTTTATTTTACTGTAGAGCTTAGGGTTTTGATTGTACCCTATTGGGGGTGATGACAGCTCATGATAGAGCATGTTGCGGAGCGTAGTAATAACTAGCTAGGTGCTTGTGCGTTGTAACGGATCTCAAACAAATATAATACAAGCTCTAAATTTAGAAAACTAACATGCATAATGTAATTATCCCTACATACGAAAGTTCCATACATAATTTGCATCCAATCAACAAGTCTCATAGAGTCTTATTACAAGACACATACACACATAATCTAATTATTCACAGAATATTCTTCAAGTAACATATATATGTATACATATATATATATATATATATATATATATATATATATATATATATATATATATATATATATATATATATGTATATATATATATATGTATATGTATATATATATGTATATGTATATGTATATATATATATATATGTATATGTATATATATATATATATGTATATGTATATATATATATATATATATATATATATATATATATATATATATATATATATATATATATATGTGTGTGTGTGTGTGTGTGTGTGTGTGTGTGTATGTATACATATATTTATCCATAAAAGATCTCACCAATTCAAGAGATGTGGAGTTAAATGACAGAGTCCTCGTCACCACCAAGTCATTATTTTATAATACTCCTTTAGTTCTTTTTTACTTGGCTTTTTTTTTTGACTTTTTATGATTTTTGAGATGCAATTTTGACCATTACTTTTTATAGCTTTATACTAAGATATACTAATAAAATTATAATATTATAAAAATATTTTTAACAACAAATCTAATGATATATTTTTTGTATAGTCAATCTAAATAGTTTTAAATCTATTGATGGTCAAACTTTAAAAGTCTAACGGCACATATTCTAGAAAATCAAGTAAAAAGAACGGCCAGAGGGGGCGTTTATATTGGCTTTAGCTGATGAATAGTAACAGTTTATAGAGAGACACCCACGTGCGATTTTGGCCGATATAAATAAAGTTACTACAATGTCTATTACAATCGACTAGTAGATTTTGACTTAAAAAGACATTTTGTTTAAAAGTTAGGTAATATAGAAAATTATTTATTGTAGAAAAATAGTTTTTGGAAGTCAAAAGCGAATAGGGCAAGATTAGGAAAGATAAGTAACTCCACGGGCCAATATGATGGGTGGTTGCGGTTGTTTCTTCCTCCTCTCGCGCTCTTGCCGGCTTTTTGCACCCATGGGGTAAAGCTCACCCTTTTTTACTTCGATCGGCAAATGTATGGATGTGCCTGTCGAAAGAAATGGAGGATTAGAACGTAATCCCTTTGCTTTAGCTTGACGTTTCTGTCTAAATGTTTACTGTATGAAGAAGGCTCAGGTTGTCACTGCAATTAATTTCGCGTTGGAATGTGATGAAAAAAGAGAACCAAAGGGAAAGCAGCAAACCATGCCCCCAGATGCAATGGGATGGAGAGCGTAGTCGCTAGTACCAACCATGCCCTCCTCATCCTGCTGCCTTTCGAGTCGCCACCTTTCTCGTCGTCCATGATTAGGGCTTTAATCGATGGGAGGGGGTAGCAAACAAAAACAAAACCAAAAACAGAGAGAGAGAGATAAGAGAGAGAGAGAGAGAGAGAGAGATGACACATCATGATCGCCATCAGCGAGCACCACATTTTGTGGGCACATGGATCCCCCATGCCATGAATCCTTGCAGGCTACTTCCTTTTTCTTTCTCTCCCCCCTTTTTCATCCGACAGGCTGCTAAGAGCCAAAGAATCCTATCACTAATATATGTCAAAAATAGGTTTTTTATATAACTTCATATCACACTTAAAATGTGAATGTGCAGCTGAGATCCTTGTATGAAGATTTTATATGAACTAACCTTTTCACTTTACTTAGCTCCTGTTTGAGGATTTTTTTAACTCAACCATCAAGCCATCTAAAGCTAAAGCTCCCTAGAACATGGTGCGATTTCTCTGACAAGATTGATCCTCTGTTCCTGGGTTCTCAAAGAAACTACCATCGGCAGGAAGATAAGGTCTCCAAACAGGGCCTTACCATCACCTACTAATCTTAGTTCCCAATAAGAAATATAACCTGGTAAGACAACAGGGTATCCTAGTTTAGATTAATGCTCAACTCTCTGATGAAATGTCCACAATGGCATACATGCCACATGGCTCTCCAGCCACACCTGATTGAAAATGCTACATCGTTGGTACTGGCCAAATCATGTTAAGAGAAAAGAAAGGGAGGAGAAGGGGCCCCAGCTTCACTGGTCACTGGTGTCACAGCTGATCCATCTGTGCCCCCTTTGCTGAGGCCAATATCACCAGCAGATTTTGGTGGGGGCAGAGCAGAGCAAAGCAG
Source organism: Melocanna baccifera (assembly GCA_036346265.1). Lineage (NCBI taxonomy): Eukaryota > Viridiplantae > Streptophyta > Magnoliopsida > Poales > Poaceae > Melocanna > Melocanna baccifera. The sequence continues at coordinate 1,252,841 of CM070706.1, forward strand.
CCTTCAAATCAAAAGAAAAAAGAACAACAGTTGCTCACCCCTCTGCCTAGGGCCTGTATTATTTGGAAGAGGCCAAGGTCAAGATTCTCATACAGATCATGTCTTGTAGTGGGTTGGTGCCTATCCAATTCAACATCATCCCCCCTTTCCCTCTTGCCCAGGGCACCCAATAGCTCATCTCATTCTTCATATGCTATTTTTGTACTACTTGTCTCACTCTCATCCATATTTAATGGACTAGTCATGGCCATTCACTAGATGCATGGTGAATATATAGCTATTGGATTTATCTATATTCCATAGATGTTTTCAAACAAAGATGAGGTTAACTGAACCAAAGTAGCTTTGGCTCCATATGAGATGTGATTGAACTTCTTTCCTCTTTTTTTTTTCTTTTTGAGAATGAGATGTGATTGAACTTCTAGAAGTAACATTTCCACATCAAGGAGAGAAAAGGTAAGATCAGTTTGCAAGTCTCCACTAATGAGTCAGCATAATCTTTCTTGGATTATTAAGGTTTCAAATATCTCGAATTGGATTAGGTAATCTCTTATTAAACAAAGAAATTCCACACCTTCTAGAATGGATGCATGTTTTGTTCTGCGATTGCAAGCAAAAAGTGGAAATTCGTACTTTAATTGTTTTGGATAGTACAGAAAAGTAGGGTTTTTTTAATCCTAGAGCTTTGTAGGTTTCTGACTGAATGGAGAAGCAAACAAAAACTTAAACCGAAGTTCGAATGACACATGTGTTGGTCAAGGACTAAGCACTTTTTTATCTGAACCTCTAACATCATACTTGAAAGGGATACTTCCTTAGTTTATGGATAGATCTCGAACAAAATGTTCACACATATTCATGTGCTACTTTTGTAAATTAATCTTGTAATGTGAACACATCATGTTCTTGCAACAGCTTATTTTTACATGCAAGGAGAACAATATCTTTCAACAACTAAGACCAGACCCTTCTCCAAAATAAAAACAAGATCAAACGACAAAAGGTCTCATCTAGCAAAAGTTAGAAAGGGAGTGTTGCTACATAGACAAGCAAAATTTTCATAAACAGTGACTGACAGATTGGCCTCCAACACACATTAGTCAGGCTTATCTAAGTATCTAACAGTCAAAGAGATAGCTTAACAAGATTATTTAAATTTTAAACAATCCTAAGCATCCATTTCAGCTAAGACAGCTTTATTGGAAAAGGTTTCAATTAAGCAAAGACAGCCTCTGCCATCTGAATGGCTTAGCCTTTGCTTTCCCTCTTCTTTATGGAAAACAATACTATACATTTGTTAAATTGAAAACTACCCCACCACCCCCTCAAAAGCATACACGACCACATAATTTGTACTCCATGCCTTCCTTTTGAAGGTCCATATTGGCATCATTGTAAATGCCCCAAAATGCAAAGGGCATTTTTGAGTATACCCATAAAGTGACCAAATGTTGTGGTATTTTTCAGACATTTCAATCGCTACAAGTTTTCCTATGCTATCCGGATTGTCTTGTTTGAAAGGACTTTTAGTGTTTGTATTAAGCTTTGCAAAAAGCTGTAACATAGGGAAAAATGATAATAGAATGACAACCAAATATTTAAGAATTATTAAAGAAGGAAATTATAGTCATCCAACTGGCATGGTGTTGATGCCTTCAGTTAATACGAGACAAATAAAAAGTGACTCTAGCCAATGTGTAACTAGCACGCGGCAATTTTTTTTATCAAGCATCCAAAGTTACACAACAAAGAAAAACCTAAATGGGATGTAATAAATATGCACTTTTCAGTTTTCTAATTTGCAGACGTGCACCGTGCATCAGTTAAGAAGTGGTGAACAATTGAAAATCGATGCACAATTTAGTTCAAAATTGACACTAGCGTTAGTTGCAAGTTGTCCAAAAAATTTAGGTCCCATTCTTCTCGACGTCTAGTTTATGTTATAGTAATTAGTTTTTAAATAAAGTGTATTTTAAAATGGAGTCTATAAATCGATTGTAGTAGATATTATACCGACTTTAACTATACTGGACCAAAGTCGTACGTGATTGTCTCCCTCTCTGTACTCTCTCTTACCAACAATCAAAATTCAAAAGCTATAAATCACTGCCGAAAAAGAACAAGCCCTTATACAAGTGTTCGAAGGAGTCGTCGAAAACACTAAGGTGTTATTTGGCCTAGTTCCAACACGGGGCTTCTGGGGAGAAGCTCGAGCCATCAGGCCAAACGCTTGAGCTCCAAAGCCTAGCTTCACTTGAGTCCGACTGCAGAGGAGTCCAATTTACACTAGGGAAGTGAAGCAAGGGTAGGGTAGCTCCACCTGTTTCAAATGATTTTGAAAAAAAAAATACCAATCTTGCCCTCGCGGAAGCGAAGGAAGATAAGGTTGCAGATGCAATTTGGTAAAGTGGAGAATTTAGAAGCTAGAATCAATATTTGGACCAAATACCTCTCTTTTTTTTCCTCTAAAGTTGGTTTCTATTGAAAATAGACTCTTGAGGAGAGGTGCTTCAATGCTTTTTTCAACAGTGATTTGCACACTTTTTTAAGCACGATGCATGGTAGATAGATATAATTTACCTCTTCGTTTGCTTTAAGATTAGTACTACTCTTATTGAAAAGGAAAGTATAGAAGCACTACTCTAAAGATAAATCAAACTAGTAGATGCATTAGGCTTTATTTGGAACATCGGAATTTTTCTCGATTTCCGTAGATATTAAAATATTTCACGAGAAACTGCCCGATTTCTACAAGAATTGTGAGCGGTTTCATACTTCCATGTGTAATCCGTAGTTCCAAACGCACCACTAAAAAAAGCGCGGGGAACAAATCCCCGTTTTGCCACCGGTGGAGGGAATGATGGCTGTCTCGGGAGCCGCGAAGGCAGAGATAGAAAAAAAGAAGGTAAACAAAGCAACAAAGAGAAGCTCTCACAACGACAGTGAGAAACCAAAACCGAAGTGAAGAGAGGAGGAAGATACAGACCAGAAGAGAGGAGAGAGAGAGAGAGAGAGCAAAGCTGAGCTAAGGCACGAGCAGCTAGCGACAGGGCGATCTGAGAAGACGAACACCGCAACCCTCTCTCAAGTCTCAAGAGCTCAAGGCGCCGCTGCTTGTGCTTCTGCTTAGCTTTCTTGTAAGAAACGCTCGTCTTGTCGTCTACTTGAGGAGGCAACGGTTCCCAGTCGCGGAGGCTGACTGACAGCTGGGTGCCCCCCACGCGGTGCGATGGCTGCCCGTGCGCCGGCGGCGAGGAGGGGAGGAGGTGCTCCGGCGGCGGCGGCGAGGAGGGGCGGCGGTCTCCGCGCGAAGCAGGCGGGCCGCGCCAGCTGCCGCGGCGCCTAGAGGGGACGGGCGCGCGCGCGTTCACCTGGTGCTTCTCGCCTCCCGGCGCCGGCGCCGGCGGTCTCTGGAGCTAGGGTTTTGGCGGGGAGGGTTCTGGTGTTTTGGCGGGAGAATAAATCGTGGAGATGGCGGTCGGGGATGCGCTGCGGCGGCTGTGCGAGGAGATCGGGTGGTCGTACGCCGTCTTCTGGAAGGCCATCGGCGCCGCCGACCCCGTGTTAGCCTCCTCCACCCTCTCCTCCCCTGTTTCGTTACTTCCTCCTCCAGTTCCATCTCGTAAAAATCTCAGCTTTTTTGCTCATTTCTCCTCTCAAATGTTCGGTTTTTTTTGTGGTGTTTCTTCTGTTTGTTTGTTTTTGAAAAGTCTCTTTTTTTGGTCTAGTTTCTTGGTAAGTGTAACTGGATTTGCATAGTACAAATGAAGCGAGCGAGTGGTTGAAAGATTCAAGGTGCTGTGCTCCTCATTTTGTTAACAGGGGAATATCTGAGCTGGGAATCAAGTGTGTCCGTTCTAAAGTTTACTAGAACAAGGGTAAAGAAGCAGAATGTGTTCTTGACGAGCGATAGAGCTTGAATTAGTTTGTTCATCTTGGATGCCTGTGTTCTGAATTTGGCTTCTTGATATACTTAGTGCTTCAGGAATTTTTCAGTGATTTTTCGTGCATTTTCTTTGCTTGGAGATGTGCAGGCATTTGGTGTGGGAGGACGGCCACTGTGGCCACACGTCATGCCCTGCCGGATCTGAGGCTTCTGAAGCTCTGGGCGCCGAGGTCGGGTGTGCTGCTGCTGACACCATGTGCTCGCTCGTTAAGAAGGTTATGGCATCGCAGGTCCATGTTGTCGGAGAAGGGTTAGCAAGCATAGCTTATTTTCTCCTTTATTTTTTTTTCATTTGGCCAGATGCACTTTTCATGGTTGCTCCATCATTTCGTTGTTAGATGCAAATGCAGTGCTCTTGGTTAGTTGCTCCTTTGATTCATGGCAGTTGCGCTTGTGTTTTTCAGGACCGTAGGCCGTGCTGCATTCACTGGCCATCATCAATGGATCGTCCATGGTACTGCCAATGATCACGGGCTTTCATCCGAGGTAGTACTTACTTTCTTCTGAAGCGGTATGAATGCAAACCAATTTCAGCTTTGTCTGGTTTGATCTTGCTGGGGCCTCATTTAAAGCATCGAGTCAGGGAATTTATATCGATGCAATAAGCCTTGTGGGGGAGCCTTCTGCTTGAACTTTTGGCATTTAGTGGGCTGCTTCGATTTTGGACTAGTATCATTCTGCAAAATAAATGCTCGCTGGGATATGCTAGTTGGATGAACACACGACACATGACACATGGGCTTGTTGTAGTATGAAAAAGAGTACATGTGAATATTAATCTGATTTGTCTTTGAGTAGGCCACAATGCTAATTGCATGAAGATCTTCTAGTTATCTTCATTGCATTCAAATTTTGTATTTTGATTATTTTGTTTTGGATCTCTTACAATATGGTTTCATCATGACAGGTAGCTGCTGAGATGAATAATCAGTTCAGAGCTGGCATTCAGGTAAGTAGAATTGAACATCGTGAATAGTAAATTATTTTCTCACTAAGTGTTTCCGGGAATTCATTTAAGTTTCCTTCCTTTCAGACTATTGCGATTATTCCTGTGCTACCACGTGGTGTGCTACAGTTGGGCTCTACTGGTGTGGTATGAATATGATAACCAAGCGTTAATTAAATACATGCTAGAATGCTACAAATGTAGAGAAATCTTGTTCCCCATATTAAATATGGGGTAAACATTGCCCCTTTCTTTGAAGTTTGGTAACTGTTTGAGTCATTACACGGATCGCCTAGGCGCCGGGCGCGACGCGGCGTCGCCTAGGCGCCTGTATGCCCTTTCTTTGAAGTTTGGTAACTGTTTCATTATTGTATGAGCCATGTGGTACCATTAGTCTGTCAAGTTGTTGACTGTGGTCCAATATCTCTTATGGAGATCCCTATGTAAAGAATATAACCATCACACAAGGCTCCAGAAAAAAACTGATACTACCGCAATGGATGATAGTGGGAATTGGAAAGAACAATGATGTGTGGACAAATTAGTACAAGCCACTGGAAAAGTTAAAAAATTTGATATGCCACTGCAAAACACGATATTTTGGATTACAGCACTGCTAATATGGAACCTATTTTTTATGCTACTGTAAATTCAGAATTTGCCAGTGCAAATACATGGCAGCTTTTCACATATGCGGCCAGAGAATGGCATACAAATAAGCCTTCCTGTTTTGCATGCTATAATCAGAATGTGCTGTTCTGCAATGGAATATCTAGGAATGTTGGCATGTAATCAATTATTTTTAATATATAATGCATAGCCTTTATTGTGTTCATACTTAAGGAACTGTTGTGAAAAATAGAAACAAAAGATTTTGAAATGGTAGGATCAAGGGGTTTTGCTTTCAAGTTTTATGATTATTAGCGGGGCTTTGCTAGCACTTCTGTATATTTGAGTTAACAACCAATTAATTGTTCGTTCAGGTTATTGAAAATACAAATTTTGTGATGCATGCAAAGAAATTGTGCTCTCAGCTGAACAATCGATCAAGTATGGCTGCATCTGCTTCAGTTAAAAATGCTTTAAGTCAGCAGGGTCAGTCGCGCCCTTTACATGGTGCCCCAAATGTCCACTCTGCAGACATTTGCTCAAAGGTTTTCAGTCAATTCCCAGTGACCTGTGAACACTACAGCCATGCTGGTACTGCAACTGTGTCAAGTAGGACATCACTAAACGCATGCATGAATGCATCTTTGCTGAAGGTTGCGCAACAGAATGATCGAGCTGTTAGAGAGCACATTGTCAATGCCAAACCTGATGCTAGGTTCGTACAACAAGCATCTTATTGTGACAACCGACTTGGAAGTAATACACAGAGTGTTGCTTTGAGCTCAGGTTTGATCTCATCGACTTGACATCAGTGAAAAAGCAGCCAGTGTTGATGAACAACATTGGGCAGTTACAATTTGGTGACGGTGCAGGTTCATCAGCAGATTTGCCTAGAAATGTCCTGCTAAAATCGCTTGTATACCAGAACCATTTTATCCATGAAAATACAAACATGAATCTATCTCATGGAAGAGATGAGGTATCCAATGAGATACATGGCAGTAGGAATTTTGATTTCCTCCCTGGAGGTGCCAGAGCAATCAGGGCTAACTTATGTACCAGTGCATCAAGTCAAGTATTAGACCGAAGAAGCCATTCCACTTCAGGAATGTTGCTGCAGAAACAACCTCCAGTTTCATGTAAGGTTCTCCAATCTTCTGAATGCGCCATGAAAATGGGGACCCCTGAAAGAGGGTCATTTCAAGCTCCTGCAGCTCTATCTTCTGAATATGATGTTCAGGTTTGCAATGGCTTGAATACAGGCATTTCTCAAGAGAATCAATTGAGTAGGTCAAACCATATCCGCCAAGATCAAAAGGTTAATAGAGTAAATGATCCAAGTGTTACTGTGAGCACACAAGGTATGAAGAATATGGATGGATGCACACTGCCAGCCATGCCCAATGAGGGAGCTTCCTTGTTGCTTTTGGAGCATACTGCAGATAATGACTTGTTTGATATACTTGGTCCTGAATTTCATCAGTTGTGCCACAATGTGGGTGCTGATTTGGTCCCCTTGAGTAATGCAAAATCTCAGAGTTCAGATAGAGATGTGCCTGAATCCTCAATTTATCTTGATTCCTCCCCGCTCTTCAGTTCACTAGACAATGAGTTTCCCTATTCTGGGATCTTCTCACTAACTGATGCAGACCAACTATTGGATGCTGTCATCTCAAGTGTCAATCCAGGTGGCAAGCAGAGTTCTGATGATAGTGCTTCTTGCAAGACTTCTTTGACGGATATTCCGAGTACTTCTTATCTTGGCTCGAAAGAGTTGAAGCAATGTGACTCATCTGGCGTTCCTTCAACGCTAATCAAGCATGAGTCTGCACAGTTTGTTAAACAACCATGTTACTTTGAGAAGTTTGAGGACGGTTGCCTTTCCCAAAATAATGGAATGCACAAATCTCAGATACGTCTTTGGATTGAGAGTGGTCAGAACATGAAATGTGAAAGTGCATCAGCTTCTAACAGCAAAGGTCTTGATACACCAAGTAAGGTAAATCGAAAGAGATCTCGACCTGGAGAGAGTCCTAGGCCACGGCCAAAGGATCGGCAGCTGATACAGGATCGTATAAAGGAGCTCCGAGAAATGGTACCCAATGGGGCTAAGGTATCCTCTTGTTGACTTGCTGATTTTAAATATCTAATATGATAATTTGCACTATGAGTTGCACATGTGAACTTCAGAGCAGTTGCCATGTTGCCGTATCGAATATCAATTGTTATCTCATTTGTGTCAACAGTGTAGCATTGATGCTTTGTTGGAGAAGACAGTTAAGCACATGCTCTTCTTGCAAAGCATGACAAAGCATGCAGACAAGCTCAAGGATTCTACTGAATCTAAGGTATGCACATGCCTATTAGTTTTATCGTTGGGTTATGACAAAGAAAGCTAGGTTCTGGCTTATTTGATGCAGTAGACTGGCACAATTTATGTAATTCTCCTTAGTTGGGAAAATATCCTTACATTGCCGTGTCTCCAAACAGATACTTGGTGGTGAGAGTGGTCCCCTATGGAAAGACTACTTTGAAGGTGGTGCAACCTGGGCCTTTGATGTTGGCTCTCAGTCTATGACATGTCCAATCATTGTTGAGGATCTTGACCGACCCCGTCAGATGCTTGTGGAGGTAATGATTTATGATTCTGTTGTTGCTTGTTATTTGTAATCTTATGTTTCACCAGCAATGGCATGTAATTGTGCTTCAGATGTGTTTATATGGGTGCCTCTGCAGATGCTTTGTGAGGATAGAGGCATCTTCTTGGAGATAGCTGACTTCATCAAAGGACTTGGATTGACCATCCTGAGGGGTGTAATGGAAGCGTGTAAAAGTAAACTCTGGGCACGCTTTACTGTTGAGGTAATATAGCTAAATGTATTAAACAGAATATTCTATCAGTTCAAAATCCAAAATAACCAAAAAAGGCCATTCCATCATTACAGCTATGAAATGATGCTGATGATCCTTTGACATTACAAGCTAAATGGATTTCTATTGCTTTACTGCTGATATTTTGGCTTGCTGCTTGCAGTCTAACAAAGAACACTGAATTGAGTACGTTCATGCAGGCAAACAGGGATGTAACCAGAATGGAAATCTTTCTCTCACTTGTGCGCTTATTGGAACCCAATTGTGACAGCAGCGGAGCAGCGGAGAATGCTAACAACGTGAACATGCCTCTTGGCTTGGTGCACCAACCTGTTATCCCGGCAACAGGTCGTATCCAGTGAGAAGTAGTGAACCCTCAAGCAATCATCTTTCAAGTGCTAAGAGCAGGAGTTCAGCGCACTTCTGCCATGACTAGCATTGCCAATTTGCCAGTGCACCACCTGCTTTCCGGTGACACCTTGCTGTGCAAGTGTGCATCTTCATCGCTATCTGATGGCAGAAAGTCTTACTCGAGATGCATCGAAGACGAGGACAGTTGATTCCGCGAATGATCATTAGGCAGTGTTTTGTTTGTATAATCTTAGTTTTGTTTGTTACTGCTGTTTTGCCATATTTTAGTGGATTTTTTTACTATTGTCCTGAATGGTAGTTCTTGATTTGATTTGTGTACCATTACTGATTGCTTACAATGATTTGCGAAAAGCTAAATGTTACTGTCTAAACAGATTCTGTGACACCACTTTCACCAGATTCCTGTGACATTCATTGTTGCCTAATGACTATATCAACATTGAGATAAAAAGGAAGAAAAGCACCGTGATCTCTACTGAGAGCAGACTCGGTAGTGCTTGTTCCCTCCGGTTCCTTCTAAACTACTCTATTGTGTTGGTTTTTAAAAACTATTTTTTTATAGTATTTAATTTTTAAATAAAGTATTTTTTTAAAGTTAAGGTTTATTAGTTGAATGTAGTATATACTATAATAATTTTATTTATATCAGTCAAAATTATATGTGAGATTCGGATATTATCATACTGGTTTATGATCAAGGGGGTAGATTCTGATATTATCTATAAGCCAACATTAACTGACGCAGAATCTTCAACCATGTCATCCAACATCATCGAAAGGCACATGGTGCAACCAATGAATTGCTAATGGTAACTAGATATGCCAACTCATGCATCTCTTCCCCCTTGGAACCAAGGACTGAAGCAAAAGTACTAGTGCTACATCATATTACAATATAACTAAAACCAATACTAAAATTGCCAATTAACCAACTGCCACATACACTTCCAAGATCCAGTTCCATATACCCTTCACATATGCTATACCCCCCCTCATCCCTACTCCCTATAAAATCTTGTAAAATGTTCGGGTTTTTAACGAACTTAACTAACCTATACATCTATATACACTGTCCCATCTTTGCAGCTCCAAAACCTAGAGACCAAGCTTAACTGCTTAAGCATGTCTAGGCTTTATTTCTACGCAAGCCCTGGATTAATTAATTGATTCCATTCGATTAATTAATTGAGGCGTGTATCGTACTAGGCCACGAAGTCTCTCATGAGCTGAGCCGCGAAGGACTTGGTGCTCTGCATGTTCATGTCGTACCCCGCGGAGGCGGCGACGCCGTGGCTGGCGCTGTCGCGGGCGTTGCTGCTGCCCACGAGGAACGACGCCGTCTGCTCGGATGCGCCGGCGCCGTGCGGGAGGCCGAGCGTGAGCGATACGCCGCCGTGCCCGGCGAACGCGAACGGCTCCGAGCCGAACTGCCCGTACGGCGCGGGCGCGAACAGCGAGTAGCCGCCGCCGCCGCCGTCCTGGTGGTCCCTCGGGCCCGCGGCGCCGCCGCCGCTCTCCATGAACTTCATGAGCAGCTCCCGGTGGCTCACCTCGTCGTGCCTTGCGGCGGCCGCGGCCTGCGCGTGCAGCGTGGCCACGTCGGACACGTGGAACGCCGGCTGCTCGTCGGTCCTCGCCTTCTTGAGCTCGTGCCGCAGCGCGGCGTTGCCACTGCCGTCGTCGTCACCATCATCGTCGTAGAAGCCTGCCTGCGCCTGGTGGTCTCCGGCGAGCTCGAGCAGAGACGCATGGATGGCGACGTCCTTGGAGCCGCGCCCCTCCGTCCCTCCCACGCGCGCCGCCGCTTTGGACATGGCGTTGAAGTCCGGCCTGGGAGGGTCGACGCCATTGACGTGGGTGGTGTTGTTGCTCTTGCTCCCGCCTCCGGACTTCCCCTCGTCGCCGGCGGCCGCGTCCTGGTCCTTGGTCTCCTCCAGGTACATCTCCTCCACCATCGGCTTCCACAGCCTCACCCTCGCGTTGATGAACCAGTTGGACACCTAATCAAATTTTGCAACGCAAAGCCAGAATTTTGCACTCATACTCCGCCATTGTAACAATCAGATTAAGCAAAGAACATATAGTGAATTTAGCATGCATGCCGTAAGTGAAATTTTGCTTTCACCTGGCTCCTGGTGAGGCCGGTTTGCTTGGCGAGCATGATCTTGTCCGAATCCTTGGGGTATCTGCACGACAACACCATAAAAAAATAAAAAAAATTTCGGGTAATAAAGAACGATGGAGTCATGCGTGCGTACATGCATGTATATATATGACTAAGCACAATGTACAGTTAATTGCTGCACACTTGCACATAGTGTATATGAACTACGAGTACGTATGCATATATGAATAATGTATATATCTGTGCAAGTACGTACGTACGTATAGCGTACATGTATACATGCATGTACAAGTGAAGTGAACTACTTACGGGTGTAGGAAGTGCTCGAAGAGCCAGGCGCGGAGGATGGAGACGGAGCGCTCGGGGAGGCCTCGCTGCGGCCGCCACGCGCTGCTCTGCATCATCCCGAGCTGCTGAAGCGCGCGCTGCTGCCGGAGCTGGTGGTCGATGTACCGCAGCCGCGACCCCACCGTGCGCCCGCCGCCGCCGGCGTCCGCGTCCTCCCCCAGGGCACGGCTCGCCGCCCGCACCTGCGCCGCGATCGCGTCCCGCAGGCATCGGAACTGCCGCGAGATGGTCCGCAGCGCCAGCGCCGTGTACGTCCGCGCCGACCCGCCGCCGGCCACCGCCTCGAACGAGGACACCACCACCTGCATCTGCTGGTGGTACTGCCGGTACCGCTGCTCCACCTGCCGCGGAAGATCCCAAGAGATTACTGTGCGTATTAATGAGTGAACTAATTAGTGCAACAGTTCGTTAGCCACTTCATTAGTACTCCACTACTGATTAGGGCTTTAGACCATGTCCAATGGTGTGGTGATGTTGCCTATAAATCTTATTATACAGAACACGAAATAATGTGGAGAGAAAAGTATAGAGAATTGAGCCATCTCTTATACAGTAATCGACTGTAACACGATAAATAAGACACATTGTGTCATAGAAAATCTATCTATAAAGATATATAAAAAGACAACATATTATATAAGCTGTCTTTAGTACCGTCTATAAATAACATAGATAATATTATAGGCAACGGTTATCTGTACTATTATACATGCCTTTAGAGGCAATTAATCACCACCACACAACAACTCTGCTTTTGCTTGTAGGAGTACTAATTAACAAGCTCAGAGCTAATATCTTTTGTACTGGTGCAACAGTATACTAGCTCGGCTATTGCGAACAAATAGAGTCGCACATTTGATCAGGCAACGAATTAAAGATTGCTTGTACTGGCATCGACAAAGAACAACCAAAAGAATTGTAGTTGATATACATGCATGATCTTCTTATCTGAAAATATTAGCCCACTTGTTATTTTCACTAGAAGAAATAGATGTGGATATATAACCACTTGCTACTTCACTGAAAGAAATAAAAGAGGATATAGCCACTAGTTACACTAAAAAGGAAATAGAAGAGGATAACCACTTGTTACTTGTTGTTAGTTTCAGTATACAGATATTCTTATTACTTCTCACTTTACTCCACGAAGTTTCAGTTTTACTATTACAATTGAATATTTGTCTTTATTAGCTATCCCTTAACTGTAATTGTGATCCCTTCTCACAAAAAAAACTTTAGTAGTGATGAGTGTTTAAGGATCAAACAATAATCACTAGCAAATGACAGAATTAGAAGGACAATAATTGGTACTAGGTGATAAAACACGTCTAATTAAGAAAAGGAAAGCTACAAAAAAGTTTGGAATATCCAGCAAACCAAGGGTCTACTACCCCAACAACTGTGTCACTGATCTTTCAGAAAAAGAAACAAAAAAAAAAGCAAAGATAACCGAAAAGCAATTGACTCACATCCTTTCAATAACATTGCAGTCTAAAACTATAGAGGCAACATCGCAAAAAATAAAACTATGGAGGCAAGGAAATAGCACGAAAAAAACATCAATATCTCCCTACCAAATTTAAAGGCAAGATTAAATTTTCACCGGACACACAAAATTTATCAGAAAAATTAAGAATCCTCAGCAACAATTGGAAAAATATTTTTGAAACAATTTCTAAAACAAGAGAAATAGCTTAAAATACCATAAATGGTAAATCATGTTATAAAGAAATACATTTCTTAATCATAAAAAAACAAAAACAACAAAAGAAACTAGACTTAATTTACTGACCTCGTCAAGCATGTTAATCAGCTTGCCTTTCTTCATCTGCAGCTCCTGCCGCTCCGCCGTCGACATCTCCGCCGCACCGCTGCTCTTCGCCCCGCCGCCGTCCTCCGTGCCGCCACCGGACATGCCTTCCGAGTCCTCCTTCTGCTTCACTGACGCGACGCTCTTTGCCCCCGCCTTTGCGTCCACCACGCCCTTGCTAACGCTCACCACCTCGTCGAGCAGCTCCTGCGCCGCCCTAAGGTACTTGGAACTCATCACCGTCTGCCTCTGCGACGTCGTCGTCGCCGAAGCCCCCAGGTACTTCCCCTCATCGCCGGCCACGGCGGCCACTGTGACCGGCGGCGTCTCACGGGACGAAAGGCTGAGGACAGCACTGACCCCCGCCGTGCCAGGAGCTTGCTGCGGCGGCGACATGTCGCCGGCTCCGGGGGTGGCCGGGGTCCACAGATTGTAGCCCGACGGCGGCGCCTGGAGAGGGATGCCGACGAAGTGCTGCGCCGACGACGGCGACGCCTGGTGGCCGAAGGATGCCGGGGTCATGGAGCTCACTGCTGAGTTGAGGAGCATCATGTTGGCCGCGACGGGCGATGCCGCCGCGGCGTCGGCGTAGCCGGCGTAGCTGGGGTTCATAAGGTACAGTGTCTGTAGGCCGTCGGTGCCGGCCTGGATGTCCGTGCCTGCGCCGCCGTGGTAGTACGCCGCCATCGTGATCGCCGGCACCTATATTTGCACTAAAATTCTCCTTGAAATGTGTTTCTCTCTCTCTCTAGCTAGCTTCTTCTGTGGAGGCGGTGCAAGATCGCAAGCTTGTGGCTTTGCCTGTCAGAAAGGAAGAGACAAGAGGTTAAGAACGAGGGGAACATACATAACAAGAGGAAAAGAATTACCAGAGCAATGATTTGAGGATGTTGTGAGGTAAAATTGGATCCATATAAGAGAGAGGAGGAGAGAAGAGAGAGAGAGAGAGAGAGAGAGAGAGTAGGGTGCATGTACGCATGGAAGAGCTCTACTGCTGCTACTCTAGCTAGCTAATCTCTAGGAGAAGAGATGATGAGAGAGATGTGGAATAGACATCAGTATCAGAAATATATAAATAAGAAAAAGGACGGTAGCCATCTTCATCAAGTGATTTAACAAAGAAACGGTGCACATGCGCATACAGATGTCAACACAAGCACACACATAATTGGGCTTCCTCTATCTATCTATGTTACCTCAAGAACTGATGCAGCTCATGAGCTGTTTGCATGCACGTGGTGTGCCTTGCGTATAGGAATATGGCCGCGTCTCTCTCTCTCCTCTCTCTCTCACAAGGAGCATGAGGTGAAGATCCTAGAAAGAGGCAGGAGGAGAGGAAAGAGGGAGAACAACAAGAAGAAGAGTGATGTAAGACTACCAAGGAATCAAGAGGGCATGAGATCACTCATGTCAGTGTTAAGTACCTGCAAGTTTCTTTCCCTTTTGCTCTCTACAGGAGACACCGGCCTATATATCTTTCTTTCCTCTGATTTCCTCCAGCTGAAAGGGAAAAGAAGAGAGAGAGAGAGAGAGAGAGAGAGACCAATTAGTTAAGTCAGAGAGAGAGAGAGAGATGAAAAGGGCAGTGGAGGAGGGATACCCACCTCCCACTTCCATTATCCTCACAGCCTACACACACCCCTTTTCCCCTACTTCCCTTTTTATTTTCAGTTTTGCTATTGCACAATCGACTAAAATTTTCTTATCTCTCTGTCACCTAAAGTTGCATTGTACTAATTTTCCTCCTCCAAAAAAATTCCCCCTCCAAAATAGGGACCGTTAGAGGATATTTATCTAATGTATGAAAAAGTAATTGAGAATGAAGGAAAAAACAGTCATAGTTGGTCCCTTTTATTTTCTCTCTAGATATCTAGCTGGAAGATTTTTCTCACTCTTTCTGCTCATCAAGCATGCATTCTAGGTGTGGAACTCATTTGTACCATTTTGGCCTTGTGTGACTAGTTTGAGCAAACATGACCATCACAAAGGAATAGTGTGTAGTACAAGTTGGAGTTTTTGTATCCCCAAATATTTATGTTGGACTTTATATACTGTTACAAAGTTGTTACATATATTCGTGCGTGAATCAATAGATCTGCTTTTTGAACAAATTTTATTTCTTAATTTCAGCAAACATGATATATTCGCTTGAAAAATTACCACAAGTTCATTGGGAAAGTATTTTTTCTCTGGTTAAATAAGATGGTAAATACTTGTGTATGTATTAGGGAAAACTGTATCACCGAAATTTGGGCGGTTACCGCTAAAATCGGTGTTATCGGCAAGCACCGCAAAAAAATATATTGGCCAAAATATTTTGGACTTATTTAAATTTTGCCAAAATTTCAAATAATTTCACCAAAAAAACCGAAAGAACCATAACCGACGGAATTTCAAAAAATTTTGGACATTTTTTAGTTGATTTCAATCGATACAAATTTTGTAATTCAAATTCCAATTCAAAATTTTCAACCGAAAGAAATGAAAGAACTGGTACCGGCGGTTTTTGGCCCTATAGCTACCCTCCAATAAATTTTGGTTGCCATTAGAGTTTTCCTGGTATGGTATATATTACATTTGTTAAGCAAGATGGGGTGTGTTATATATATGTGTAGCTAGTTAGTTGGCATCAACAAAGAAAGATAAATTTATTTTTCAAAAAAGCCAAGCTGAAAATGTAGTACGTGAATAGTGTGCACCTACATGTAATTTGTCGATAAAATGACTGAGAATGGTTTTTTCCTTGTTGCAAGATGAAAAGAAAATTGTGTTTTCTTTGGCTGCAGCTGATGATTTTTGACCTCAGCGTGAGTATTTTTGCAAACAAACCGAATACCAATAAGTTGCTTTTGAAAAGGCTGTCACGATAAGTCATTTTAAAACAATAGAGGAGAAATCATTCCGTTTGTTTGTTCGACGAAAACCATAAGTTATATACCATAAACTGAAAATAATTATCTTTAAAGGTTCATGTGATTGGACATGCTTTGTTGTCCTCATCATTAGTTGCAGGGGGTTGCTGGAGAGCCGCGTGAGTGAGTGTACAAGTAGATTGGAAAGAAAGGAGATGATGGATAGGGATATCTGGTGTACTATTGGCACACAAGGGTGTAGGTCATAGGGCACATGAATTGAGACAGATATGGTGAGAGATGGACAGCAATTTCTCTCCCATGCGTAGATGGATGCAGCAGGCAGACTGCACACTGAGCTCACACAAGTGTGCGTGTGTCACTGAGCTCACACAAGTGTGCGTGTGTCAGAAGAAGAACTAGGAAATGTCCACGTCTAGGTCTAGGTCAGATTTTTTTTTTTCCTTTCTGGCCTTTGGGAAGCTAGCTGGTGTCTAGGTCAGAATTTTAGTATGTGTGCTACCTTTGCTTCTGTTCCTTTTCCTTTTCCCTCCCACTCTGCAAGTCCAATCGTCTTGGACATGTACGGTGATGTGTACTCCTTTTGTCAATTTGTTAGACATTTGTTTATGTGTATATTGGTCTACTTCACATATCTTAGTCTTCCTGCTAAGGTTCAATGCATGGCAGACCTGTTTTTTTTTGGTGTTTTGTGATTTTTTTAGTTAGATGCTGGCTTGGGAGGTAAGGCGATTGAAAGCTCAGGAATCCAAATCGACTGCCTGCATATATATTCATTATCAGCACATCAAAAAAATTGTTAAGGACAGGTTGCAATAATTTTCAGTTGTTACTTGATTCCAATCAATTGTATTATATAGGTTTTCCAATGATAATGGGAATACACTATCTTACCAAAAAAATCCAAGATTGCAAATATGCAACTAGCTACATATATAGTGCTAGATAGGTAGTGCATAAATGTCTATTGTTATGGTATATACCAATATGTTCCATGATCATGCATGCATAGGTTTAATTATATTATGATTAAACACATATATGTTAAAGAAACAAAAAAGTTCCAAAAAATTGTTGTATTCTAGCATTCGAACAACATGCATATCAGAAACATACCATTTCCACCAAAAAGAAAGCCACCAAATGTTTAGTGTCATTGTTGAAAAACATCATCATCATCCTCCTATGCATGATGTTGCCTACGATATTAGTCCTAGTCCATCAGTTATGTTTTCGTTACAAGAAGTAGGTGTATACTTCGTACATATACAAGAGAAGTTTTGAGGGGGTGGGGGGGGGAGTAAACTGGTCAACTATTATAAGTAGGTGTATATTTCTATCCCATTACACTACTATAGAAAGCCTAATACTAGACGTCAAATCACAGACGATTTTGTGAAACCGTCTGTGATGTACACTATCACAAACGATTTTAATTTGGAGACCGTTTATGATATTTGTGGCGAAAAAAAGGAGAATCACAGACGGTTCTTACCGATGAAACCGTCTATGATACTGGAATATCACATACGTTTTCTATTAAAAACCGTTTGTGATAATCTGGAATATCACAGACGGTTTTATATTAAAAATCGTCTGTGATATTCCATTACCACAGATGGGTTTTGTTAAAAACACGTCTGTGATAATTCGACCAGTTATTTATTACGCGTGTCAGAACCGCATCTGTCTCATTTCGATTTAGATCTAGCCGATGCTGCAGCTGGAGGCGGCAAGGCTTTCAGACCATTTAATTTGGTGGGAGGAGACTTATTTGGCAGGAGATCTTTGAAGATTCATCAAGTTCTTGGTTGCCCTAGATATGGTTAATAATGAAATTTATTTTTCGTTGCATCAAAATTTAGATATAGCTAATTTTCGGTGACTGTTATATATATACTTTGAAGATCTAGCTAATTTAGATTTAGCTAACATCAATGTATGTGGTTTTTAATACTAATTAAGTTGTTATATATGTGCATAATATAGGACCGAAGCTATATGTATACTGCAAGCCGTGTGAGTGAAGAGTACATTGGCGTGTATGCTTTTACAAGAGCTGCTGAGGAGGATATGTTGAATAAGGGGGGGAATATATGTATTGTACATGCACTGACTACTATAATTTAAAGATGTTTAAGAATCGCGAGCAGATTGAAGCGAACTTGATTCGCAGGGGTTTCAAAAAGGGGTATACGTGTTGGACTAGTCATGGCGAAGTCAATGATATGCCGTCAAATGACATCGCCGGTGAAGTCAATGATGTGCCGTCAGATGATGTCGATTGTGGTTCGGATTCGGATAGGCTGCACGATGATAATTTGGATCAGATGCTTCGTGATGTAGAAGAGAAATATGATGAGAGAGTATGTTAAATTCTGAGGCTTGATGAAGGACTCGAAGAAACCTTTGTTCATGTGTTGCAGGTCAAAGTACACGAAGTTGTCAGCTGTGCTGAACTGTTGAAATTGAAGGCAAGCAACGGTTGATCCGACAAAAGTTTCACGGCGCTGCTAGGTCTCTTAGCGGACATGCTTTCGGAGGGAAATGAGTTGCCTAAAACCACGTATAAAGCCAAGAATGTTCTTTGTTCATTGGGAATGGAAGTAGAAAAAAATAAATACATGTCTGAACGACTGTATCATCTACCATAAAGAGTATACAAATATGCATATATGTCCGATGTGCAACGTATCCCGATACAAACGTAACAATCAATCAGATGATGGCGAGGGAACAGAGGTGAAGAAAGGATCTCCTGCAAAGGTGGCGTGGTATCTTCCTATAATTCCCCATTTCAAGCGGTTTTTTACGAATCCAAATGAGGCAAAACTGCTGCGTTGGCACTCGGAGGAGCGCAAGAAGATTGGAATGCTGAGACACCTTGCTGATTCCACCCAGTGAAGAAACATCGACAAGAGATTTACAGATTTTGGTGCAGAACCGAGGAATATAAGGTTTGGATTGAGTACAGATAGAATGAATCCTTTCAGTAGTATGAGCAGCCGATATAACACTTGGCTTGTGACTCTCTGTATCTATAACCTTCCTCCTTGGTTATGTATGAAGCGAAAGTATATTTTGTTGTCGATACTTATCCAAGGACCAAATTAACATGGGAATGATATTGATGTGTACCTAGCACCATTGATGAAAGATCTAAAAGTACTGTGGAACGAAGGGGTACAGGTATAGGATGCATACAAACGAGAGAACTTTATTTTGCACTCCTTATTGTTCTGCACCATAAATGATTATCCTGCCCTTACTAATTTGTCAGGCCGGAGTACAAAAGGTGTCAAAGCTGGTACTCACTGCTTAGATAGTACCGAGAGTGTGTGGCTGAAACACTCACGCAAAACCGCGTACATGCGTCACCGTTGGTTCCTTCAGAAGGCTCACCTATACCGTAAGATGAAGAAACAATTTGATAGAGAGAAGGAGGACGGTTTAGCTCCAAGGCATTTAAGCGAAAAAGAGGTTTTATAATATGGTTAAGGATTTAGATGTTGTCCTCAGAAAAGGACGTCAATTGAGGGCTCATGAGAAGAACATCTAGAAAAAGAGATCAATATTTTATGACTTACCTTATTGGGAGTATCTAGATGTTCGGCACTGCATCGACGTTATGCATGTAGAGAAAAATGTATGTGATAACTTAATTGGTCTCTTACTGAACATTCGTGATCAAACAAAGGATGGCGTCAAAGCACGGCTTGACTTGACTGGTATGGACATCAGGCATGAGTTATCACCGACAGAAACAGATTATGGACGAACGTATCTTCCCCCTACGTGCTACACTCTGTCTAAGGCCGAGAAAACAGAACTGTGCCAATACTTACATGGTGTCAAAGTTTCGTATGGTTACTCCGGCAACATAAAGAAACTTGTTTTGATATAAGATTTGAAGTTAAATGGCATGAAGTCTTATGATTGTTATGTGTTGATGACACAGATGCTCCCTATTGCAATAAAAAATATTTTCTCGATCAAAGTCCGAGAGACAATCATAAGAATGTCATCAATCCCGAAGGACTAGATGCTCTGCAGGACGAGGTGGTGATGACACTATGTCATCTTGAGATATATTTTCCTCCTTTATTTTTCGACATCATGGTCTATTTCATTGTTCACATTGTATGGGAGATAAAAATGTGTGGCCCCGTATTTCTACGTTGCATGTACCCATTTGAGAGGTTCATGGGAACTCTCAAGTCTGATGTACGGAATCGATCTCGGTCGGAGAGCAGCATCATCGAAGGTTATGTAAGCAAAGAGGTCATTAAGTTTTGTGTTGATTATATGACTCAGATTCAATCGATAGATGTGCCTCAATCTCGTCATGAGGGGAGGCTCAATGGTATCGGAACTATCGGAAGGAAAGCAATCACTCCAGATATGGACGCATATGCTCAATCCCATTTCACGGTCTTGCAACACATGACTGAAGTGGCCTCTTATGTGGACCAGCACAAGGATGTGTTTCGGCAACAGAATCGGGAGCGACCGGATGTTTTAATCATGAGACAACACAACAGTCGGTTCAACCAATAGTTGAATGAGCAAATCGTTAGGAGCTCGTCAAGTGAGATGCTAACATGGTTGGCAAAGGGCTAACATTTATAGTTGTGATATGGCAAGGATATGATATAAATGGGTACACATTCTATATACAGGCTCAGGATGTAAAGACACTAACCAGAACAGCGGTGTCCGCATAGATGCGTTCAGTACCGATGGGTTGAGAAACTCGTACTATGGGTTCATAGAAGAGATTTGCAAGCTCGACTACATGGTTTTTAAGATCCCCTTATTTCACTACCGTTGGGTGCATCTCTTACTGATAAAGGTTGATAAGTATGGTGTCACTACCGTGGACCTCCAACGTGTCGGATACAAATACGAACCATTTGTAGTCGCTAACTAAATTGTTTAAGTTTTCTATGTAACCGACCCGGCAAATAAGAAGCGACATGTAGTTCTTTATGAAAAGAAGAAGAATTGTCGGAGTAGAGAATGTAGCGGACGAGGACGAATACATTCAATTTGACGAGTTACCACCTTTTAGAAATGGCATAAAGATCGACGACGAACAACGTAACGAAACTAGTTACATACGCATTGATCATCATGAAGGACTAATTTTCAAAGGAAATAAATAAATGGAATGAGAATGTGCGATATATATATATGGGCATTTGCATTTATATATATAACAATGCATGTATGTGATGTGTATATATGAATTTGCATTTATGTATATAACAATGCATGTGTGTGATGTATTTGTGAATTTACATTTATGTATATGTGAAAATGTGTGATATATCGGTGAATTTTGAGAATGAGTCACATCTCTATGTTCATTGGGCTGTTGTAAAGAAATACACTGGGCTGTTATAAAGTAATACACTCTGTAAGGTCTTATTACAGTGTCTGCTGGTTGGTGTAGGTAATAACTCAAGTGCGTAGGAAGGAAAGGCTTATTACAGACGGTTCTATTTTAAAACCATCTGTGATATTTCTTATCACAGACGGTTCTTAATTAAGAACCGTCTGTGATAAAAATACACTGTTTAATCTTGATTTAGTTTAAGTTATAATAACTCGGTTGTCCCGTTTTGATCAATGATTGTTCATACTTAATGAAATCAGTAGATTGATTAAAAGGAGGTCACATATTGGTTATCACATTTCGTTCATGGTCTGATTGCTTACTTTAATAGCTAAGTTTGAAAATAAAGCTCAAGGTCTAATCTACAACTTCTATATATATAAGATTGATATCTGTTGTGGCGGAGATGGCCAAGAATATTTCTTATGCAACTAGCCTTCTGAGAGCAATAATTAAAATCAAATTTTATTAACATGCACATACATTGTGCTTACTTTTCATATATATGTATCTTGGTTTCACATATATACTTGGCTTATTGGAACACTTGATACTTGGCTTAATAGAACTTGATATATATGTACTTCTCATAGTCATATACTTGGCTTATTAGAACTCTTGATAACTTTTGCTTTGTTTTTTTTAACTTATGAATATATGTTACTTATGAATATATGTACGTATGAATATATAAATATATGTTAAATCTTGCTTTTCATATATGAGAAGACCAACATGTCATCCGCGTATTCTTCAACATCATCGTCGGATGCGTCCGCTCCAAAATCAAAACGCCAAGGAAGAGGACTATCGAGAAAGCCTCAGGGCCGATTTACCATCACAGAGGTCGATAGATCTGGGACCCCTCTCCTTTCTCGCCGAGCAGCGAGCGCATTTCGAAGAATGATCGGAATAGTTGCACGAGAACGAATTGAGATCACATTCGATTCGTAGAAGACCGTAAGTGAGACTCGAAAACGTGAGCTGCTGACAGAGATTTTTGCATCGTTAGAGATCCAAGAAGAATACCACGACTCCGTGCAACGACATGCCTTGCTAGCGGCGTGCAAAGCATGAAAGAATTTTAAAACCATCTGTGATAGTTGGTAAGCACAAACGGTTTGTAACTAAAATTCATCTGTGATATTTATATATAATTTATTGCTTTTGTGTGTACATATATATATTCATGCTGACTGAAGTTAGATCATCCAAATCATCGGTTGGTTTCCTGGACCCACACTTGGTCGCCATGCATACCATCATCGAGGATGCATTATTCGTCGAGAGGTACATTACAGCAGCACTGCTGGCTCACCGCGATAAGAAATACATACTTATGCCCTACAATCTGGGGTTTCACTGGATTTTGATAGTAATTGTACCAAAATAGAACAAGGCAATATACCTTGATTCCCTATGTAAGAATAAAACCGACTTCACAGTTATCAGCCAATTAATCGATAGGTAACTATATTGTACTCTTTTTTCCTTCTGAATGACTAAGGTTAACTTTTTTGAATCATGTAGGTCGTTCGTCCGGTTCGTTGAAAAGGCAGGTCTCCCCACGTAAGGGGCCAACGGCCTGAATCATGTTAAAAAATTTCTGGTATTCACTAGTACACATTAATTAATTCTATGCAATAGTTGGTAGTAATGCCTATTGAATTAGCACATACTATTTTTTGACAGTGCCACCAGCAGTCACGAGCAACACATGTGGATTCTACATTTGTCCACATATGAGACTACTCCTTGATTCCTCAAAGATCTCCAATCCAAAGGTTTGTCAATTTTTCCACAATTATTTCATGCTTATCAGGTGATATATATACGCACATTAATATTTCTATCGATAGGTTGCATCCATCCCGACAATTGCATTACAACAGGCCGACTTTACACAAATTCGAGAATAGTGCGCATACTTTTTTGTGGCTCAAATCATAAACCCAGAAGAAGAGTTTCACAACAAAGAATGATTTTTTATTGCTCTATTACTCCGGAATCGAGGTCTCGCGAAAGGAACAATCTATAATCAACGACTTGTCATGCTGCACAAGCAATACTTGGATGGCAATCATGCACCATCTAAGTATTGCTAGTGCAGCCTGACAAGTTTGTTGATTATAGATCTATTCCTTTCGTGAGACATCGATTCCGGAGTGATAGAGCAATAAAAAATATAATGTTACCATCTAAGTGCAAATGTAATGTAGATCTTTTGTAATTGTGTATTTGTTAATGGATATTTTATTTTATTTCAATTAATTGATTTACCAAATGGATATTTTATGTTTGTTAAATGAATTGAGATGTGAATTGGATATTTTATGTTTGTGAAATGAATTGAGATGTGAATTGGATATTTTATATTTGTGAAATGAATTGAGATGTGAATTGTATGTATACATGTACATGTTGATCTGCTTGTTTCAGAGGGCATGACTAGTATTTTCTGAGGCTAGCCAATAAACAGAAATAGATTTAGGGGTAGAAAAGAATATCACAGACATATATAAATATCACAGACGGTTTTTAGTTAAAAACCGTCTGTGATATTTACACCACAGACGATTCGAAAGCCGTCTGTGATGATCTCGTATTATCACTGACCCATAAATTCAGATGGTTCAGAAAACCATCTGTGATGACGTTTTTAAACTGTCTGTGATGATGATATTCTGCAATAGTATTATATGACTAAACTTTGATGACACAACACGTGCATCACTATTAGTATTTTTCAACAATTAGCACTATTAAAGATAGAAATAAATGAACCATAATAGTTTTTGTTACCACTATATTCTGACAATTTCTCGAAATTGTTGAAAGTTATACTGCCTCTCTAGATATCAGCATCTATGTTTGTTTCATACAAAAATTGCTTGTCTATTCAGCAAGTATGTAGAGCTGAGAGCATTCTCTGGTCATTGCTTTCATAGTATAGCATATCCCAACCAGCACACATAATCTCTTGATATTTGTTTGTTACTATTGTTGTTCCTTTTAATCACAGTGTACGTACACCATACAATAGAGACCATTCTTTCTTTTTATCATAGTATGCCATTGCAAAATCATCTCTAGCTATTTTCGTTGACCTGCATGAAAGAAATCGGTGCCCTTTGTGATCATCTATAAACCTCACATTTTATTGCTCTGTAGGCATGCTTTACTATTGGATGCTATATATCAAGCTGTAACAGGTCAAGAATGGAGGGGGAATCAAAATGGGGGGCCCTCTACACAATAGCATGAGAAAAATGAGTGCGGCATTATCTCTTTGTGCGATGCATATTCTTTTCTAAAACCCTTCCTCACACGCAATTCACACGGCTCATTTGTTGATATTTATTTGCTCTTGAGTTTCAGCCACATAACCCTCATCTCTTGATATTATCGCCCCCCTTTTACCACTTTTCTATCGACCGTTTATTCGGGCTATTCCCTTTTTATCGCCTTGTTGTCATGTTACTAGGTTTATTCTCTATTGGCTTCTAGGTGTCTCTTATCAATTTAGTTGGTGTGGATGTTGTCATGTAGTAACACCAAACCTATATCTATATATAGGAAAATGATTTCGTACTCTTGGGTATATGTATCCCCATTTTTTATATATCGTTTAAATAGTGTTATTATAAATCTTTATTCTTTTAAGCATATATACTCTAACAATGATCATAAGATACCACGTCTTACATATATACTTGCTGGTATTACTAACATGAAGCTTTGTTTCAGAATATACTAGTTGTAACGCTATGTTGCGCTTTGTTTCAGAATTCGTTGTCTCCACACCAGGCCTCTTTCAGTCTTCCTTCTATTGTTGTGTGTAGAGCTCAACAACCTGCCCACTCCTAAGAGGGCGTTCGTTTTAGCGATAGCTTCTGATTTTTAGTTGAAATTTCACTGTATCTAGCTTTTTTTACTGTAGTTGATTTGGCTTTTTGGGCATAATTAATTTTAAAAAATATATAAAAATAGAAAAAATATGTTAACCCATTAGGGATAATACAAAGGAATACAGGAAAAAAAGAAAATATAAAAAACCTAAAATATCTAAAAAAATTCAGAAAAAGACGAAATATTGAATAGTGAAAAAAAAGCACAAACTAGAAGCAGAATCTGAAAAAAATCAAAACGAACGAGGCTGCGACAAGAGCATCCCTACAGAGCAGGTCCAACCATGAAGAAAAACTTATTGGATGTGCAAGCATGCAAGAGCTAGCTAGCAGCTCCAACCCCACAAAGTGATTTTTCTAAACCATTCAGAGGGTTGCACTGACGATTGATCAGTACCAAAATGAGTTTACAGATGGTCTGAAAAAATGTTTTTTTCACAAGTTTCAGAGAAGATACCTAGTACTGTTGCTGCTGTGCCGATGAAGAGAGGAGGCACGCAAACGTCGAGAAGCAAAAAAATCTTCCCGGGCATGGCATGGCATGGGGTTGTAGCGTTGACACGTCGCTCGGAAACCCCCCGCACCTGTCGCAGAACTCTCGTACCCACTGACAGTTGGCCCCACAGATTCTCAGGGCCCCACCACGTCATACTAAGCCAGCACCAACCCGGACGCATTCGGTGTGGCCGTCTTCATCAGCATACACGTGTCAACTTCCCATGCGACCTCGTCCGCCTGGTGCATCGACGAGCGAGCGCTGTGCCCCGCGCGGCGCAGGGGATCCCGTGCGGGAGGGAGGAGGATTCGTGGGTGGGGACCCCACCACGGGGCGTCGCTGTCGGTGGGCCCGGCAGAGGGAAGAGTCAAGGACGCGGCCAATGGGAGCTCGGCAGCTCCGCGCCACGTCGGTGTCGGGCGGGTGGGCCCCGCGGGCACTTTACCATTGGCTCTTCCGCCGCCTGGCCCACAGGCGAGGAGAATATGTGCGGGCCCCACCCTAGGACGGAAACGAAACGAGCCGCTGCGTGAGGGTTTTTTTCTCTCTCTCTCTCTCTCTTCCTTTTCTCGGTTTTTTTTTTCTGCCGGTGCGGTGCATCTAGCTAGCACGCGTGGATTTTGTGTGGGCTGGGCGTGGAGCAGGAGCACGAGCGCGCGTGGCCGTGAGCGATGCCGTGTCGGTTGGACGACGGGGACGGAGGGCATGGGGCTTGGTCCGCTATTATCGGAGCTGTTCGCACGAACGGTAATATAGCAATATTTCCCCCCAATTTCAGCTTTCGAACGTCTGTTTTTGTAAATCTAATCCATCGCTTGAGATCGAAAGAAGGGTGACCGACGCAACAGTATGTTAATTAGCGTTAATTATGATTTAATTAGCGCTAAACATGCAATATAATGTTTAATTAGTGCTAATCATGCTTAAGTTAATGACTAATTAAAACATGCTGATTTGTTGCTGCTCGGCAGACGATCTGTCGAGCCACGGTTGCTCGGCAGGTGCTGCCTCGCTCTTGTGGCTCGATAAGACCTGCCGAGCTGCTGTAGCGAGGCAGACGACACTGCTGAGCTTAGTGGGAGCTAGGTTTGTAAAAATGGAAGTTCGGAGCTAAATTAAAAAAATATCTATAATGTTATATATGTGAACAGTTCTCATGGCCGGAGCTAGCGGCCGGTCTGTTTATGCATGCAGGTTTCACGAAGAATTGTACGCGAGAAAACTAGATGAGTAAAATCTGGGGTTTGAGAAAGTCTCGAAAACCTCTTCCGCACTCTACCATGCAAAGTTCCTAAGCACTCTACAGCCATACAGAGGTGGATTCATTCTTACGCTTGTTCAAAGTCGGCGCTAGCTTGATCTAGAGTTTGTCTATGTAATATGTACTAGACCTCAGTTTTGTCCTGGAAACGCCTCACGTGCCTTGACTCTTGTACTTGATATACTTAGAATTTGTCAGAAATTACTTAACTAAAATTCAAATATTGACTGCGTTGGAACGGCGACCTTTCGAGTGTAACCAAAAATTTACAATAACCTCCCAAACCTCACATAGTTTGATCCTCATCAAAAAGAACCTGACGTGGTTTTTCCAAAACCAACCGAAAGAAAAGAAAAAAAAGAAGTGTAACACCTCCGTATTTAGAAATAGGGACGTCGTACGATCCGTAACAGCCCAGAAATTCTGTTGCGGATAGGAGTATCATGCCTGCTTATGATCATCTCAAAAGGGTTAATTTGATTAAAATAAAACCCAACGGTAAACTTTAGAAATAATAGTATCATACGATCCTACTCAGGTAGACGATACGGATCGCAATACAGATCAGAATCGGATAGTATCATAGTGAGATCGCAATTCAATTCATAGAATTATTAAGATCAAGTAGGATCATGATCCTGACAATAAACTATATTAACATATAAAATTTGATATTACTTATGCTTTAAGTTGCACTAGTTTAATTTACTTTTGTTTTTGTTGTTCTACAGCAAAAGGTATTATATTTGATATATTGAACTTTTAGATATTTAGTTTATTAAAAATAATTAAATAAGATTAAAAATCAATTTTAATTCAATATAACATGAATAAGTGTACTTAAATTATATAAAATATATATATTTTTAAAAATATGATAGAATCGTGATCCTACGATTCGATCCCGTCAGATGAAAAGTGATCGGATCATGATCCTAATGACCTTGCACAGGACCAATGATTTGATCAGTCTTTTAAAAACGAAAAAGAGAGAGCACACTATGCGCTTTCTATTTTCTTTTCTTCGCTAGCTTCGATCTCTTCCTCGCTCCACGTCTTTTCGATTCGTTAGCTTCTGCTACCAAAGAGGAAAGCAGGGACGGCTTAATTACGACCGCTTGCCTGGCATTCTTTTTTCTGTCGGCAAGCTGCTTCCCGTTTCAGAACGGAGCTGGCTAATCGCATGCGATCGATCGGTCGAGTTCGTTGCTTGATCCTAAGAACGGCATGTTTTGTTTACACCGTCCGATTACAAGGTTTGCAAGCTGTTCTTCCTTTTACTTACCAATAGAGCTGAATTTAGTGGAAGAATAATGGAGTTCTTGTGTTACTTTCTTGGCGGGAAATTTCTTTGCTTCTTTTCAAGCCAACCTCCAAGTGCTCCTCGTAATAGTCAAGAACTGCTGTTTCTTTTCTCTAAACTTCCCCATTATGTTTGAGTGAAAGCACAAATTCCATATATTTGAATGTTGGCAAGTGATTCGATGCTTTCCTAAATGCACATTGTGTCTGCTGCGGGTTTCATATGCTCGATAAATGCTCTGCTATTTCAATAAACAAGCCATAGAAGAGAGCTTGTTAGTGCAACGCTCCTTTTTCCATGTGCTTTTTGGAGGAATTTTTCATGTGCTTTTGGCTATGATTGGTTAGTTCTCCACCATTTCCATCACATTTAGTTATTTCTTTGGTAGTTGTTGCAATGTAGACGCAAAGATTAGCTAATCCGATTAATTAACTAGAATCAATTATCGCAAAATGTTGTCTTCATTTTCTGTGCTCCCTAATGAAAGACTCATTTGAAACATGATCGTTGGGAACTTGTAGTTGTAAAGCGATCATAACTTGCAATCACGCACTACCTTAACTTGCTTCTTTGGTCTCGAGGGTCAATTAACGTACACACCGGTCGAGGTATATAATTTTCTAGATAAAGACTTTTGGATGGCGTATGAGATGATATTAACTTTTCTCCGGGTAATTCGATGTACCACAAAACTTACTTCAGACCTAGAGATTTTTTTTTATATAGAATCGTCTTCTCATAGCCTGATCATTATAATTGACAAAACTCTGCATCTTATGTTTGTTTTAAGAAAAATTGGGCAAGAGCCTTCCATTCAGTTTGGACGGGGTTGAGACTCGAACAGGATGGGTGGGTTCGCGCCACTGTTGAATTCGCCAACGTTTGATGGTTGATGCTGTCCAAGAAGTGAGGCTATGCGTGAAGTTTACAAGGATATTGTGACACGTGTTTTGATGGGGGCACACGGCATGCATGCACGGGTTAAAGGTATCGGATTGAAAAGCATCGATCGAAGAGGGAGACGTACTCCCAAACGGTACTAGATCATGTGTGACGTTGTAGGACATGCATGTACATATACGCAAAGGGCCGTACACAAATGATGTATGACTCGATGCATGGTGGGTTTTCTTTCGCGTGCATGAAACTTTATTTTTTTTATTTGCGATTATAAGATAGACACAGATGCATACACACAATCATGGAATTTTTTTAAATAATCTATTTCTTATTCAAAAATACAAAAATATACTCATGAATTTTTTTAAAAAATGGACTCCAATCGCCCAATTATTGGGCGACTGAAACGTCTTGTCTCAACGGCCGCGCGACACGTAAATAGTCCACGGACCGTTGGACGGTATAGTTATAGTCATCCAACGGTCAGGCGATTGGAGTCTATCACTTAACTATTAGGCGACTGCAAGTCTAGATATATTCTAATTTATAACTAGATAAAATTAGTTTTACTATACTCACGAGTTTACTAAATACTAGCTATAGTTTCCTGTAACAGCTAGCCGTGGTTCATACCGGCCATATGACTTCAGTATTGGAATCGTGGGTATACGCGTGAATTATAGGCTCATTAGGGGACGGGCTCTGTCAGGAAGTAGAATAAGACACGTAAGAGAGAGAGAGAGAGAGAGAGAGAGTAGTTTCTACTGCAGGGCGATGTTGTTCACCATTGTGAGTACTGGGTAGTGTGACTTGTGAACTGTGACATGTCCTTATCCCACGAGAGATCAGGCCCAAGCCTAACAGATAAAGTGCACAGCGACGGTGCATCATTGGATCCATCGACCTGACTGGACATCTCAATTCTGAACCATCGATGTACTAGTAGGGAGCATCGACGGGTACGGTAGGACACCTGTGTACCACCCCCAATTATTTTTTTAATTTTCTGGCCTTTTTTTTTCTCTCTCTCTCTCTCTAGATCTCTTGCTTCTCGACCTGCACTGTTTCCCAATCTTTCTCCTGTTCCCTATTATTTTCCTCGCGTGTCATGTCCCTCCCATGCGTGCTCATGAATCTATCTTGATACAGTGTTAGTCGTCCTCCGGTCAGATGTCTCCAGTGTCTTAGGCTCCAGCTTAAGTCAAACTCGGTGAAGCTTGACAGTTCAAGGTTATGGATCTGTTCTTTGCGGTTTTTAAAAGTTGTTTTTGATTTTTGATACAGTAATTAACTTTTAAACGGAGTATTTTTTAAAGATAGAGTCTATAAGTTAATTGTAGTACACGTTAAAAAATTAATATCTGTATCATCAAAAATCACAAGCGAGTATCTCTTTTTCCGCAATCTCTATCGCAAATGAGCTCAAGTGTTTTGTAGCAGGAACATAGCCTTTCCAAAGCCATCACCATACCAAAAACCATCAACCGCAGCCGAAAAGAACAGACCCATATATATGTTCACGAACGCGATGGCTTTTGGGCAGCACTTTTGACTTGTCATTTTAAGCATAGGTCGATGCCTTTTGATCTCGACGAGCTTAGCAACAAGACTAGCTTTCACTAGATCGATACAGCACGCGTTCTCGCGATAACTACGTACCAGATTGCTCGGCGAGCGCATCACATCGGTGCGTTTTTTTTTCTACGGCTAATGGCTTTTAAGGTGCTTAGTTCGGTTTAAATACACTGATTTATGGTTTGTGTTGTATTATAGTTAGCATTTTTTACTGTGCTTATTTGGTGTAAATAAATCTAAAAAATTAAAAACAAAAAAGACTAGCTCCATCACGAACAATACAAACAATAAGAAAAAAAGAAAAAGGCTTAAAAAACCAAAAAGCTAGAAAAAAAGCTAGAAATAGTGAACTAAAAACCAGAAACTGAAGCCATAACGAGCAGAAGTAGCACTAGTGCGAGCACTTGTTCGAACGAACCAAACGATGATAAATCCATAAACCGTTTCAAAGAGATTGTTAAATTGTTTTTAAAAAATAATAAATAAATTATTTTATTTATTTATTTAAAAAAAATATAAGCGAGAAAGAGTGGAGCCATCGTCAATCCGTGATATAGGTGGAGATTCTCACGCTGGCGATGTCAAAGTGCAACTTGGGGCATGGATGGTAATAGAACTGTCGATCAAATGACGCCATGTGGTGCGTCATCCCCTTGAGGTTCTTCTTTTGCGTGGCACTTGAGAGTAATTACTTAGGATTTGTGGTTAGCACACCTAGCAGCACAACTAATTTGCTACAACAGTACATGCTAGTGATCCGTCGTGCGTGCGTGCACACGCACACATCGACCGAAAAGTCAGTGTTGTCATATATACTAACAGCGGTAGTATGGCGTCATATTATATCAGCTAACGTGTAGATCAAAGTAAAAGAACTAATAATTTGTAAGAAGAATTTTCTACAATAATCAAGGACTTGTATGTATTTTCGAAAAATATAATATCTTTTTTTGAAAAAAGCCAAGAAATTGCACGTAAATTTATGAAAAATTACATGGTTTTATCAAACAAAGGGCTCTGAAAAATGTAAGGATCTATATGTAATTTTTAGAAAATAGAGAGTTTTTTCATGAAAAATACTGACATGACAGCGTTTTTAAAAAACCAAGGACCTTCACGTTATTTTACAAATGTTAGGAGCCTTTTTGAAAATTGTTGATGTGGTAGAGAGGAGAGTAAAGTTCCCCGTGGCACCGAAAGGAGACCAGAGTTCCCCTAGCTATAATATACTGATTATTATGCCCATACGCCTGCAAATATATGCCTAGCCAGCTTGTCCTTGCATCGTAAGACTTTAGCATATATTGGGATATCATAACCACAGGAAGTTCGTGTAGCTAGGCTTGTAGTTTCTCGGTCCACGTACAGGGCACTGTTGATTATCTCTTGGGGGGGCAGAAATGATGGATCGATCGAACGACACTAGTTCTTGATAGTTATGCATGTACAAATCATTTGGTGTATTAGAGTGAAAAAAGTATAACACTAATATCAAAACACGTAAAGAAATAAATAGCATCTATACGATCTAAGCACTTAGAATCGTTTGGACAGTAGATAATAAAATATCAGAATAAAATTGAGATATAAGAAAGGATAAATTTAGTCATTAGATTAAGACCCCGCTCAGCGTCCACCGAAGCCAGCGTCTGCATCTGCGTCCAATTTTTTTACTGTTGAGTTTTTTCTATTTTTTCTGATTTTTGGTTTTTTTGGTTTTCTTTTTTTCGTATTCTTTTGCATTATCTACGATGAGCTAACATGTTTTTCTATTTTTAATTTTTTTAAAAATTTAATTATACCAAATAAATCAACTCAGTTACAGTAAAAAAATCAACAAACTACAATAAAAAAATATCATAAACTATTATCATTCCAAATACTACCTACGAGATCCAGAGATAGATCTATCTTATCTTACAGTCCGATCCCATTCCGACCCCTCATCATACCATCTAAACGGCCAGTGGTTCTCACAGACACCGAGGTTTTTTTCGATGCTAGAAAAGCATTAGATAGGAGGAACTACCTATTTTCGATTTTTAAAGGAAGATCCTGAGCTTTACCATTAGATCACATGGTGTCCTACATATAAATTTTTGATTTCTTACTTATTTTTTATTATTTCTAAATTTTATTTTTATCTAAATTTTCGGTTTTTTAGTTTTTATTTTTTTCTGTATTTGTTTGTATTGTACGTGATAGACTAATATGTTTTTATTTTTAATTTTTAAATTTAATTACGTCAATTAACCATCATCAGTTATAATATAATTTTAACTAACTATAATATAAATTTAACCATAAATTATTATTTTTTAGTCTAACTAAGTAACCTCTAAGCCAGGCTGTGAGAGCGATAGGGCAACCACCACTGGATCGCGTCGCGCTTTTAGATTCGAAACAGTGCGACTTGACCTCAGAGCACGTACGGCACGAATCGGATCACCTTAATTAGCTCCATGCAATGCACCATCCATCGTACGTGTATATCGATTGATTAATTATCTTTTTCGAAATCCATTGCATTTTAAGGGACCGCTTAGAGCTTTAAGCTCCTGTCTTTTGACTTTTGATCATTGACTTTTAATTAAAATTACATTGTAGCGATTTATAGTTTTTTTAACCATTCAATTAAAGAAATTAAAATAATAAGAAAAAAAGTGAAAAATATTATATCGTCACGTATAATACAAAGAGATAAGTAAAAAAGAATAGACAAAAAAGCTAACAAAACAATAAAAAACTAGAATAAAAAGTCGATGCGCTAAATAACTTCTAATTTAAATACACTAAAATCTAAAAAATACAGAAGCTAAAACGGGCTCTGGTATCATACGAACTACTAGCTAGCCAGCAACCGACCCAGCCAGCTACTGCTTAACCGCACGATCCGACGGCAGATCCGATGGCGATCGATCGACGAGAGGTTGTTCGACCGGAGGGAGGCCCAAGATTATTGTGTAGTAATGTCAACGTGGATCATGCGAGCAAGGCGAAATCAATTCGTTCTTCTCGCGCGTACGTACTCGATACCTACCCATCGCGGCGACCATGAACCTCGACTACCCTAGCTAGGTGATACGGGGCCCGCCTGTCGGTGACCGTTCGTATGGGTTTCGTAATGATTTCTGCCCGTCCACTCGCGCGCATGCTTGGACGAGACGACCACACTAGCTAGCCGGTAGCCACTGTAGGACAGGCGGGGGTCCCCCTGTATTTTTCTCATCTTGACATGGACACATATAGACCTTGTCTATATTGGTTGTAACCAATGGCTTTTAGTTGAGACTGATAGTTTTTGGCTGAAGATGAATAATAGTGGATGAAAGAAGTGATTTTTAGAAGGAGGACCTAAGCGTTGGGGAAAGTGAGGGAGAGTACATGCGTGAGATGGGAACGAGAGAAGTAGAGAAGCTGCCAGTAGCGGAACCAGGATTTGGCTACACCACGGGTTATACTCTAACAACTGAAAACTAATGCCAATTTACATCCATACAAGTATAACACGACATAACTGAAAACAAATGTTCAGTTTCAGCAAAAAAAAAGAGTACTTGACAAGAGTTTAAGAAATACTGAATTACTTGAAAGATATTTTGAGGTCTAAACCTAGATTTAAGGTAATATTGGTCAGATTACCAACCATTTGAGGTGCAGCAAAGTTGAAAATAAGCAAAACACATTAGAGAATAATTCGTATGTAAATCAAGGTGCACGTAATAACATATTCACTATTCAGCTAGTTGAAATGGCATGCCTAACTAATTTTCCAGTGACAGCTCAAGGATACGATGAAATGATGTGACGAAAATATTATCAAACCCTAATTCCAGCAAGTGAAGGTGCCTAAAAGGGTGTGGATGCCTATAATTCCTTTTAAACATATATGACAATACTATAATTGAAGTCCTTAATTTACTAAAATTTCAGTGACAGCTCAAGGGCTGTGGTCTGGGGATAAAACACAAGCAATGTAATGTAATGAACACTAAAGGGCACAGCTCGGGCAGGCGCAGAAAGCTTAAAGATCAACAAAGTAATACAACTTGCTGCATTGATATCTATTATCACCAATTCACCATCCAAGATTTCTGTAGATGTAAATCGCTGGAATGCTTCTTCCAGTGAGGGGGCGGCACAGGGAGGGCGTCATCGAGCTGGGAGGGGGCAGCGCGTCGTGGGAGGGGTGGCAGGCACAGAGAGAGGGGGTGACGCTGGAGGGGAGCACTGCCTTGCCGAAGCGGGATGGGACACAGCCAGCTGATCTAGGGCTTCAGGCGTAGGCAGGGAGCCAAAGTTGACAGTGATGATGACGCTAGGAGGGGATAGCGTAGGCACGGGGCACTGGGCCGGGAGGGGGGTGGCGCGTTGTGGGAGGGACAGTGGGCGCAGGGAGGGGGGTCGAGACTGGAGGGGAGTGTCACCTCGTCGGAGCGGGTCGGGTCGCCGAGAGGGGGGCAGCGTTGGGCGGGAGGGGGGCAACGCATAGGGAGAGGAGCGCCAAGAGCTCGGGACAAACTACAATCGCTAGCGAGAGGGGAGCTACGAGCCTACGAGACGAGCCCTGAGTTGAGGTCTGAGGAGCAGGAAGTAGGGTTTGTCATTCCCGTTTGTGAATGGCGACAAGAGGCTGAGGCCTGAGTGGGCTGGCTGCCACTTGCGGGCTTCTTTCCGCAAATGGGCCAAGAGGCCGTCTATGGCTTGGAGTAAGCTGCATGGCCGCATGGGCTCCCTTATCTACCTAGGCTGGACGTTAACAATAATACCATGGGCTAGGCTGAAAGTATCTAGACTATACACTAAATATTTTTTTTCATGTCTTAGGATAAAGCCTACCTTGCCATGTGTCTAATTCCGCCCCTAGAAGCTACTTCAAAAAACCGAAAGTTCAAAGCGGAAGCCAATATGAGCATATCCGTATACGCATGAGGTGTTCTACGTGGAGCTAGTAGACGGCATGCCAAGGAGAAGACTGGCCTAAATCCAAGCTTCGTTTCCATGTGCTGACCTAATCAGTGGTTTACTAGTTGTTCACTTGCATGGAGATATATATAGCGTAGCGTAGCGTGCAGGGATCAGCCAACCTTATCTGAAACTACGCGTTCTGCGTGGAAATCAATCCTAGTTCAGAGGTGTCAGCCGCCATGTCTACATGGAGTCAAGTCGGCTAACCAAGGATGCAAAGATTTAAGGAACAAAGACGAGAAAAACAACGGTGCATGTCTGACAAAAAATACCTCGCAAGCTTCCGTCAAAATCGCCGACGCTTGCGTCCAGCCAATCTTCTCTCTCTCTCTCTTGTCAATAACGACTGCTGTCTTGGGAGAGCTCTGCCGTGTTTAATTACCCAAAGAAGATCACTTCTATGCTTTTCTCGATAGTGATTCACACAATTTTCTGAGC
This sequence comes from Melocanna baccifera, assembly GCA_036346265.1. Taxonomy (NCBI): domain Eukaryota; kingdom Viridiplantae; phylum Streptophyta; class Magnoliopsida; order Poales; family Poaceae; genus Melocanna; species Melocanna baccifera. The sequence goes on from CM070706.1 coordinate 1,288,988, forward strand.
CAGGTGGCCTGGCCTCTTGTCATTGGCCGAAACAACACGAATCGAAAAACAGAGGCCTACTTGTTGAGTTCGAAGCCCATATTAAACGTTTCCAATTATGGGTCAGGGTTTGCAGGTCAAAGAACAGAGAACGATCATGCTCCGTGATCATCATGCAAGGTTCTTGGTTGTCATTGGCGTAGAGAATGATCCAGTCTCCTCAGCAAAACAATGCACAGGCTAAATGGTACAGCTATACACTCGAATCTCTTGCTATCTTACAAGCCTCAGCCTTAAAAGAGTTCCTTTTGGGGGGACAAGAATCTGAAGAATGACACGATGCATCCAACTCCTACCAGAGCTCACTGTAAGCTGTTCTGGATTGCATCAGGGGTCTAATTTACACTTCTTCTGATAATCTGTATTGTCGTGGGATAAGCACCGACCGCCCCCAGGATCCGATTTTGCGCTGTCGAAATCCATTTGCAGAAAAAATTGCTCCCAGGATGATTGATGCTCCGCGCAGACGAAACAGCACAACATGATTAAACCGTAAAGCCCGTTCATGGAGTACCCAGGTTTTGCAAGAACGATCTCTGATTGGGTCAAAGTTGGTAGGTGAACGCCGCTTGCTCCTTGCGACCCTTCTCATGTATGTCTTCTATTAGCTGACGAAGCTCTGGAAAGAGTGACATAAGCACCTGTTCTGCCATTGCGTAGGCAAGCTGCTTCACGCAGACGTTGGACTGCAGCACAGCATAAGGAATCATGGAAACCAGAACGATGTCTCATCACCGTAATCTTTGGGTGCTAGGATTTTTTATGTTACTTACTTGGAGGAAGTAGTAAATGTCCCGTGCACTGCGTCGGTACTGCTTGTACCCAATTATGCTGACTAACGTAGCTGGAGTTCCACCTGGAGAGGGTATTGAAAATCAAGTTAGTTGGACTACAGGATACTGATGACTAGTCTATAGACGGAGCTAACTGTAGCAATTCCTTAGTGACAGTTCCACATGTGTATCCTAAACAGAATAAGCTGTTTTCTATCTGAACTCTCGAAGAACACAAAAATAACCCATTTGTTTTGATACTGCTGCAACACAAGCCAACACACCAGAGATTCAGAACTATTGCTGCAACACACGCCACCAGAATTTTGCATATTTGTTGCTCCTATGACCAAGGTTCCAAATCCCGCTACTAGGGTAAAACCCGCCGGGGGGTCGGTACCGGTTACCGGCCAATAACCAGAAAAACCAGCTAGTAACCGGAAAAAAAGATCGAATTTCACCCAAAATTTGAATTTGAAATCGGTAACCGGAAAAACCGGCCAGTTACCGCCCAAAAAACCGCTAAAAACCAGAAAAAAACCGCTAGAAACCGGTTTTTAAAATTTGAAATTGGAAATTCCTAACTATTAGAATATTTAGCTACCTTTTCTTATATGCGCTTTCCATATATGAGCCTTCTATGTATATACTTTTCTTGTATGCGCCTTCTATTTATATGTTTTCCTTGTATGCCTACAGAAGACCAATATATATACAAGCCACTCCAGCCCTTTAGCTGTGTGGTGTTTACTCCAATCCTTCTCTACTATTCTACATGGTATCAGAGCGAATCTCCTGAGCTTTTCCGCTGTCTCCCGACCGATCCCCACCCACCACCACCCGGTCGCCTACCCTCCCTCCTGCTGCACGACTCCCGAGGCCAACTGCCATCTTCCCCAGACGCCGCCGCCTCCCCCGGACGACACCACCCGACCTTCGGGCTTGCCGCCACCAGATCTGGGCGCCACCGTCTTCTCTCGGGCCGCCGTCCCCAGCCCGGACGCTGTCTCCTCCCGCCCGCCTCCTCGTGGTCGCCGCCGCCCAGGAGACGCCGCCTCTTCGTCAGTCCCCGCCTCGGCTGTCGTTCCGCAGCGCAGCCTCCGACCGTCGGCTCCACTCGGCGCCATCTCCTGCCACTGTCGGCCGCCTCGCCGTGCTACTACCATCGCCGCCGGACGCCGCTCTCGGGACGCGCGCTCGGTGCTTGCTCGCCCACCGTTCTTTCGTTTTCAAAGCGCGGTCCATACTCGCTCTCAAGGAGACTCGCTTTAGCAACGAGGCAAAGATCGCCACCACTACGGCCCTGTTCGCCTCCGGCGGCTCCTCCGGCTCCACGACATCGACTACTACTCAGACCGCCAATGCTCGTGATGAGCGTCGCGGTGGCCGCAACCGCCGTGGCAGGCAGGACTGGTCCGGCCATGGCGCCAGTGCCGGTTTCCAGGGTGGTCGCGTACCACCATCTCCACCGACCGGTCCTTGGTTCTGCTTCAACCCGTGGACTGCCCCTACCGACGGTCAGTGGCGCCCCTTGCCCGCTCCCGGCCTCCTCGGCGCTCCACCTCAGGCTCATACCGCCTTCACATCGTCCCAGCCTTCCACCCCACAGACCTGGGATCAGCAGGGCCTCATTACGGCGTTGTCTCATGTAATAAAGTAGACCGCTCTCTTTGCCAGTCCTGTCAACTTGGCAAACATACATGTCTCCCTTTTGTTACCTCTTCTTCACGCTCCTCTGCGCCATTTGAGCGAGTTCATTGTGATGTGTGGACATCTCCAGTTCCTAACATATCTTGCTTTCTTTACTATCTAGTGTTACTTGATGATTTCTCTCATTATTGTTGGACCTTTCCTCTTAGAAAGAAATCGAAAGTTTTCCAGTTTTTAGCAGATTTCACCACCTATGTTAGCACACAATTCGGTTTTCCTCTAAAATCCATACAGGCCGACAACGGCACCGAATTTGTGAACCACACTAACACATCCTTCCTTGCTTCCCACGGCATTACCCTACGCCTCTCTTGCCCATACACCTCCCCGCAAAATAGCAAAGCCGAGCGCATCATTCGCACCCTCAACAATGCGGTTCGCACGCTCCTGCTCCACACCACTATGCCTCCCAAGTATTGGGCCGAGGCGCTAGCAACAGCCACCTATCTCATTAACTGTTGCCCATCCTCTTCTGTCGGTGGTGACATTCCCTATACTCTCCATCGCTCCCCACCACAGTACAGTCATCTCTAGGTTTTCGGTTATCTTTGTTTTCCGAACCTTTCTGCCACTTCTGCTCATAAACTTGCTCCCCATTCCACGGCCTGTGTCTTCCTCGGTTACCCTTCTCACCATAAGGGGTACCGCTGTCTCGACCTCGCCACCAAACATGTCATCATCTCCCGCCATATTGTCTTTGATGAGAGCATATTCCCGTTTGCCAGTAGTGATCGATCTTCACCCCCTCCCTCTCGCTCCGACTTCGATTTCCTCAACGTCGACCCTGCCATGCCGGTGCCTCGTACTACTGCAATGGCACCCCTGCTTCTCCTGCCGCCTCCCTCCCTCTGCTTCTCCGGCCATGCTCCATCCCGCCGCCTCCCTCCCTCTGCTTCTCCGGATCTGGTCCCTCCCGCCGCCTCCCCCCCTCTGCTTCTCCTCCAAAGTCCGAGCCCTGCTCCCTCCCGCCGCCTCCCTCTGGCCTCTGCTCCTCCTGCAATCCGCCGCTCTACTTCCTCTCTCCCTCTAGCCTCAGCACTCCTCCGGCTGTCCACCACTCTGCTTCTCCTCCGATTGGCCTATGTTAGACTGTTATTAATATATGTGGTTGGCCGGCTGCTATGTGTCTACTATTATGTTATGTACATTGTGCTCTACTGTTTGTGTTAGACTGTTTCTGTTTTAGGTATGCAATTGTTATTGACCTCTCTCTAATTTGTTGTTTTAGTTAAGTAGTTAGGTACTCGTCAAGTAAACTGCTTTAGCTCGCCTAGCAACGCCTAGAGGACGGCTAGACGCTCGCCGGGACGACTAGGCGTCCTGGCGCTCCTTGGGCGTCGTGGTCACCGAGGTCGCCGTGAAAACCATGCATGTATCTTCCTAATACATTCCATTAGTATTAAACAATGTAAATATCATTAATAAACTAATTTTTACATTCAAAATTTGGAAATTCCTAATACATTCATGACAAAAAAACATAAAGTCAAGCACGGGAAGTGCATGTATCTTCCTAATACATTCTATTAGTGTTAAATAATGTAAACATCATTAGAGAAATTAATTTTTATATTCAAAAGTTTAAATTTGAATTAAATAAAAAAACACTGGTTTTTTCCCGGTCAGCACCAGTAAAACCGGTTACCGCCAGGATTTGGAACCTTGCCTATGCCATCATTTATGTTTGCACGCATGCACCACACAACATTTGCTGCATAAACTCATAAATAGATAAACCACAAAAGCAATGAGCCAAAAGTTGTACTATTGACTCACCTAAAAGAAGTTTCTTAACTTCACTAGCATTTCTAGATGCCTCCAGCTGAAGCTCAAAAGAGCTCGCACTGCTCTTTCTATTGCCAATAGCCTGGTTGACACTCCCTGATGGTTGATTGCCAAATTGACTTGCGCCTGCATTTCCTTGATATCCATCCAACTTGGTGAAGAATGTACCATCGGGCCAGAGAATCTGTAGAATGATAAATCTGTTATTGCAGAAAAAATGGGGGGAACAGAGTTGGCATCCATTAGTTACAACTAATCTAGCTTTGACTCTTAGTTCTTGTTGATACTGAATAGAAATAAATTACATATCTTGGGACCAAATTTATTATTCATTTACCACAGTAGTAACATCTTGTATTGGACCATGGCATGTAATAATAATTTGCTAATCACTATGATACACCTGTCTTGCAAGTACTCCACAAAAAGTGATGTAGTACCATAGAACTACATTTCTGTCACAGAGCTTGTGCGGCTAAAAAGAAAAAAGAATGTACTGCACAAGTTGCATTATAGATACATGTGGAACTTAATCCAGATGGAACAACTTTTTTTTTTACAAGGTTTGCTGCAGCAGGCAATTAGCAGTGCCAACGCCAAGGTATCACAGGAAAATATTAAATTTTAATGTAGCAGTTGAAAGGAAATTTAGGTCAATTCAGAGAAAGAAAAAAGATAGTGTCCGCTTACATCTTGAATCCAACGTATTCCTTTTACAATTACATCATCTCTTCGGAGCCAATTGATCTGTCTTAAAATCCAATCATCAATTGCATCTTCCATTACTAACTGCAAAATTTGTTTTGATATCCAGAGAACTTGTCTTCTGCAGACAACATCAAACATCAAGTCAAACACCATATTCGGCAATTGAAAGATGGAAAAATTGGATTGCAAAAGTATTGTGGAATCCAATCATGGATGGTGAAAGTATTCTGACTTGCATAGGGATATGATAAGAAAATAAGAGGGCCAAAATAAACTGAAAAACGAATCTTGGTATTATTCGATAAATATAAAAAATTCCTGAATAAACAATGGCATATTTGTACCAACACCCCTCCCAGATTCCCTCATCATGCAAATTATCCTCAGAGAACATACTGCCAAAACAAGTGAAGTGGGAACTGTCATCACATCTAACAACTGGCCCAAGCAGGTCAATTGCATGCCTCCAGGTGTCTACAATGTGTCATTTACTCCCTACATCTAAGTTTATAAGGCGTATTTTGTATTGGCACATAGACCAAGGAGATAGTGAAAATGTCTCTCTAATTATTATCTCTAAGCAATATATTCAATACATGCATGTAGAGAATAACAAATAAAGCTGCATATTTATAGGGTTATAAAGGGAACATCATTATTAATTTTGTATTAAAACATGAAATGTATCCTATATTTATAGACAAGGTGATTCAAAAATGCGCCCTATAAACTTAGATGGAGGGAGTACTTCATTCATTGCTATGTAAAAACAGTGTATAACTAGCAGGCAAATTATATGGAAGAACACATTAGAGGAAGTTCATGAAAAAGGGATAGTCGAACCTTATCCAACCATGTCGCTTTAGTTGGAACACTTTATCAACAAGATTCAATAAAGGCACGCTCACATTTGTTGGCATCCACTGCCAAATGAAAGAGGAAGTTTTAGGACAAAAAGGAAAAACCTTTAGAACAGAAGTTCTCTGCAATGTGCATCAAATGTACATGGTAGAAAGGTGAACCTCAGGAGGAATTCCTGCTGGATCCTCAAATGAAATTAGAGATGACATGTTTGAAGAATCAGAATTTGCCCTTGCAGGATTTTCTATTTGTCGGCTTACTTGCGCATCGAAACCAGCTAATGCTTCGTTGTGCTTATTATCATTTGAAGCATACACTCTATTGTTCAACTCATTGTCCGAGTGGCATGCACTATTTACAGATGAGGAGCGATCTTCATAGTTACTATCACCATCAGAAAGGCTATGAGCACTTCCCGAGTTTCGATGATGCAGATCGTGGTTATCTATCTCTTCTGGGTTCCAAGATAGAGACATCCTATTCTCAGCCAATTGTGAAGAAGGTGCGCTGAAAGGTGATATGCCAACCGCCCTTTTCAGACCATCTGAAACTCCTTTAAACTGTCGAGCAACATCATCCATGGCATCATCAACATTAACTGTTGATGCAAAACAGATAAAAGTCTTGAGTGAGAAAAGACTAAATACAAAAGTTCATAATAGTGGAGAAAAAACAAAATAACAGATATTCAGACCAGCCAAGGTTTTCATAACAGAGGTGGACTTTCCAGCAGAGTAATTCTACAAAGTGGAAAAGAAAAAGAAGTGCTAAGAACCTCAGTAAAATACCGAAAGAGATATATTCATCCTTTTTATTGTTAAGGAGAAGGCTTATAAGGATTGAGTTGGCCTCAAATTACACACCTTCGAGGATGCACTCAGAAAATCCCAAACTTCGTGCTGCTCTGCAATATTAGCTATAGACAAGAGATCCTATTGAACACAAATGATTATTGTCAATACGTTTGAAGTAAAAGATAGGGATAAATGATGGAGAACCAAAGCATACTTGAAGATATTTGTCCAGTAGAATACATCGTTGGTGCACAAGGTAATCATCAATACTAGACGAAAGAAAACTCTTTGGAGGCAAGTGCAACGAGTAATTAGGTATCTCCTTCAGTTGTCGATGAAGACGTTCAAAATTTCGGTATCTGCAAACAAAAGTTAGAAGTCAGCACCACATATTATAATTAGATGTACTGTCCTGTTTTGAAGCTGTTAGAAGTCTATGAATATGCCAGTAAAAGCATGCCTTCTTTTCACAAACCAGGTCTTGTTATCTGCATCAGTCACAGCAATAGAATAAAGTGCAAAAGATTTTGAACCAAGTTTCTCGAAATATGCACCTACAACCTGCAAATAAAAATGCAAAACCAAAACTTGAGTCACATACAACTGATAAGAAGGATGTAACTTCACATAAATAATTGGACGTTGCATCAACAACATCAGGATTGAAAGTAAAATAGAAAAGTTAGACATGACGTGATTATATAAGAATGGAACATATTAGAGAAAGTAACATGGAAGGTAGTAATTATCAGACCAAAGTACCAAACTACCAACAATCTCATACAAATTAAACAAAATACAGTGCATATGCTGATTCTCATTGGACACCAAGTACTAAAGCTCACATGCTATCCATTAAATGCTAAATAGAAAAAGAAAGTGACTCACATAACGAAGGTTTCTTATGAAATGATGGAACAGCAACATATGTGACAAGCAATAGTAAGACACATGCAATGATTGATTACCAACAATAAGAAGAAATAATTACGCAGCAAGTGAAACACCAGCCCCCTATACATAACGGAATTAACAGCAGCTTGCAAAAAAACAAAAAATCAGCCATCAATTTGGCCTGTGATCATTATCAATGTCTGAAACTTCAATAACTGCATTTCATACAGAAATAGCTACAGCGGTCATTCGTGAGTACTAATTGCAAATATTATTAGATATATAAAATTTTATTCAGTAGAACCCACTGATCAGATAATTCTGAATAACAAAAGGATATTGAAAAGAGTGCCAGTGATAGGATAAGCAAAACTTACCCGACATCTTATTTTTGGAACATGCAATAGTATCTCACCGTGCAAGGCAGGACCAGAACCTTTGTCATCCTGATTTTTCCTTGCATTTAAGCTTTCACTGGAAACCATGGTTTGATTACTTTCAGCCAAATATCTTTTCTCAATATCAGGAGTACTATTAGACCGCTTTAGCTGAGCTTTTGTGTCGTTGATACCTTCACAGGGTTTTTCCTTGCTGTTGTAATTAACTCGACTCCCCTCTTTTGATTTCACTTCATCCGTATTTTGCAAAACAAGTGGGTGACTACCTGTGACGAAAGTAGATTGAGCATTCCTATTTGAACCTTGCATCAACTTGACCATGTATTTGTCATCAACAGATGTCATTCTCTCGTTGAAGTTAGGGGATAACTCTTTTCCCACCGCTCCTGCATTTGGAATGCTATCTACACCTCCTAAACTTTTTCCCACCACTCCTGCTCTCGTTGATGAATGTTCCACTTTCATCATTTTCTTGCGGTAATTTCTTCCAATTGCCCACATGTTCTCAAGATTCTCAGGAGCAAGAACCTGAGATCGCCTTTTAGTAGCTGCATCCAATACCACAGCCCAATCTGGCTGACGAGGCTGGATGGCACTCCCATGGTCATCCTCTGACACTTTTGCCTTGTCGCCCTCATAAGTAACAACTGACCTCCTCCCAGAACTATTTACTGGTACTAAGCCACCTGATTCTACAGATAATTTTGATTCCATTTGACAATACTGTGAACCTCCTTTATAAGATGAATGATCATTCTTTACTGTAACTGCAGTATTAGCCTTGTCTATGTTGCCTCCTCCACTGCTGGTATCTTTGTTGTTTAGAAGGTAGATAATTAGCTCATTCATGTAACTGAGAAAAGAAAGAAAAATAAATTTGGAACAGGTTTAGTTGCAGGTAAGTGAAAATATTCGAAACAGGTTTACTTACAGGTAATCAACCGATATACCATTTTTAAGCCAATATATAGCGTAACTTCCACAAATCCACAATCTGAGGCAACAACTTCTTACATGTACTAATTACATGCACCACTTTGTGATTATGAAGATGAATAGCTAAAAATAACCAGGCAGAACTTGAGAAACAAAATGTATTAATTTTCTTCTAATTATGTCATGATCCAAAGTACCCAGAAGGCAATACTTAAAAATAAAAAACTTGAATTAGAGCTCAAAAGAAAAGCAAAGTTAAGTACTAAGAGCTTACATAGGACTTGCGAAGTTCATCACTGGCTGCAAGACTAGGCAGGTCAGCAGTTCCCGGGAGAAACAGCGAACTAATGGACTCTGAGCATCTTGTGGCCTCAATACTAGAGCCATAACGCCCCCAACAATTTCTTGAAGAACCTACAACTCATTTTAATTAATTGTTGGATAAATGGATTACATCAAAGTTAAAATTAGCCCTTACCTTGTATTCATGCTCTGAAGATAACAATGCAGGATGAAGTTCCTGTGAAACTATTAGGTGCTGCTTCAATCGTTCATCTCTTTCCTCAGAAGACAATGTTCCCATGACATCAGCACCAATTTGAGACTGATTTTTTCGGAAAATATCTAGATGCTTTCCTATCAAATCAACCATATCCCTGAAATAGAAAAAAGGAAAGCACTTCAAGTCTTCAACTTGTAACAGTGATAATTAAGACTAAATAATAGTAGATACTGGATAGTATATCAAGCCTTCAGTCACCTTGTTAACAAGTCAACTAGATTCATCTCTTTCACCCTGCCTGATAATTCAGCAAGAGCATGAAGTATTAAGCCACGTATCAGTTCTGGGGCCTCTCTGTCAGGAGTAATAGACGAATACCACAAGTCCACAACAAAGTCCCGCAAAATATTATCAATGAAACTTTCAAAAGCGGCCTCAACAGAAGGTGAACTAACTTTCCTTCTCCATCTTGAAACCGGTGGCACAGTTGAAAGCCGATGGTCATTAGTAGACAACTGCCGTTTTGACACTTGAGACAAATATGTCTGCTTACGTACAGGCTGACTTCTCCAACGGAACTCCACTTTGAAGGAGAGGTAACGGAGAAATGCAAGTATAAGAATTGACATGGGAACATTTGTCCACATTGATTTACTTGTATCTATTTCAAACAAACGTGATGAGGAATGTTAGCAGGACTGTATATTCAAGATGAGATATGCTAACGATATAGAAATAAATAGTTGCAAAACAATAGGGGAACACAACATAAACAACTATTGAACACCTCTTTGTTGTCAACAAATTGATGGACCTTTTCCTTTCAACTTCTAAAAGCTGCTTTTGGCTTTTCTACAAGAACTAACTTTCAAACGGAGTGTCTTTTCAAAATGGAGCCTACAAATTGATTGTAGTACACACTGTAGCAACTTCATTTATATTGGCTAAAACCACATGTGAGTTTTTGTTATTCCGTACTCTCACTCACAAACAGTCTAAAAGTCATAAGCCAAAACAAAAAAGAACAGACCAACAGAGCACATAGTGAAGCAAAAGAAAAAGGAAAGAAAGAAAGTTAACTTGAGAAGTAAAAGTGCTGCAGGAAAAATATATCCATGGTTGGCTTCAAATAAAATTATACATGACACAAGATTGACCTATCGTATTTTTCTTCTCCCTATCGTATTTTTCTTCTCCACCTCTGTGAAGCTAAAGTCTGCTCATTTATTTGAAGCTATTTTTCCACTGACAACTGGATTGGTGAAATATTTTACAGATAATTCACAAGCAGTGGTGTCTATAGTTGATACTAAGATGGCCTAAGTTTTCCGTGCAAGCTAGCTCACCTGATCTATTGCTGTATGTAGGTTCCCCTGCCCTCATATATATATATATATATATATATATATATATATATATATATATATATATATATATATATATATATATATATACATATGTATACATATATATGTGTGTGTATACATATGTATACATATATATGTGTGTGTATACATATGTATACATATATATGTGTGTGTATACATATGTATACATATATATATGTGTGTATACATATGTATACATATATATGTGTGTATACATATGTATACATATATATATGTGTATACATATGTATACATATATATATGTGTATACATATATGTATACATATATATATGTGTATACATATGTGTATATATATCATGAAGGCCCAAAAAGCCTTGTAAAATTAGAAGTTCCTCAAGTACGAACTCTCAAGTATGAACTATGTCGAGTAACCAACAAAGAAGGGATCATCGTTACATGATGAAGCAGAGCAGAATGTGGATGCTATTTCCGTTTGCACAAAATCACTACTTCCACTCTAGCGCATTTAAAGATATGCCAACATGCCTTACTAAAATACGGTAGCACACACAAGTTTAAGATTTCTTAAGCATTTGGATCTAACCAAGCAAGTTTCCTTACTAATGTTGTCAACTCTACCGCTACAAGCAGTAACTAAATCAAAGGCAAGAGAAACTAAAGTCTGAAAAATCCCCACATAACGCCATCGAAACTTCTCGCTATCGGATAGATTCAGGAGCTCACGGATAGGGTAACCACAAGCTCTAGTTACCCGACTAAAAAAATGGTCTCAACTTTTCAAGGCATTATCCACCAATTCCCTCAGAATTCCAACATCTACAGCAGCAGTTACCCAAAATCTCTGAAGAATATATTCTAGTCTAGCCATAATAGCAAGTTTTTAGCGCAGGTAGCCGTCATGCGACAGGTTAATCCAAAAGAAGCAATCTAATTATCCCGCATCAAGGTGGCCTCAATTCATATTTGTAGGAACAAAAATTTGGGTCGCAAACGAGAGAGGGCGCGTGCTTACGGGTGAGGAAGTAGGAGATGGCGAAGATGCAGAGCGCCCACCACACGGTGCGCACCTTAGCCTCCTCTATCAGATCGTCCACGCTCCCCATCGCCCTACGCATATCCGCCTGCGCGGGTGGGGGCGCGGCCCAGAGGCGCCGGAGGCTTCCGGTGGGATCGAATAGGGATTCCCCTAGGGTTTCGCCGTCGCGACCGCCGTCGCCGGAGAAGAAGAAGGCGGCGTGGCGACTGGGCTTCCCCAAATAAATAAATGGAACGATTTTATCTCAGTCATTTTTTTCAATGTTTATTAGAACATATTTTTTAAAAATAATTTATCACTTGTCAGTGGGCTCTGGGTGATCCCCTTACCACATCTCTCGCTGATTGGTAGGTCCCGGCTGTCAGCGGAAACAACGGTGAGAGCGTCCTGGGCGTCCGATTGGAAACTAACGGTGATCAGACCGGCCCTCCTGCTCGAATCACCATCCGCGGGAAGCTCGTACACGCCACCTAGGGTGTGGTAGCGCGGGGCTCCCGTGTCATTCCGAGTGACACCAAAAGCGGTTGGTTTAACCGTCAATAACGATAATTATGTGGTTGATTGCACTGACACGTGGGGTCCATAAGCCTATTGGAGCCAATGCATCAGGATATATAAAACAGAGGACAGAGACAGCTAAATTGCGATGTGAATTCACATGCACTGGTGCAAGAGCAACCTTTTTCTATGTACAGCTCTTAGTAACGAGTCACTCATGATGCTATGCTTTCTTCTCTTCTGCTTTTTTTCTTGACAAGTTATAAAATGACAAGGAAAAAGGCCAATCATAATGACCAATGGTGTTTACTGTTTAGTTGTGATGGAGATATGCCCTAGAGACAATCATAGAGATGATTCTGTTTATTATGTTCATGATTTATTGGATAATTTATCTTGTTCCTTGAATAACATTGTCAATATTTATTATCAAGTGTGTGACTTGATTGTGAAACTCTATATTGCTGCGATGATTATTCTTAGATGATCCCTAGTCAAACATATGAGGACACATATTAATAGACTAGCATATGTATTGGTTGATGACCATATTTCACGGGTTATAGATATAAAGATATTAAACCAATAACATGGACACATGTTAGCGAACATGGGGTTGGATCGACCCACCATGAAACATTGTGAGAATGTTGCATTCTTACCGTCATCAGTTGGTTTCATTCACAATGCGTATACTATGTTCTTAAGACTTGAGATCGTCGCACGTACTCAAGATGCATAATGACTAATTTAGGGGTTACCAAACACTACTCCGTAACTGGGTAGTTATAAAGATAGTGTTGTGGCTACAGACCAAACAGAAAGAGAGTATGGTGGTGGAGAGTTAGGTAAACAAATGACCTCTGCCCCCCAGAGGCTTCATCAAGTCCATACATATATCCCGAGGGAGTATTTTTACAATAGTGCTCTTACACTCGAATTTTTCCCGAGACCATCTTGTCGTCGTACACGGGTTCATAACTCGCTAACAGGCTAGCTGGGTTTAGGTGGAGGCCACCCCCACAACAGGAGCCTCTCATGGTGAAGGGCTTCACAGGCCAACGCCATGCCGCCGAGCCCTTTGGCCCGCTCCGTCCATGCGGCCTGTGAGTTGTGTGATATTGGGCGAGGGTGACTTTGGAGCCGAGCTACTGCGCGGGGGCGAAGACCTTGCCGAAGGCGGAGTTGGTCTGCTCCGCGGGCGCGAAGACTTCGCTGAAGGCAGAGTTGGTCTGCTCTGCGGGCGCGAAGACTTCGCCGAAGGCGGAGCTGAGCTGCTCCGCGAAGGCGAAGATCTCGCCGATGTGGGTCAGATACGTAGGGGCGGCAAGCTGAAACGGCGCACGCACGCGCAAGCGACCGCGCCGGTTCGACTTCCGTCGGTTGCGCGGCCTGAGGAGTCTACTCTGACGTATCTGCATCCTGGTGAGTGCGCCGCGTGCTCATTTTGCCCGTGACGCATCATCGGTCGCTGGTTGGCCGTGCCGTGACCGGCGCATGTTTCGACCGAATGATTGGCCATGCTGACAGTATCTGGGACCTGGCAGCCAAAGAAAAACGGTGGAAGTATGAGGGTCAAGGTGCGGAAATAGTACCCTGTGCCAAAGGTAAGGGAGTGTGGGATGCGGTGGGTGGCTAGGCTGCCCAAAGGCACTGAAGTGGGGGCATCTGCTGGCGCACGGTGCCGGCGCACGGGTGCGTGGTGAGGTGTCTTTTCGTAGGGGATGAAGCCGAGGTCGGGCTCGAAGCCGTCTTTCGGAGGTGGGGACCTCGTCGGGCGCGAGGCAGAAGCGCATCAAAGCGGGGCTATCTTTGCCGCTTGCCACCGACCGTTGCACTAGTACTTTGTGTGACCTAGCATCCATAGAAAAGCACGGGACACGTCAGAGTACAAAAACAGTTGTGGTAAGAGCGAAGGGATTTAATGTGCGGCAGACGCTGGGTTGTTCCGAGCCAGCGGAGTGGAAGGGACGTCTTCGGGCGTGGCGCGCGCGCGCACGTCGCCGCCGCCGCAGATCTTGTGGCGAGGCGGACCGGTGGTCCCGCAGAGGTGAAGGCTTCGGGGAAGTCGCGGAATCTTCCCTCCACTGGGCTACAGCTGTTGTCGGGGCCGTGCTGCGGAGCCGAAAAACTTTGTTTGGCGCGGGACGGTCCCGCGGGCGATCCGGAGTTGCTATGCCGCGCGTTGGAAAGGCTGGGGCGGTTTGCGACCGTCGTACGCATGGTCCCGAGGTGGCGGTACACGCGGCGCTGCCTGGTTGGTGCGCCGTGGGATGTCAGGAGCCTTGCGACCGCGCGCCCACGTCTGTTCCCAAGGGAGGCGAGACACGCGGCGAGTCATCCGCGATCGATTCTGATTCCGACCATGGCGGATTTAACCGACGGCTCCGCTGGTTGCCCTCCCGATGGCGGGACACGAAGAGGCTGTATAAAAGGTGCTTTATTGGCACACGGGCGTGCATCCCGTTCGCGTGCGCCCAGTTGGTTGTTCCGCGTTGCTGCGCGAAATCCACTCGCCGCTGCTCCGGCCATTCCGTCGTGCGGAAAGAAAGATGGCAAGCCGCGGAGATTCCGGCCGCTGGCCGAGGGTGACTTTGGAGCCGAGCTGCTGCGCGGGGGCGAAGACCTTACCGAAGGCGGAGCTGGTCTGCTCCGCGGGCGCGAAGACTTCGCCGAAGGCGGAGCTGAGCTGCTCCGCGAAGGCGAAGATCTCGCGAAGGGCTGGGACTTAATTCGGATAGTGATCCGAATTCTTATATGCTATGAGTTCCTAATGGGCCTCTAGTTCGAGACCCATTATGATAGATGCCTATAAATAGTGGGGAGGTGGCATAGGGTGGGGTGTGAGAATTCGGAATTCCCGAAACCCTAGTTGCCACACCTTCCTCATCTAATACCGCGCAGCCGACGCTAGCACTCCGGCGCATGGTGTTCCTGCCCCGTACGTGTGGATACCTTGGAGGTGTTGATACGAAGCTTCAACTCTAGAACGATCCGCAACTTGTGACGATCACAAGGACCTGAAGGAGGAGACGCTCTGCTAGAACAACTACAACTGCATCAACGCACCACATCGACTCTACTTCCGCTACGAGTCTGCGCGTCTAGTGGTAATCCCATGATCTATTACTAGAGGAGGTCCCTCTTTACGCGGTAGAATTTTTGAAATTTTGATTGCATAGCCTACCCGTAGATCATCAAGTTGTACACTAGCCCGTACTCTAGAAAAAAACTATGGCAGATGAATTCAAAGCTCAAACCACCGTGAGGGCATCCTCAATAGCAATAGTTAGACGAGATTTTCGATACAATCACTGCAATAGTTTGTGTATTTAGTCTGTTACTAAAGTTCCAGACTCATCACATTGTGTATTTTTAGTTTTTTTTCTTATAATACGATGGACTTGATGATGCTTGTACTTCTACCTGAAGTTCCAGATTCAAAAATGAGTTCATGGTATACATTCAATAGCATCTACGAATTGGAGCTTCAGACATGCATATAGTATAGCGTCATGATTTTTCTCATCACTGTCAAACAGAATTGCAGCAATTTAGGCACTACGGAGAGATGTCGAACTACGAAGAGATGCTTCACAAGTGAAAAGTGGGTGGCTAAGAAGATAGGATCATACCTTGATAATTCTTGCAATGATGCACCCGTGCCGTCGGAGTTTTCACTGCTGCGGCAATCCAATACATATCATTTAGTCCATACACCCGACAGTAGTTGCCCGGGCGCATTGCACGTTTAGCAAAGTTCTTGTAAATATGTGTATGATATTTTATATTGCATGTTCCATTTCATACATCTCTAACCCACTCCGTCCATGCCAGCAGACCATGGAGCACTGCTACTTCTTCCAATGGATTGACGGCCCGAATATGTACAACAGGGCGTTCATCGAGCAAAAATATATGCTCAACTACATGGTGGTGTCGGAGAGATTTACACGATGAAAACCTTACACCCCGAATGACAGCGGAAAGGCAAGAGTAAGACATTGGTGATCCCTGAAGCCCTTGCTGAATGATAGGTTATTTCTGACTGGGACAAAGCAACGCAAGTTGTGCAAACCGAGTATTGGGCCTCGGTCATGAGGTCTAAAGTCTGCAATAGAGAGACGAGGAAGGCATTGATGGACCCAAATGTGTACGATGACTAACTGAAACCATAACTTTCAAATGGCGCACATGTATCTTAATTTTAGTTGACGTTGATAGGTCGCACATGTTGCCACTTGTATCATATAAGTAGTGAGGCAAACACATATATCTAAACAAACTCTATGCGCCATATAATTCGCATATTCATTGCGGACTGTTTTATCAACATACACATGGTCCATTATGATAACTGTTTAAAACAATGTATCTTTCTTACATGACACAAGGAGTTTGTAATGGTGGTTTATCTACCCCCGAACCCATGTACCTTCCTAAAAAAAGTTCTACGTACATATGAACAAAACATAATGGGATTTCTTAATACATATCAAAACACACATTTTTAATTAGTTTGCACGGGTATTCATCTAGTTCCAAAAAATAAATTTACCATGTGGCACTATCGAGCTGGTGCTGCAACTGAGAGCTCGGACCCTAAGCTTCCTACTACTAGGGGTGGATATCGAACCAAGTCCTGATCTTATCAAGCTTTTTCTAAAATTGGCACAGTTTTGTTTAATAAATTTCACGTATAGTTTGGAAGTTTTTTTAGAAGCAAGCTAACGTGCTGAGCTAGAGCAAAATCTAAATTAATGGGTATAATTGAAATAATTTTGATCTGAGCCAACGAGACCTACTAACTAGTTTTTTTTTGTCACTCCTACCCCCGAACCCTTGCGTTGCACACCTGGCCCAACTACCTACCGCGTCGTGCGTTCGTCTACCGCGCTCAGACGCCCAGCCACACCAACTACCTCCTACCAAGCTACCCTAGCACAACAGGTGACACGTGTCATCCGTCGCGCTTTCCAAGCTCGAGGAGGAATATTTTTATAAAAATAGGTGTTGGGGGGTCAAAATTAAAAATACATATACTAACATGTACTATATGATTAGTCTTAAACAAATACCAGGGTACTATAGTTTTATTATTAATCTAAAGAACAACATCTCCTAGCATCGTGGACACTCATGATATGTTATTTCTTAATTTGCAGAGGTTCACTTATCCACCTGCATATTCTCTACCCCCTTCATCTTCAACTTGTATGTGTAGTTACTGTTTACCCACAAGGAATATTTCTACAGCATCTATTAATCGTGAAGCAATTCCTATTTTCTTTTTACTGTTTAGAAAGCCAGTGCAACAAGAACGGATAGCTGCAAGAGGTTATTGTCCCCTTCTTTTTAGTTTATTATTTTCTCTAAATAAATAAATAAGATAACTTCTTTTTTTTAAATGGTTTATGGAAACAGTTTTTATAAAGCAGCTTATCAATTTATTAATATTTAATTTATTCATATAAACACTCGAATTAAAACGAAAAAAATCATCGGCCTCACCGAAAAGGAACCAACCATTACCGGTGTTACATGGGCAGAATTAGAGGGGAGCATAGTCTGAATTACTAGCTCGGGGGTCATAATCGAAGTGACATGACTATCAGTGGTTGCCGATTACTGAATTATCGCGGATTGGCAGGAAGAATCTCGCTGTTGGTGTTGGCCAATCCTTCTTTTTTGTTCTTTAACTCCAGTTTTTAGAAAACCATCTAATTCATATGCTCCCAAGTCCTAATATATATCATCTTTTTTTTTTCTTCTGCTGATTCTGAACTCTCAAGGACTGCACAAAATCTCGTCTTGGCCATCTAATTTTGCCTTTCGTTAGCAACAAATTACACAAAATTACACAAGAACGGCCATCACTTCTAATCAATCGAAGTTACTACCACCCAATGGGAAAGCTCCCTTGCTTTGCTTGCATTCTTTTTGCCTCTGTAAAAAAAAATCAATCGAAGATGACTAAAGAGCTCCGTGATGTGAGATCTGGAAAAGGACGGTCGAGAATTTTCAAAAAGAGCCAAGACCATAATCCGTAGCATCGCTGGTACCTTTTTTATTTGGTAGTACGTCTACATCTGAAAATGGTAGGCGGCTATTTTATTCAGCAAAACCTAGGTTCTAAATTCTGTCCGAAGAATAACAACAATGATGATTGCATAATTCGCTGGACCGTCAATGGCGTCTGTTGCATAATTATGAGATGGTATGAGATGATGTTGCGGGCTAAGCAAGGAGAAATTTACCAGGTATCCAGCAAATGCCATTAGTTCACCTATGAATCTGACAGTGTATTTAGATAGATTCTATCTGAGGCTGTGCATCGATCAAATACACACACAGTAAGTTTAATACAACAATCAACTCCATTCCAGCGGCACAAGAACAGTTCCAACCATGTCTTATGTAGGAAACTATCAATGGTATGTTCAAAACGGTTTTTGCTGATAGCTTTTTGCTACGTGGTTAACTTTTAGTTGAAATGGATACTTTAGCAGTTATTAGCTTTTGATTGAGACATTCAATTCAAGAAAAATAAAGAAAAAAAATGAAAAATAGTTAAATTTTTATGGATAATGTAAAGAAGAAGAAGATCCATGTTAAAAAACTAACACGTGTAAAATAACTTTTAATTTCTAAAAGCTAATAGTTAGAAGCTAAACACCGTTTTAAACGGAGTCATAGATACTAACGAATGAAACCCGCTCTAAATGACTTATGCTTCTGACTTTTGGAACATGTCAGCTTTTTAATTTCGTTTTTTTTTGTTTTTGGGTTTTTCCCTCTTATTCTTTTGCATTATCCATCATACTATAATTCTTTATAATTTGTTTACTTTAAAAAAATTAACAACTATTATAATATATTTTCAACAACTATAATATATTTTAAATCATAAGAGATAAGAGATGAGGTAAAAGTTTCTCTTTAAAGAATTCTTGCAATTTTTGTGGTGTCAGTTGGCACGAAGTTCCCACAAGCAGCTTGCGGCTTAGGGCATCTCCAATGGTCCTAGCTAGCAACTAACTAGAAGACTTCCACATCATCAACCAAATAGCTAGCATACAAAGGACTGTCTATAAGGATAGCTATTTGATACTTACATGCACACACAGTCATTTATAGAGATTGTCTCGTTTTCTGTTATAGCCTAGTGCTTAAGGAAGAGCGGCTCGATTTTTTTGCATACTCTCTTTCCTCCACATGGATTTATCTTTGATGTGACATACGAATAAATGGTGACTCGCACCATTGGAGATGCCCTTACAAGGCTGATGCCAGTGGGCCCCACCCGCTCAGCAGCAACCGACAAGCCAGCAGCGAAAGCGCGAGACACATCGCTCGGATTCTCTCCACGCAGCCCGTTGAATGCCACGTACTCACTGTCTACGGGGTCCCCCAAGTTTTCGACCCCACATGTCATTCACTGCCTTCAGAGGCCACCGCCAAACAGCGACAGGTGCTCTTTTTCTCGTAACCACGCGGCATTTCTTCCACCCGAAGAAAATTACAGTTTGACCCGTAGCCTATGTTCCCGCTCTCCACTCCCATACGCCCCCCTCATGCACCAGAGAAAAATCCCACCGTCATTAACGTCTCGTGGTTCGTGCGCTGAAGCTGCACGCCCATAGACCAGGTCCGCCCAAGAGCAGATACCCCCGCAGAGGAATTGCCTGATTGCCATTTCCACCGCCGGATATTCTTCTCTCCCTGCACCCTCCGCAGAAACCATCAGCCATCTGCACCATCCATGTGATCTCGAGATTCGTGTAGTTTGTCATGAGTTCTATACACCGGGTCCACGCAGAAGCGAGGCGCAGCCTGCGCTCGCCTCCTCTTGTACCACTCCAGTGCACCCCCACCCCGACACATACCAACCCGATCTCCTCCGGCCGCTCCGAGCAACACCCCCCCCCCCCCGGCGCACGAGCCACCGCAACCACCTCCCGCGCCGGCGTTCAGCGGAGTTCACCACCATGGATCCGCGCTTCCCGCCCCCGGCGCCGTCCTCAGTTTCCTGCGGTGGTGGCGCCCCCCGCGGCCACCGGCGGGCACACTCCGAGACGTTCATCCGGTTCCCCGACGCCGACCTCCTGCTCGACCCCGACGGCGACTTCTCCTTTTCGGACCTCGACTTCCCCTCCCTCTCCGATGACTCCCCCGCCGCCTCCGACCCCACCCCGCCTCCCCCGCCGCTGCCGCAGGCGGCGGCGTCCCCGTTGCCGCGGCCACCGAGTGGGGCCCACATGAGGAGCCTCTCGCTCGACGCCGCGTTCTTCGACGGCCTCGCCTCGCAGGGAGGAGGGGCGGGGAGTGGCGGCGGGGCTGGGCATAAGAGGAGCGGGTCCATGGATGGAGCTACCTCGCCGTTCGAGGACGAGTCCGCGCCGCCGGGCGGGCTGCCGGACTACTCGAAGAAGGCCCTGCCCGCCGATAAGCTCGCCGAGCTCTCGCTCCTCGACCCCAAGCGCGCAAAGAGGTCAGAAGGTTTTCTTTGAGCTATTTCCCTTCATTTTCTGCAGCTTGATAGATCCAAGGCTTGCTGTGTACTCTATTTTGGAACTAATTATCTTTTACTGCTAGTTCTGGTGCCCTGCGTTTTTGAGATCTGGCTTCTTGCTGTGCTAATTTTGAGTTTCTAGGGTTTCCTGTGGTGCAATCGAGTTGTAATTTAGGTTAAAGTTGTGGTTTCAAGGTGGTGTTCTCTTGTGTGTAGGATTCTGGCGAACAGGCAGTCGGCGGCGAGGTCCAAGGAGAGGAAGATTAAGTACACCGGTGAGCTGGAGAGGAAGGTGCAGACGCTGCAGACAGAGGCGACCACGCTTTCAGCACAGCTCACGCTTCTTCAGGTGCGTATAATAGCTCTGCCTTCTTGTCTTTGGTACGTATGGTAGTATGATTGCTTGAACCGAACCTAATTATTTGACTCAAGCTTGTTGTCAATATTTTGTCCGATCAGTCGAAATTATTTGTTTGCTTTGCTTATTGTACCGAACCTAACTAACTGAAAAGCTTGTGGCCTAGAATAAACAAACGATTGCCTTTACTTTACATCCTGTCGTTATGTTGTCACAGTAATAGTTCATTGTTTCAGCCTATCCATTTCCCTCACGTTACATGGGTTTCCATGCGATCACATTTCTAGAGTTCTTGACCTTTCTTGAGGATTCACTTAAGATTTAACTAGTTTCTCAGAGAACCGTGTAAAAATTATACACTCAATACTCACTCGCATTTTCTGAGAAGATCGCAAAAAAAAAATCTAGGTATTCTTTTATAGGCATCTGAACTTGGGATTTTGTACCTTTTGGTAAGAGATGATGTATATTGTCTTCTGTTTTATGATTCCGTGACAATGTATGCCATGTCCCCCCCCCCCCCACATAGTTCTTTCAAAATTTCATGTTGCTAGTGATATGATCCTAAGGGGGTTCGTCTCCCTTTGGTTGAATTTAGTTTCCACTTATCAGTGCTGTTTGTAATTTTGTACTTGCGAATTTCACTTTCTCAAGACCTCAAAATTTTATGGACTTATGTTTCTGTGCTTGTCTTACTTCTGCTATTTATAGTGAATAATTTTGCACCCACCCACCTCCAACGTATTTGTAATGGATTCAAATTTTATGCATAATTATGTTCTAAAAATTTTGTTGCTGTGCTGAAGCTATAAACTATCATGAATATTAGGAGAAAAGGTTGGTTTGCAAGTTGCTTCTACATTTGTGCATTATGCTTGATCGGTTGTCCAAGATTGTTTTATTATTTTTATGAGTGTCTACTAAAAATATGACGAATCAAGTAATTCTCTAGCTGCATATACTGTGTACTGATAAACGAGCATGTAGTGGATATAAAAATGTGAATATAGTGTCATG
This sequence comes from Melocanna baccifera, assembly GCA_036346265.1. Lineage (NCBI taxonomy): Eukaryota > Viridiplantae > Streptophyta > Magnoliopsida > Poales > Poaceae > Melocanna > Melocanna baccifera. Next base: position 1,311,180 of record CM070706.1, read on the forward strand.
TGATAAACCCAATTACATTAAGAATACTATTATTCTTTTTGGTTCTCACTGATCTAAATACCTTGTGTAGGTTGTATGACCCTTGAACAGCTAAGGTGCCTTTTTTTTCAATTTCTAAAAGCCGTGTTTTGCTTTTCTACAGTAACTAGCTTTCAAATAGAGTATTTTTCTAGGCAGGATTTACAAGTTAATTGTAGCATATATTGTAAAAACTTCATTTATATCGGTCAAAACTGCACGCGAGTTATTTGTATCTCCGTACTCTTTCTCACAAACAGTCATAAGCCGAAGCTAAAAAAGAACAGGCTTAACGTCATCCCCTCACTTCAGCATGTGCTAATTCCTTGTTACACGAAGATAGGGTGCGAAAGTTTTAAGTCGGAAAAGTTCGTAGTGTCGAGGGAAACTTAGAATAGTCCTACCTACAGCTGAATGCTATGGAGCAGAATAAGCTGATCTATGCAGTTTCAATTGCAACTTGAACTTCTGGCTCTATATGGATAGCGAATAACTGCCTTGTCATTTGATACTTGCCAAGTTATCTGTGGCCAAGTGATAATGCGTAAACGTAAATGTGTAACCCTTTGTTTTAGGACAACATTGCTCGAGCATTGCAACAAATTTTGAACTGTCTATTTGATGAACTTGTCTGAGTGTTCTTGTAGTTGATGTGACTACTAGAGGACTTATTGCACCCAAAAGTAGGGGTGATAGTGCAGGTGCCTCTGTACTTGATAGGTCGGTCATGTCACAAACAGGGCAAGTAATGCTGTATTTGAAAGTTGATTTGATTGAAGATTTGACTCATATGGGTGTTGTTAGGCTGAAGCTTTGGTTTGGTGGTCGGGGATTGTAACCCAAGAAATATCTTTTTTCTCCACAAAGCTTGGTTAGTACTGATTGATTTGTTTAGGCACGAGAAAGAAATAAGGAAGTGAAAGAGTTTTACTAGAGTTAGGTCCCGCTCGTTTCAGCTTTTTTTCAGCTTCAGCTTCTAGCTTCAGCTTTTTTTCACTATTCAGTAATTTGTCTTTTTCTGAATTTTTTTAGATTTTTTGCATTTTTCTTTTTTTCCCGTGTTCCTTTGCATTGTCCGTGATGGGCTAACATATTTTTACATTTTTTTAATTTAATTATGCACAAAAAGCTAAATCAGCTACAGTAAAAAAAAAAGCCAGCTACAGTGAAATTTCAGCCAAAAGCCAGAAGCCATCGCTAAAACGATCACCCCCTTAATCCCGATTCAATACTAGTTGGTGATTTTGTACTTATTTTTAAAGCTATTTTCTGATTAGAATGAATTTAAATTGTTGCTCCACTGGTAATCATTCAGAGAAGCTTGTGTTTGTGATTGCTCATCAGGCCCGTTAGCTAGTGTTTTACTTTTGTTTACTTTGTGAGTGTCCTATCCAATGTTTTGGTTGGATTATATTGATGTCTTTTGCTCTTCACATATCTAATGCTCTATTCCTTGTCATGTTGCAATTTGTTTGTGATCCAGAGGGATACTTCAGGTTTAACCGCTGAGAACAGAGAGCTGAAACTCCGTTTGCAGTCTATGGAAGAGCAAGCTAAACTTCGAGATGGTATGTCCTAGTCTTCTTTTGGAAGCTCTTTAGTCGTTGTCATGTAGGCTCAAAAAGAAAGTATTCCTGTTTCGAGAACATTACAAGGCATTTGAGATCGACCAATCATTCATCTTATGACCATATGTCTACTAAGCAAGCAACCTGTTGAAGGCCCCCATTCTGCTTCTTGCAGCTCTGAATGATACCCTGAGAGAAGAAGTCCAGCGGCTTAAGATCGCGGCAGGGCAGGTTCCAAACATGAACGGAAGCCCCTTCAATGGAGGACTACAGCAGCAGATGCCAACCTATTTCTCGCAACCGCAGCAGATGCACTACTTAGGCGGCCACCAAGGCCAGCGTCACCATCACCCGAATCATCCCCAGAATTCTACGAACGGAGGCCAGGCGCTGAGCGGCCAGTCCCTTAACGACTCCATGGATTTCATGTGAGGAGAAAGCCATGCACCTCATGTCGCATGCATACCGACTGCGACTCGGTACTGCAAGGATAGCTGATGCGCACCATATGCATATGGATCATTCGGAGGGTAGCTAGCCGTTCTTCGTGCCGTTAATCAAAAGAAGTCTAATTCCTGTATCATGATCAATCATCTCCTTGGTTTTGAGGGGTAATGCCGTAGTCTTAGTCTGAACAAGCGCGTTTTAACATGTTGCCTGTCGTTGTTGCCCTGTAAAGAATGATGTTCTTATAGTGAATGGAATGGTTTTCTGGTTGAGACTCGTCTGGTTTCCTGCTGCTGAAGCCATTGCTGTGAGCATGATTGGCAGGCATGTCTGGATGGTCAGGCCATGCTACATTGTTACCGACAAGTACGACCAATCCTCTGCTCTCCATAATAGAAGAGCCCACATTGGCTACAGTTTACTACTAGCGCGCGCCTCTGATACTCCTCTAGGGTTAGGCGATGGCGAGTTGTTGGGCTCTCGCGCTCACTTGACGGTAGGAACAGTACGCTGGAGGTTGATGTGATGTATGGTGGCAACTACTATAGATTATCGATCCCTTTCCCTCTTTTTTTTTCTCCTATCTTTTGACATTGCCGTGAATGATTGCATGGAACTCCGGCTGTTTCTTTTTTTTTTTAAGATGGAGTCAACAAGTTAATTATAGTATATGTTAAAAGTCTAACATCTGTACCATCTAAAATCGCAAGCGAGTATCTTTCTCTCCGTAATCTCTATCGCAAACAGTTAAAATTCAAAAATTTCAGCCAAAAGTCATAAACCGCAGCTAAAAAAATAGACCTCAAACGCACGCTTTTGAACTGTCCTAACTTTTTTTTTCTTTTTCTTTTCCTTTTGCAAACATGCAACTTCCATTATCTTGTGAAATGGTTACATCGCTACTGTACCGCTACTCAATATTTAATTATGGTTCTCATTTAGTTACCTTAACGTTATATTACAATTTCCCAGTTTTTTCCATATCCTTAGTATACTTTCGTCTTTTGGATTGTGCACACATTGTGTTCAGCTGATGCTTATTGCCTGCGTGCTTGATTCGTTTGCTTACCTGTTATGTATTTGCTACCTACTCTCTTCTTTCTTATGTAATTCACAGTATTTGCTTTACTTACTTGGTTCCATTCACTTACACTACTTTGTTACACTTTGCCATCAGAATAACCTATGCGATGAGCACCGACCAATTTTATTGGTTTCGTCATGTGGTGTCATTGTTTATGTTACAAGTTAATAGTTTCTACTCTTTTTATGCATACTATTTTTAATGTGTTTCATATATGTGCTCATATTTTTGCTTCGTTAGTTCGTTGTGCTTTTTCTTTTTTTACCTCTGTCGACTACATGCCTAGATTTGCACTTCATTGGTTAATTGCACTTCTTTTTTCTACTTTTACCATTGTTAGCTACATATTTTAAAGTTTACAGTTACTCTACGAAGATTTTGTTTTCGTTGTTTTTCTGATTCAAAATTTGGTTGCTACTTGTGCCTCGTTTTCTGTTTTGCACTATATTATTATTTTTTTAACTTACATCTGTTCTCCTCTTTTCCCCTTTTACCATCCCTCCTTTCCCTTTACTGTATTGCTTTCCCGATTCACATTTCTGTTCATTTTTCCCGCTTCCCCGGCTCCACCACAGGCCCCACCACTCGGCCACTCCTCCTACGAGACTCTTGCTTCCCTTCGAAAGAGGTAGACCCCTACTTTAAAGTTCTGCTTTTTTAGATTTTTTGAATTTTTTTGTATTTTTTTTCTGTGTTCTTTTATATTATCCGTGGTGAGCTAACATATTTTTTCTATTTTTCTATTTTTTAAATTTAATTATACCTAAAAAGCTAAAACAACTACAGTAAAAAAAATTAAATACAGTAAAATTTCATCCCAGAAAAACCAGAAATCGCCAAAACAAACACCCCCTAAACCTCGTATGTGCGCGGCTCATCATAAGACCTTTAGCCTGGTGTCCTACCCAGTCCCCTCCGCCTCCGCTCTCCTTCTCCCCGGCTCCCCCAATCCCTTCCCATCCAAGCTCCGGCCTGCTGCCCGCCTCGGCTCCCCGCCGCGCCTCCTCACGCCGGCAATGCGCCGACGCAGCTCCTCATCGACTCCCGCCGTTTGTCCTCACACCACCGTCCGCCCTCCACCATGGGCCCTTGGCGCCCTCCGCCGGGCTGCACCTTCTCATGCCGATGACGCCACCCTTCGCCTCAGCTGCCCCCCCTGCGCCGCCGCCACCGCCTGCCGGCCCACTGCAATCGCTTCACCCGCTCAGGCTCAGGTGCACCTCACTCCCCTAGATTTGGAATTTGGAATCTAGATCGATTGCATCTGGTGCGGTGGGTGGGTTGGTTTACTTGGGCCTCGTGGGCTGACCGAGAAAAGGCCCATCTTCCTCCTCCCCTCGAGCTTCTCAACCTTGACCTTCAGGCCATGGCCGACGTCGTCGGGAGGGGGGTGGTTACGGCATTGGCGGAGGGGATTCGCCGCTGCCTACAGCTGAAGACACTCATTGAGGGCATGTATCTCGGGTACTACATGCTCGACAGGCTTAAGTTCCAATCTCTTGAAGAAGAGAGCGTCGAAGATGAGGTGAGTCATCAGAGCCAATCCTTCGCCGTGTCTACTTTTAGAACTGCCAAGTGCCTTCATTTTGTTGCTGCTGTAACAAAGAATACACCGGTAGCATTTGGTATTGGAGGCACAACAAAGCCTAAAGGTGTTCTTGAAAGCTTAGAAGCTAAGATTGCAGATATGAGAGAGTTTGTCATGCTCCTTGGCAGCTGCCCTCGTCTGCCTCGTCATCCTTACACTACGTATCTATTCATGGATAAATGCATGTTTGGTCGCCAAATTGAGAAAGAACAAGTCATCTACTTCTCGCTATGCAATGATAGTCACGGTTGTCCAAATGTTAGCATTCTTGTGCAACATGCTAGCAAGGATGAGACTCAGAGGGTGCGCAATTGCTTCTCCCATATGTTGTTCTTCAAAGGGGATGATCTAAGGAAGGGAGAATTTGCAGTGAAATGCAAGGCAGTCTCAGGGAAGTACTTGTTTGTTATTCAGTTCGGTTGGGATGTGGATGAGGCGGCATGGACAAGCTTCCAATCATATTTGCAGAAGGTGTCATGTAGTGGAAGTAAAATTGTAGTCAGCAGAGCAAGTTGCTATGTTAGGGACGAAGCAACCCATCAAGATGATGAGTTTGTCTCAAGAAAGAGTACTGGTACTATTCAAGGCACTTGCCTTTGGAAACATGGATCCTGATCAGCATCAAGAAACAACCTACGCTTAACATTTTGCCTGTCGTTGTTACCCTATAAAGATGTTCTTATGTTATGAATGCCAAGGTTTTTTGGTTGAAACTCGTGTAAAGATAGAGTTTCAAGGAAGAAGGAAGCGTGTTGGATTCATTCGGATGGTCCGGCCAAGCTACTGGTGTGTGTTCTCTAGACACGACTCGGCTACCAACTTTTCCTCTAAGCTTTGTTCAGAATGCGAGATTCAGAAAACACATTCCAACTATTGAAAGATGTTTAAGTTTAAAAATTCTGCAAACAACAGAGCACATAGAACATGAATAATTACAATCAAACATCGTATTATTAACTTCTGCTCTAGACGATTGGAATTCACTGCATCAAAATAGTTAACATGGGAGGTAAGAAGTTTCCATCCAAAGGCTCTACATGCATCAACTGTGTTCTCGTTGATACCTTCACATCTTAACTTCCTCTCCTTCCCTTCCTCCTCTCTTCTCCAGAAGCTTATCTTCACCTCTCATGTCTATGTCTTTCTTCATGGTCCCATCTCATGGTAGAATAGAGTTAATAGCGATATAGCTAGGGGTGTCAAACGGATCCGGATTATCCGTTTTATCCAGCATCTGTATTCAGATGGTAGCAAATGTGGAAAGCAAAAATGCATTCATATTGTAAAATGAATCCGAATCCGGATAGTATCCGATTTTTTGTCGAATATGAACATGGTATGTAAAATAGGTATTGAATCGAATACGAATATGAATAATACTCGAATTCGACGGACATAATAGTAGTAGTAGCTAATACATATCTTTTTCATTTGACCTTCAAATTGGGCATATTATATATGCATTTTGATCATCTCGACGAGGCTGTCATCATGGTGGACTCTAATTTGGCACATCCCCTGGTAAATTTTTTTGCATGCTCTTTTTAGCCAATTAGACATATTTATGACTGATTTATTTGCAATATATCTAGAATTAGTTAGGATCAGTGACAAAACGGCACCAATAATCAATGATTATGTGATAAACTAGAGAAAAAAGTTATAAATATTATTATAAAACTGGTGTCAATTTGTTAAACTTCATTATACTATAAGATGTTCGCATCCAAACGAATTGAGTAGGTATTCGATTCGTATTTATATTTGTTATAATATTCGATTTGTATTTGTATTCGAGCATATTTGAATTCATATTTATTTAAAAAATACAAATACAAATAAGGAAATACTATTATTCAATTCGTTGACACGCCTAGATACAGCCTAATTTAATTTTTACTATGCATATATAGGGCTATTAACTCTCATCCCATGCATGAGCTAGCTAATGTGTTTCGTGTATTTCATTGCTATAGATAGGAAACTCTTCCTCTCCTTGATATGCAAACAATCCGCTATTAGCGAGACAAAAGATCACGTGTTTCAACTGGTGAAGGGTCAGTTTAAACCAGTCTTAGTTTTATATTATATGCAACTTGCTCTAGACAATCAGAATTTTGCTTCTTTCACTACCACCTCTAAATTACTTCTTTACAACAGAATTAATCTTTTCTACATTAATACCTATTAGCACCTCCATCATTCCATTAGAAACCATAATTATTGATATTTCAGAGTTTGATGTAGAAACTCCACAACACCTTAGACTTTCTTTTATTCATTAGCATTATAAAAGACCATAATTTCATAAAAGAATAGCCATGAATAACATCTAGTACAAATTTATTCCACATAATTTACTAAAAGTTATTCTTAAATAGACGTTAGCACATTATCTGACATAGTCAGAGAGTAGCATCTTGGCAATTTTTTTAGACATCAATCTTACATGGATTGTAATCTTGCTCTCTCAACTTTATTTTTTTACCCATATACTCTCAACTTTGTTTAATACATATGAATCCCTTGTGGCCCTAAATATTTCAGGAAAAAATTTACAAAGTACTATGAAAGTAGTATTATTTTCTTCTTCAGAAAACTACTACCGTTTCACAATTTTAAAGAAATGACTTCAAGTCTCAAGTTGTGCTCAAAGCAAATAAAAAAGAGAATACCTAGGAGGAAATAGGTATTTTTCCAATTAAGAAGAATAGGTACCAAAATTCAAGCTTAAGAAGTGAACCTAGGTGGTAGAGGTGTACACCACCAACTGAGCTAGAGCTAGGCTTAGTTCCCTCAAAGCAGCTTAACAACTATTTAAACCTTCATATTCTAAGAAAATCATATTAAGAAAGTACGCCCATTAGTATATTGCAGGTTTGTAGTTTCAACACCTCAATTTTTTACCTAATATATTTTGTTAAGGATATGATGCATACTTGAGTGTTCTAATGTATTTCAATGGATACAAGGGCTATATAATTGCCATAGGACTTTATGGCATAGTTAGGAATTGTCCAGCACTTTGATATTTGGAGAGAGAATTCCAGAGGAGATATTTGTAGTTGTAGTCTTTGGATGGTGTCCTGTGTATGACCGATTCAATGCACCACGACACGTACGTGTTAATGCCTAACTGCCTTCAATCGCTTTCATCATTTTTACCAAAGTCCCAGCAGTTGCCTTCCTTGACTCAAATTTTCTTTGCAAGCTTTCGTTTAGACAACTGCTTCGTGGTGAAGGCTCACAATGGACATGCTCATCTCTGCAGTTGCAAGCGATCTTGTCAGCCGTTTCATCGCCTTCGTGATCGAGAAATATGGGAGGCAGCGCACGGCAACGGAGGCGGAGGACCTCGAGAGGCTGAGGTGCGTCCTGCTGCGGATCGGCACCGTCGTCGAGGAGGCGGAGGCGCGGCGGATCACAAACCGAGGGATGATCCTCCAGCTCAAGGTCCTCATGGAGGGCATGTACCTTGGGTATCATGTCCTCGACACGTTCAAGTTCCAGTCCATCGAAGAGGAGGGTTGTGTTCTTCAAGATCACGAGGTGAGTGATCGCAAGCGCCTTCGTTCCAGTACGAGCGCGAGAAAGAGCGCGTCGTTATTAGCATTTGGTAGCGGTAGTGAGAGCACAACCATGCTTAAGAATGTTCTTGCAAGTTTGGAGGCTAAAATCTCCGATGCGAGGGAGCTTGTCGTGCTGCTGGCGAGCTGCCCTGGTCTTCCCCAGCAACCGTATAGCACGTATCTTTTCATGGACAAGTGCATGTTTGGTCGCCATTCCGAGAGAGAGCAGGTGATCAGCTTCCTACTGCACGACGACCAGAATCTGGCCTTTCTTCCGATCATCGGACCTCGCAGAATCGGGAAGAAAACCCTTGTCCACCATGCCTGCCAAGACGAAAGGGTGCGCGGTCGCTTCCCGCATGTCGTCTTCTTCCATGGAGATGATCTGATACGGAATAGATCATTGGCCCCAAGAAAGTACCTGTGCATTGTTGAGTTCAGCTGGGATGTGGATGTGGAAGCATGGGAAGCCTTCCGATCATCTCTGCACAAGGCAGCAGGGTGTGGCAGTAAAGTCATAATCATAGGAAGAACAGATGGTGAGATTGGCAGGTGGGGAACAACACCACCAATCATGCTGAAGAGCTTGCCTCGAGAAGAGTACTGGTACTACTTCAAGGCGCTTTCCTTTGGCAGCATGGATCCTGATGAGCATCCCAAACTGGCATCTCTGGGCATGCAGATGGCGACAGAACTCAGGGGATCATTTCTTGGCGCAAACATACTTGGTCAGATACTAAGGGGCAATCCCAACGCTGAGATCTGGCGTGGACTCCTGACGAGCTTAAGGGAGACGTCGCGGAAGGGCTTCTCCCTCTTCGGCGACGGCGAGCAGCGTCGTCCCGATGACATTCTCGAGAAGAACAGCCGTGCTGCTGGGACGACCAAGGTGTCGTTCATGCGCGCTCGAGGATGTCTGGTGTATGATCTCAGGGAGGCTGGCCATGTCCAAAGCGAGCTGCCCAGGTTGACATCAGAGGGGCCACGGATGGAAGGAAGACTTCCATGTGGCGAGAGGTTTGATGTGCTGGTGTGGAGGTCTCGCATCCCGCCTTTCTGCTGCTACATAGCCACTTTCGAGAAAGAGAAGCCGCGGCGCGTTGTCAGGAGGAAGAATCACCTGGCAGCCGGCAATTGCAAGAATGATCTTGTTTGAAAGACATTCATCGATCGGAATTCAGACAGTACTGTCACTGCACACTGAACTGTATGCAACCTACTGTTGTATATACCCTCTGTTACAGAGATACTCTGTAAGATATAATATAGGATGTAATTACATCTGAATATAGAAAAGAGGTTTTTTATATAGATACGCTCTTGTTAGTGTTTACCTCCTGATGAGTGATAGGAATTTCTGGCAGCTCATCTCCATTAATGGGAGTCTGATTTGCGATCCATGGGTCTTCGAAGCTCGGTTAGGAGTCTGATTTTTTATGGTTCATTGCATGAAGATTGCAACACCATGCGAGTGAAGAATTTGTTGGGCCCAACTGCGAGCTGGGCCAGGATTATTAGAAAACTGTAACAAGTTTATCAGTTTGTGTGAATTGCTGGACATGCCACGTTCACCACGACAACACGTGCGGATTAGGCAACCGCTTCCCAGTAGCATTCATTGCTTGTCGTTCGGAATAGCGATGACTTTTAGCTGAAATTTTACTATAGCTATTTTTTACTGTAGCTGAGTTATCTTTTTAGGCATAATTAAATTTAAAAAATAGAAAAATAGAAAAAATATGTTAACCCATCACGGATAATGTAAAGGAATACGGCAAAAAAAAAAAGAAAATACAAAAAAGTCCAAAATATCTAAAAAAAGAAAAAGACAAATTACTGAATAGTGAAAAAAAAAAGCTGAAACTAGAAGCTGAAACTGAGAAAAAGCTGAGTTGAGCGGAGATTAATAACGTTCCTTGGGGATATTTTTTTTCATTTGCAAAGAGAGTTCTACGGCAACTGCCTCCTTTGCTATTTGATTTAGTTGCAGATCCGGTACGGGATATCATAAATTAATCAGATATGCAAGGAGCACGTTATTGAAATAAACCTCACTCTAAATCAAATTAAACAGTGCAATTAGACTAATTAAGGAATAATTAACAAACGAATGGAATAATTACAACGAAACTAGACCATACTCGACAGCCCAGAGTGTCAACGGTTGGTTCCATAGACCATACTAGAGTAGCTGTGAGAAGAGCTTCATGTTCTAGTTTCCAAGAAGCATGCCTGCATGCACGAACGAATAGCAGTAGACCAGTAGTGCTCGACAGCCCACAGCGCAGCGATTCGGCCGGCGAGGTCCTCCGGTTTCCGTCCAAAACCAACGGCTCGAAGTCTCGACCCACCCACCGGCGTGCACGCGATCTGCTCGGCGCCTGCCCCCGCTCGCCTCCCGCTTCCCGCGGTTCGCCTGCCGAACAGGGGCGGTTTGGAGAGGCCGGGCCCGTCTGCTACCGCGCCTGCACCGTCAGTTCCCGTAGTCGAGCTGTCTATGGAGTGATCAGAATAACAATAGTTTTTAATTTTTGTTAAAAAAATACTGTAATTGAGTTGGTTTATTGAGTATAATTAAATATAAAAAAGTAAAAAAAAATCAAAAACGAAAAACGAAAAAAAGTATAAGTAAAGTTTAAAAAAAACAGGAAAAAACGGAATTTTTTTACTGTAGCAGGTACTGCTACCGGGAAAAAATCGCCCACCGCGCGTTGGGCAGAAGCCTACTTGAGCGCGCCCTATGGCGCACCAATCCTTGTTGAGCTGCTTTAGCACGACAAGTAATAAATATCATCTCTTATGCCTTTTGAGCTCAGAAAAAAGTTATTTTTGTAAAAAGGGAGTTCGAAAGCTAAATTTTTTTAAGAAATGACTATAGTGCCAAATACATGAACAGTTCCAATAGCATGCTACTTTATTCTCACACAACTTTGTTCTAGAATACGTACAATCAACTTGTCAAAATTTTGAGCGGTAATATACATAAAAATATTTATATTTGTTACATGGAAATGATATTAGTATATTTATCTTCAAAATTACTTTTATATCAATATATTATAGTATTTTTGTTGACATATATTCAGAAAACCAATGGCCAAAGGTGAACTCATGTTAATGTTGGTATACGAGTAGGCTACGCTAGCATAAATTAAAATTTCTACCGCGTAAACCAGGATGCCATGCGAATAAGAGATCATAGATCGTTACACTGGACGCGCGGTATAGCGGAAGTAGAGTTGAAGTAGCTGATTCAACGAAGAGCGTGTCGATGTAGTGAAAGTAGTCGATCGTCCTCCGACAACCGTCTTCTCCTTGCGATTGTCCCGATCAGCGCCGCAGTGTATCAGCGCTTCAACCGAGGTTCACACATCTATGGATGGAACACCGTACGTCGACGTGCTAGCACCAGCGCGCACAATAGGGATTATGAGAGGTGGCGGTTAGGGTTTCGATAGGTATATTTGGCTACGATACGAGTAGCCAATTGGATTCTATCTTTATATAGTCTCCAATTGGATTCTTATCCGATACGAGTAGAGATGGTATCCCATTCGAAGACTATCATCCGAACACTTATCGTTCCAGCCCATTAAGTGTGTGACCCTGTGAGTTCATGTATATTTGGCTATGGGCCAAAAATTTCTTTTCGGTCCATAAATCAGTAGCGGTCACTAGCAGAACATAACGATTCCCAACCATACATAAAAATCATATCGGACGAAACTATATAGTGCTTTTATACCGATCCTTTTATCTCATGATACCAGATTAAACTCAAGGCGAAAAATGTGCCATCCTATGATAGCTCGATCCTTCATTCAAACCTGTAGTGGATTACTCAACTGTAATTAACTCCTTAACCATATTCGGTATAGTCATATATTTTCTTAATCCAACCACATCGAGAAGTCCAGAGATATCTCTCCTATTATATAGGAGGGACAAATTCCATCTTGATCACTCATTTTTCTCCGTATGTTTTATATTAAACCCGAAAGTTACCTTTATGATCATCCAGTCATGGAGTAGTGTTTGGTAACTCCTAAGTAAACTATTACATATGTAAAAAATAATAACGATTGGAGGTCTAAGGATCCTACATACATTATGTATGAGACCAACTGATGACACTTAAAAATATAACAATTCTCGTAGTGTCTCATGGTGGGTCAATCTAACATCATGTTCTCTAACATATGTCCACATTATTGATTTGATATCCTATATCTATGATCCGTGAAACATGATCATCAATCAATACATATACTGATCTGTAAATCATAATTGTCTTGTATAATAATATAAGATCAGAGATAATTTAAAGTAACATCAAAACATAAATAAAGAGTTTCACGAACAAGTCATATACTTGTTGATCAATATAAAAAATATGTATTCAAAAGATAAAATAGTATATTATTCAAGAAATCATAAACATAAAAGTAATATAATTATCTTTATGATCGACTCTGGGATATATCACTAATAGTTAATATCTAAAACAATAAGTTAAAAAAAAGAACAAGGGTAAAGGTAGTATGTTAATCGTACACCATTTTGTGTTCTTTTCTAATTGGGAAATAAAACACCTGACATATTGACTCCTCAGAAGTCAAGTCACCTAATCGTGTCAAAGCAATAAGCCTTCAATGTGCAGCGGTGACTGTGACTTAAGAGCTGTGTTCTGTACGACTGTACCACAGTGGATATATAGTGCTTGATTATGTAAGCACAAAAACGGTAGTCATGATTGATCAATTAGCGAATACTTAAAGGTGATCGGAATAGCGATGGTTTTTAGCTTTTAGCTGAAAAAACACTGTAGCTAGCTGAAAAAACACTGTAGCTGAGTTAGTGGATAGTGTAGTGAATAGTGAAAAAAAACTAAAATTAGAAGCTGAAACCGAAAAAAGTCGAAACGATCAGGGCCACATCTTTTTCCAAACTTCTAAATTACAGCTGATATAATATATAGGACACTTTTTTTCTGTAAAAATTAATGGATGAGTTCTACAGACTGGCCAATTTCAGGGTTGTTTAATCTGACTAAACCACTCTAATAAAGTAGCTAGAGACCTCCACTGCAATATGTAATGCCCCACAAATCCCCGTTGCAACATTCATTTAGTAATGAAGTGAAAAGATGAATTTCTTTTGGTCTAAAAAACATTACTTATCTTTCTTATGCCAAAGGGCTAAACTTGAAAATATTCGATGGCTTAGGGTCCTGTCCAAATTAACGATGATTTCTGCCTTTTATTTTTTTTACTATTCCTTAATTTCATTCTTTTTTTGTTTCTTTTGAGCTTTTTTATCTTATCTTTTTTTCTCATATTCTTTTGCATTGTTCATAATAGGCTAGCCTGCTTATTTATTTTTTAATTTTTTTAAATTTAATTATGTCAAATAAGTCATCTCAGCTACAGTAAAAAAACCATAAGCTATCATCATTCTAAATACTCCCTAAATATAGTAATGGCCGACACTAATACACTTTCGGTGTGAATCTTACCTAGCCTATCTTATGTCTATCAACTTCCAAAAGATTTCTTTTTTGTAAGCAGGTCTACGTGATGTTGATCTGTGCCGTAAGCCTGATCCAGTAGAGGTCAGACATCAACAGGTTCCTTTTAGCTTTTGCTCGGATATTGTTTGGATTTTGTGCGAGTTTGATGGATATGCTCTGGGGCTGACCAACAGATTGTCCAGTAGCCGAGTGCTTACATAATACCCACTGAAAAATATCAACAGCACACATCATTTTTCTAAATTAACTAATGGGTTAAGACAATGGTCATCACATGTAATAACCACAATGCTTTTAAATTACCATAAAAATATAGGCATTCCTCTGATAGCCAACCTGTTTTTTCGAGTTCTACTAATTACACATTGGGTTGGTTTATTTGTGCCTTTTTCCGCAGAAATTGATCTCGTGACCTCTCAGTTTGCTCTCAGTTGTGTTGGGCGAGTTCTTTTTTACTACAGCTGATGGTTTATGGCTACGGTTAATGGTTTTTTTTGTTCTAGTGAGAGTACTTGTGCGAACGAATCGAATACCGATAAACCGCTTCAAAAAGATTGTCTCGATAAGCTGCTTTGAAACGATGATGAAGAAGCCGTCTTGTTTGTTTGTTCGAAAAAAATCATAAGTCATAACCCACAAATTAAGAACAATAAAGCCGTGAACTAACAACACCCTTTAAAAAGGGATAATTGATCATATACACCAAACTTAAGGTGCAATTGATGATTTATCCCATAAGGTCTCACTGATATATGGGACCCTGACCTATATGTCAGTGACACAAAAATGATAAATGATCAATTGCACCTTAACTTATAGGGTATATGATCAGGGGCGGAGCCACCACCTGGTGAACCCGGGTGGTTGCCTAGGCTTGCCGACGACGAGCCATGGACTTCGCGTGGGTGAAGAGTCAGGTGTCGCATGGGCGCATGGCAGGGAGAGGGACAGCTGCCTAGGCTCGTTGGCGACAGGTCGTGGACTTCACGTGGGCAGAGAGCCGAGCATCTGGGCGCGTGGTGGGGAGAGGGACAATTAGACGTTGACGGCGAGGAGGAGGCGGCATTCTTTGACCTGGAGCTCCCACTTTTTGGCGGCCAAGCGCGGTGTCAGAATATGGGGGCAGTGTTCTTGCTTGAGGAAGATCTAGGCAAAGAAGGCAATCCAGTGACCGAGGCAAACAACGGTGCGAGGGGACAAGGTCGCCGTTGCCGAGACTATTAACTTTCTCGAGAACCTAGAGCATATAGAGCGTGTAGGCAAGGGCGGATCCACCTGCAGCCTATGCTGTCACAGGACAACAATGCCTTTGGACTGGGCCTGTGTACCCCACTCTCATTTTGTATTGATGATAGCAGCCCGGCCTGCCACGTGACCTCAATGTTCATCTAAAAGCAGCCCACAGCCTTTTATTTGGACCATTCTATGCTTGGCCCGTCGGCCGACGGCCCATCCGTGGATCCACCCAGACTCCAGTCTCCTGAGTCCATGTATATTGTATAGCCCATGTCTCCTTGACTCTTGTGTTTCCTTCTCCACGAAGCACGAAGAGTCAGTCGGCACAGCACAGCGCATTGGTGAAAACAAAACAGCACAACGCCCAGCAGCTGGCGGCCAGTCGGCTTCGCATCCCGCCAAGCCGCCCTCCTGGTCCCGCCATACGGTCCTGCTCCCACCATACGGCCATACGGTCCCGGTCGCGACCAGCAGGCCAAGTAGCAGCAGGACGCCAGCACCCGGTCCCGCTCGTGCTCGACCGCTCTCGCCATTACGCCATATGGCCATCAGCCTCTGCCTCGCCCTCGCATCAAGATTCAAGCCATCATTCAACGACGGTCGACGGCGTCGACGGGTCATCGGGTCGACAGCCTGCGCCTGCCATACGCACGGACGCACCTCGTCTGCGACTGCGACTCTGCAAGTAGTATTCTTTTCATTTTCTTGTGATATATTGTCACTCGTCAGATAGAGAATTAGGAAAATTTTCATTCTTTGCAAACATGCAAACCACTGAACCAGTTGGCAACCTAGGAGCTTTAGTTTACTGATTTGTAATTTAATTTAACTAATTGTACATGTTCAGGTATTATGAATTTGATGGAACGGTTCTTGAAAAGAAAATTACCACCAACAGCCAATGATGAAGGGACTCCACGTAGAGACCGAGGTGCATCAAACATCAATGTTACGACTCGTCCTTCTTTGATACTATCACCAAAAGATGTTAATTTAGATGAACTTCCTTATGATCTGGCTGATAGAAAGAGAATAATAGAATATCCTGGCCTTAAGCTACAAGAAGAGATAGGGAGAAGATATCTAATTAGAGGTCCTCATAGACCACAACCTGGTTTCAAGTATCCGCAAACAATCATAGCAAATAAGCCGCGACGGTTCAACCCTAAATGGTTTGAAGAATATGATTGGCTAGAGTATAGTCAGAAGGTGGATAGAGCTTTTTGCCTATACTGCTTCCTGTTTAGAGATTGTATTGAAGGGCAGGTTGGAAATGATGCATTTGTAATAAAGGGATGGTCTGAATGGAACAACAAAAAAGGCTAGACACTCATGTGGGCGGGATAACTAACTATCATAACATAGCTGTGAAAAGATGTAACAATTTGCTGAAGCCAAGCCAATCAATTGTTTTTGCTCTCAACAAGCAGCATGATGTTGCGAAAGAGGAGTATTTTATTCGACTAAGTACTTCAATAAATTCTATTAGGTACTTGTTGCATCAAGGGTTAGCTTTTCGTGGTCATGACGAGTCAGAAGAGTCTGATAACAGGGAGAATTTTCTGGAGTTGGTAAATCTTTTAGCAGAGCAAAATGAAAAGATAAAGAGGGTTGTGCTAAGAAATGCTCCTACCAATCATCAGATGGTGGCTCCTGAAATTTAGAAGGACATTGCTAATTGCTTTGCAGAGGTAATAGTGGTTCCATTTTCTTTTTTTACAAATGATGTATCAACCCAATGCATTTTTAAAATGATCTATAATGTATGATGTGCAGGTCATAGTGAATTCTATCATTGAAGAAATTGGTGGTGATGTATTTTACTTGTTGGTTGATAAATCAGCTGATGCTTCTAATAAAGAACAAATGGTTGTGGTTTTGCGGTATGTTGACAAATGTGGAGTACTCAAAGAAAGACTTATTGGTGTTGTTCATGTCACTGAGACGACATCTTTATGTCTCAAGTCTAATATTGATAATTTGTTTACCAAGTATAAATTGAGTTGGAAACAAGTCTGAGGCCAAGGTTATGATGGAGCAAGCAACATGAGAGGTGAGTTCAATGGACTGAGAGCTTTGATTATGAGAGAGAATAGGTCGGCATATTATGTCCATTGCTTCGCCCACCAACTTTAGTTAGTCATAGTGGCAGTAGCTAAAAAGAATGATGACATTAGTGATTTCTTTGACCTGATATCTCTTCTTCTTAATGTCGCTAGAGCTTCTTGCAAGAGAAAAGACATGATACGACAAAGTCAACAAAAGAGAGTAAAGAAAGCAATAGGCAGTGGATAGATTTGTAGTAGAACAGGATTGATCCAGGAACAATCTCTTCAAAGACCTGGAGACACTAGGTGGTGCTCTCATTATAAGACCTTTAAGAGTCTTAACAGCTTGTTCCCTTCTGTTATTGAAGTTCTTCAATATGTGGAAAAAGATGGCCCAAATGATAAGAAGAAACGTCAAGCACGTGGGCTCTTAGATTATCTCAAGGACTTTGATTTCGTGTTTCATTTACATTTGATGTTGATGGTCTTGGGATATGTAAATTCTCTATCACTTTGTTTGCAAAGGAAAGACCAAGATATATTGGAGGCTATGTTAGAGGTGAAGTCAACCAAGCAAAAATTTCAGCAGATTAGAGATGATGGTTGGGAATCTTTATTGGAGAGAATATATTTCTTTTGTGAAGAGCATGACATTTCTATGTTGGACATGGAAGAAGAGTATGTTGATCGCCATAAACCAAGGAAAAAGACAAACTAAACCAATTACCAGCACTATAGATGGGACTGCTTGAACTCAGTTGTTGACTTGCTACTTATAGAGTTCAATGATCAATTTGGTGAAACAAATTCTAATTTGCTTACTTACATGGCTGCTTTTAGTCCGAAAGATTCTTTTGGTGATTTCAAATTGAAGAGCTTAATAGAATTAGCTAAGCTGTATCCTGATGATTTTAGTTCAGTTCAATTGAAGGATCTTGCTCATGAGCTTCCTATTTACATTGACAGTATTCAAGTTGATGAAAGATTTTCTAGATTGAACACTATTACTGAACTTGCCAAATTGATGGTGGATACAAAGAAGCATCATGCTTTTCCTTTGGTCTATCAGCTTCTAAAGCTAGTACTTGTTTTGCCTCTTGCCACCGTATCTGTGGAGAGGTGCTTCTCGGCAATGAAAATTGTGAAGACGATATTACGCAACCGTATTGGCAACAAGTTTATGAATGACTGTATCATTTGCTTTGTTGAGTCAGCCTTTCTAGCAACAATACCAGACAATGTCGTAATAGATCACTTTCAAAAGATGGAAAATCGTAACCGCAAAATGCTTCTATGAGAGGTAAATATCAGCTTATGTTTATGTCTACATTGTTTAATTGTTTGGTTGTTTTTTATTGTTATGGGAGTTCATCCAAATTGGTTTGTTTCTATAATTTTGTTACTTTAATATACCGTTATAATATAATGCTATTAAATTATGTACATTTTCTAGCGTATTATTTATTTACTAGAAGCCGTGATCGTTAGTTGATAAATTTATGGTGACACCATTGATGTGAAGTCCTGGATCCGCCCCTGCGTGTAGGCGCAGAATGGCTTGAGCGGTGAGTGCCGCACGCTGGCCAGCATCTCGCAGGTGACAATGATCACCACGTTGCGGCACTCGGTGCAGCTAGGGGTGTCAAGCCCGACTCTTGGCGAGGAGGGACAGCGACACGAGGCCTGCGACGAGGAGCATTGAGGCGAAGGCGTCGGAGCACACGGTGGCGAGCGCGGGCGAGAGGAAGGCGTCGTCGGTGCGGTTGGCGTAGTCGGCGACTTCGAAGATGTAGATCACGAACACGTACCAACAACACCCTATCGTGGCCTACCCGGTCATCGCATTTGCGTGGCACTCACCTGGGATCATTTGCGTCGCCGTGGCGTGGTCATACGGGCACGCAGATGCCTTCTTAGCTGCCGGGCAGCTCGTGGGCAGCCAGCAACGGGTGTGCTTGGGCTGCAGAAAAATTCTAGCTTCGCTACTATATATCACTACTATATATAATCAAATGCCCCTTAAAAAAACATTGCTATAACAATTGATTATTATGGCTAATGTGCAAATCGTAGAGAATGTTCCATAGGTAACAATGTAATATTAGTGCTCTTTGACGTGGCCGAATGGAAGTTGTGACAAGTGACATGCCTCTTGGAGAATAATCATTCTATGGACCCCAAGCAGAGATCCATTTTATCCAAGTTCCCTTCCTCCTTTCCCTCCTTTTTTGATGAGATTCCAGCGTGTAGCTTGGTTCCAATCCACATTCTGGATAAAGCAAAGAGGAAGGTTAGTGCAGTCCACATCAAGGGCATCTTGGTCTTTCTTGTTCACTAAGCACGTCCTGCCCATTATTGCTGTATAATACTTGTCACTGTTCACTATAAATTGGCAAGGACATTAGTAGTTAGGTAGCGCTCAGTTTGGTGTTGCTTTATAGTTTTTTTTTACTATAGCTGACTTATTTTTTACTGTAACTGAGTTAGCTTATTTGTCATAATTAAATTTTAAAAAAATGTAAAATAGAAAAAAAGCATGTTAGCCCATCACGGATAATACAAATGAATACGAGAAAAAAAGGAAAAAAACCTAGAAGATCTAAAAAAAATACAAAATTACTAAATAATGAAAAAACAGAAGCCAAAAATAAAAACTGATTTTAAACCGTTTTGAGCGGTGCCCTAGCTTGGGCACTATGTAGAAAAAGGCATCGATTTATTTTGGACGATTGGGATCCTTTGCTTTTTGTTAGCGAAGCAGATGTGCTGTTTAATTAGGATTTGAAAAGCTGAGAATATGAGATAAAAGTGTGAGAGAAATTCTAGTTGTGTTTAAATACCTAATCCGCGGGCAATTGAATTTAAATAAAAGGATTATCCACAGTGTGCCTTGATATTTACAATGGAAGGGATCTAAATCCTATTTCTACCTGTTCTTTTCATAAGCGTGGGTTTTCGTACATTGAGATTCAACCACCTCTAGCTAGTGGTAGCTAGGATGTCACATGCCAAATGAGCCAAAATTTCTAACCACAAACCTCTGTAGAATTTGTCACACTCATGATTTTTTTTATGCAAGTGTATGCTTTAGTATAGTTGGCTCTAGAGTTTGACTAATCTATGGGAACATAGTGACTAAAATGATCATAGTTTTAGAAGTACAATGGTGGAATAAAAGGAATATTAACAAGCTAAATTTATTCTCTTTTTTTTGAAGTGTGTGGATTCTATCTTATGACCTATTGAGAAGTAATTCCCTTGAAATGCACCCGTTGTAAAGGTCTCAAAGTGTTTTCTACAAGGACTATTGTACACAAACACATAGAGCATATTTGATCATCGGCATTAATCATCATGTTATAAAAAAGAAAGATGTTGAAACTTACTAGTAAGGTATCACAAAACTTTCCTGTCCTTTTCATATGTAAGAAATTGATTATCATGATGTTTTTTTAAATTCACCTGTAATATTTCTTTTTGCGTGGTATTAAGAATAAAACCATTTATTACAAGGTAAAACAAAATACACGAAGCCACACATTGGGTTTAGCTTTGATGCTGAAGCAGAAACATATTTTCTAATGACATGCTTGTCACGCTCTTTTGTGTCAATTTCCAACCAAAATGGCCAGAATCAACAAGGGCACGTTCTTCTTTCCTTTGCTTGAGCAACAAGAAGATCGCTAATCCAACTCAACCCAAACAAAACGCTCCCCATCGTGTGACCCTATCAACTTCCCTCTCACCCGGCCCCCTCAGTGCACCATGTCCACAGGCACCACCCACCGACTGATCGGCCCCACATGAGCCGGTGCACCAAGGGCGGAGCGCACACAGAAACCAAAAGCAACGCCTGTCCACACACATTCGCAATGAACCCCCCGACGTCTCGAACATTCCTCTTACCACTAGAGCAGGTACAAATTTACGAGTTTGCCCCTCGGATCCCCTCCTTTACCATCCCCATACCTCCCCGCGCCCGCACAATTCTCGAAGCTCCACTCCTCCCTCCCTCCCTCGCCTCGCCTCCTTTGAGCACACGTCCGTAACTAACTCACACCCCACCTCTCGAACCTTCTAGAACGCGTGGGCGAGCGAGCGGGAGAAACCCTAGCCCGAGGCTTCCAGAGGCGGGTGCGTGCGACTCGCCCACCGGTGGCGATGGCGGCGGCTGCGGCGGGGGCTGGTGGCGGGCCCGGCGCTGGGGGTGGCGTCGAGGAGGGCGTCGGGGAGAGCTCGTCTCCGCCTCGCTACCTCGCGCCTGTGCCCGCTTCGTCCGGTGGGAGCGGCGGCGGGGGCCCCCGCGACATCTGCCGCGAGGTGTTCGAGCGGCTCGTCGCCGACGGCCACGTGGATGCGGCGGCGGCGTCCGATCCCGATTTCCGCGCCCAGCTCGAGGCCCACTTCGGCCGGCTTCCTGCGAGGTGAATTGCTTTGCTTCCGCCCTTGCCTAGCTTCTGTACCGCGGAAGTTGCTTGCGTTTGAGTTGCGGAATCAGGGGTTTAGGAATGTTTCTTACGCGTAATCCAAATGGGTGGTGAATCACGAGTTCCGAGTTGGATTCGCGCAATTTTGCGTCGATTGGTGTCTGAATTGTTGAGGCCTGTTTCGATTTGCACATAAGTTGTTTGACTTAGCTGTGGAATTCGTGTTGACCTGCTACGGATGCTTGAGGACTAAGCTGTGGAATTCGTGTTGACCTGCTACGGATGCTTGAGAAACTCAAGTCACTCTATTATTATGCGGATGGAACAGTACTTGGCCGTGGACCACCATGTACAGTACAGCTGTGCTTGTTGGACTTTGAAATGGTGCTTTCCAGGATTAAACTATGCACACAGCTTTGTTTATTTGACTCTGATGGGTGCGTTCCGCTTCCAGAAAGAATATTCGGGGTGAGGTTCTGAATTCCGGGCTGCTTTCCTGTTACGACTGTGCTTGTAGTCTCGTAGGTTGATCGGTAGATATCGATTTACTTGTTGTAGTCGATTGTTTTCTTCATACCAGCGATGACTTAATGCTCCTTTGCTGCCTTTCTACCATTGTGTAGTTATCAGCTGGATGTGAATGTCGACAAAGCAGAGGATGTGTTAATCCATCAGAAGGTTTTGGCAGAAGCAAAGGATCCCGACAAACGCCCTGCATTCTATGTCCGTTACCTCAGGGTAAAGATCTTTCTTACCATCGTTTGATTCCTCTGTGGATTCTAGTTACATCGGCAAGCAATAAGTGGTTCTGTAAAATTCTTTGTATTGTTGGCTAAGTTTATTATGAAGAAGTCATGGGAACAAGCAAGTATAGTCTTATTTTCTAACCCTGAGCCATCGTTATTTTCTATGACAGTTGAATTTTTTGAAAAGTAAAGTTCGCCATGAAAGCAACTTAAACCAGCGTTTTGTGGTGCAACTACCATCTCGTCTAACAATTAACTTTCTGGATTGAGAAAACAAATATGATTATATTATAATATGTCTGCACAATAAACAGTGAGGGTCATGCAGGTGAATGTGCATGTTCTATAATTTGAGTCTGGATGAATGCTGTGCTGACTGCTGAGAAATTTTCTGACAAGTTACTTTAATAAAGCAACATTTCCTGATATACTGTGATTAAAAGAGCCTGGAACTTTTCTTTTTTGCACTTTTTCCTGATCAGGACTACTTTTTTGTTCCATGAATTATTGCTTGTTTACGTTTAGTGTCACAAATATAAACTAGAGTTGGAAGTTGACTTTAAAACTTTGATCAAAGCTTGAAGATATAAATGTGGACGTGACAACTAACTCTGATGCACTCGAAGAAGGGGCTGATGTTGGTGATGCTCTTTCTACCAGGTACTCATGCACTACGCTAGTGTGGAGCTTCTGTAGTTTGAGTGACTGTGACACAGACTAGATCTGTGCTGTTCCAAAATTTGTTTTGAATTCTGCCTTTACTTTTCGTAATGTTTGAAAATACAACCTGTTGTTAACTTACGAAGCTGAGATATGGAAAGGTACAAAATATGTACAGAATAGTAAAATGGGAACTGTTAATGAAGTTTCAGAGGGTACATTGGTTTCTTTGTTTCTCTTAGCTTTGATAAGTCATGAACTTGATGTTCCAAACTCATGGTAGTTCAAAATGCTATTACTCCCATTCTTTTGTTGATGAGGGTAAAAGTGCTTTTAGTTGATGAGAACATGAACAAACACATCATCTAATCATATGCAACCCAGCATTGACATTTTACCTTTTTTACCACGTAAGTGCACGTGCTTCGTTTGTCTCCTTGTATGATTTGAAAGCATAGTGCTCCTTGAGATAGCAATTCATTTATATCCTATGGTTTATCTTAATTTTTCAGCAAAGAGATTATGCATATTGACATATTGAGGTTTATACTGTTATACATGAGTACATAGTACACATTCTCTTATATGATTGGTCATAAGTGGAATGGAAAATTAACAGGGTACTTGTGTACTTTTCTGAACCCACCACCCCACATTACCCCTTCTCCTGCTTGAACATAAAGAAAAACTACTTGTGTTTGCACTCATTCGCATTCCCACCCTGCACCCATACACATAAAGTACCCTTTTTCAACATAAAGCCACGGTGTTCGAGCCTCTCATGATTGCACTAACCTTATCTCTACATATTTCACAGGTCAGGGTCATCATACACACACATTCATGAGATAGTCTTCTCCACTGCTGACAAGCCCAAGCTACTTAGTCAGGTCAGCAATGCTACAGTTATAACACAATTTCTGTAAATGCTGTAAAGCTAAAGCACCTATTGTATTACTTCTGATTTACATTACTTTCTATTTTAAAGATCATGCCTTTATTTTAGCCTTTCTGCTTGTACAGTAGGCAACTGTAGTTTCCAATCTTTTACGGTCAGATATTGTTTGTTCTAACATTGGATGATCTCTGAATTCACCCATGTAATAACGCTAATAATTGCTAACTGATAATTGTTCAATATATGTGCCTCTTATGACTTTTTGTGCACTGCATAGCACCTGACTGTGTATAACTTGTTCTGGCAGCTGTCTGCTTTGCTTTCTGACATTGGACTGAACATCAGGGAAGCACATGTTTTCTCAACAACAGATGGTTATTCTCTTGATGTTTTTGTTGTTGATGGTTGGCCCATTGAGGTAATTTTAGTTTCTTATTATGCGATTTGATGAATTGCCTAGGTGATGAAGTTGCAAAACTGATGTATTGGAAGTGTTCACTCAACCTTTTCTGTAGTTTCAGTGACAAGGTTGGCACATCCACATGATGTTTTCTTACCTTTGTTGGCATGGCAATCAATTAGATCTCTAGTGCTATCTTGAATGAGTTTTATTGTAGGAATGCGCAGCTAAAATTGTGATCCTATTTTTGTATGAACACCGGAGGGCATTGTGATCCTATTTCTATATGAATAACAATGATGTATAACACGTGCTTATCGACAGCAAAGGGCATTGTGGTTCTATTTCCATATGACCATTTTTTTTGGCACTGCTCAAGATTGATAATTTTGCATGGTATGATCAGGACACCGAGGGCTTGCATAAGGCGCTAGAGGCAACAATTTTAAGAAATGAGGTATTTTATTGGTTATCTGCACGCAACTTATGACTTTCTCAGACTTGTTTAATGATGATAACTTAATCTTATTTATTGTGTACAAATTTACTATCCAAAAAACTAACATCACATTTACTGGCTCCTTTGGAGAATACAGGGTTCATGGTCTGGCTCTGATTCCTCAAGTGCAGACAAATTACTTCCATTCCGAGCCGAAGATTGTGAATCGGATATTGACACAGGATTTCTGAAGATAGGAGAGAAGGTTGCTTCTGGATCTTGTGGGGATTTGTGAGTCACTGTACACTTCTGAGTTTGGTTGCTGACTTGTCATATCTAGTGGTGCTTTCTTCATATAATGCGTGTTATGCTTATGTGAAGGTTTCTTGGGACTTATTGTGGTGAGGAGGTTGCTGTTAAAGTTCTAAGTCCTGCAAATTTGAATCAGAATGTTTGGAGTGAATTTAAGCAAGAAATCTACATGTTAAGGTATTTCACATTTCTATGAAACCACTTGTGAGGTTATTATTCTTATGTGCTCTAGTTGAAGTTTGTACTTCCTGGCTATATTATGGTTAGAAAAGACTATCTCATAATAGGTAGAAGTGAATATCGCACTACTGAGATCAACTTTACCTGCACCTGCTTGTCAGTTGCAAATACCAACAGATGAAAATATATACCATGCCTTCACCTTCCACACTTGTTTTCAGGGAAGTTGATCATGTCAATATTGTTCGATTGATTGGCTCATGCACAAAGCCACCTCAGTTTTGCATAATTACAGGTGAGCGTCGTGCTAGCACCGGCCAAATCTTTAATATGAAAACAACACTTATGTCATACCAAGATTCAGACTTCCGAAAAATTTTGTAGCATTGACCAAAGATGGCCTAAATATACTGTTAAAATATCAAATGTCCGCCAGTATCTGGGAAATAGTGTGTTTGTTCTGCGATGAAGATCGTCTTATTATTTGCTCCATAGAAGTATACATGTGTTATAGAAGTTCTCCTCCAGTAGTGACTTAATTTCTGTATTATATCTTGCAGAATACATGTCTGGAGGAAGCCTATTCGATTTCTTACACAATGAGCATAATGTCTTGGACCTCCCAATGCTTCTGAAGTTCGCACTTGATGTATGCAGAGGGATGTCTTACTTGCATCAGAAGGGCATTGTCCATAGAGATTTAAAGTCAGCCAACCTTTTAATGGATAAAAATCATGTATGTATGCTGTAAGCCTGTAACTATTAAGTCCTTAGTTAGAAAATAACAATTTTTTTTCAAGCAGTGAATGTGGAGGATATTTGTTGTTGCACACTGTGTTTTCTGTCTTGTTTCCCATTTTGGGATCATGCCTGCATAGTTAAAGGCACTGAACATTGCAATTTATAAATAATTTTGTTGCTTGTTTCTCTAGGTTGTGAAAGTGGCAGATTTTGGTCTAGCTCGTTTCCAGGATCAAGAGGGTGTTATGACAGCTGAAACTGGGACGTATAGATGGATGGCGCCTGAGGTACTACTCTAGTTGTTGGAACTTGGAGCAATGTTACATCTATTAAGGCTCATCAAAATTGGAAACATAATTCCAAAAGTTTTGTCTCTGTTAGCGCTTCTTGTCTCCAAATGTTGCCTTATAACATATTTTGAAAGTGAACACTGAACACTTCAGAGTAAATCATTATTACAATCAATTGTATACACTGATCTGAATGCAGTGGTTTCCAACATGCCATATTCATATAGTTTTGCAATGACTAATGATAGGAAAAAACTGAAATTCCTTTAATACCTCTCGCTTCTGCATGTGCAGGTTATAAATCATCAGCCTTATGACAACAAAGCAGATGTGTACAGTTTTTCTATTGTACTTTGGGAACTCATGACATCCAAGGTAGTTAACTAGTTATGTTAGTTCCTATGACAAGCTTACAGTTACCCGAAAGACCATTTGTCAATTATCTTACTAATGCTGGGACTTTTTAAATATTTCTCTGGTTCTTCCAGATTCCATATAATACCATGAGCCCCCTCCAAGCAGCTGTGGGTGTGAGGCAGGTTGGTTGTTACTTCTTAGTTGTAGATAACTAGATAAGTCAATACATTCACATGCGTTCCCACTTTTAGCAGTTAATGGTGTCTTAACCTGTAGGTGGAACAAGAGTATAATGTCTTTGCAGAATTCCTTGATCAGTAGCCATAAGATTAATATCCTTGCTTAGTATAATCTGAGATGGCTTACGGAGCTGTAGTTCATCAAACAAGAGCATCGTACTGCTCCCTAGATTTGATTTGGCAGCACTTAATTCTGTCTGGCTGTTTGAGAATTTTTTTAAATGTATTTCTTGACACGCCAAGGATGTTGACATTGTACTGATTGTCCCAGGGGTTGCGCCCACAACTTCCAGAAAATGCACATCCCAATCTATTAAACCTGATGCAGAGATGTTGGGAAGCCGTTCCGTCTAACCGTCCGTCCTTCTCAGATATAATTACCGAACTAGAGGATATTCGGGCGCAAGCTCAGGTATCAGCATAAGCCTTCGCAGTCGCTTTCCACTGAAGCCCTATCTAGTTCTGAGAATGCGCTGTTCTCCACTTCTGTTACAGGGAACGTCAGGGGAGGCGAGCCAGAAACAAAAGGTTGACCCAGGCACTAAAGATTGACCCTCTGCTCATACTTTTGACGGTTTTTCTCACCATCTGTTCGGCTGAGTTAGGATCTGCGTCACTAACATTGCAGAAAGTAGGATCTCGTTTTTGGCCCGGTTTTGTCCGTACTTCTTGGGGGCCTGATTCCTCAGTCTTATTCCCATTTTTCTTACATAGAGCAAATTGGAACTACCTGCCTGTTTAGTCTGCGGGTTGCGGTTTGACATGTGAACATTCGGATGAGAATTCACCCTCCGTCCATCGCTCAAAATGGTGTGGATGTGTTGATTACCATAGCTGCTACTTAAAACTATCTGTCCAGTGAGAAAGCTTCATATTACCACATTGCATGCACCTGGAGTCTTCTTGTTTACTATTTGGTGAATACGGTGGTGCTAATTTCTGTTCATTGTGCGTACACGATGGTGACAGGTTGCGCGTTTTGCGCCAAACTGAGGCCAGCCAGCGAATCATTAAGGAGTAGTACAAGTTGTACCTTTCATGATTATGTCAGGTCTTGCGGATGTCTGTAGCTGATGAGCTCTTTTGGAATATTTATGGCCGGTACCATTCATCAAATCTACGAGCTCAAAAAAGGATCTATGCTTTCGTGTACAGGCTCTGCTGCCTGTTGCTGTTCGGTCCGTCTTTAATTCTTTACTCGGGCAACAAATTAGAAGATGGCACGCACATACATCGGTGTTTTCAGCGCAGTAATTTCGGTATTAGTTTTTCTTTGATTGGAGTTCGCTCGATGCGCAGGACGCCGCAGAAGAGGACGACAGCACAGGATGTTGGGCACCAAGACACCGATCTTACCGACTTACCGAGGCAGAAATGTTCTCTTAGGGTGATCGTTTTAGCGATGATTTCTGGTTTTTGGTTGAAATTTTACTGTAGCTGGTTTTTTTACTGTAGCTGATTTAGCTTTTTTGGCATAATTAAATTTAAAAAAATAAAAAAATAGAAAAAATATGTTAACTCATCACGGACAATGCAAAGGAACACGAAAAAAAGAAAAAAAACAAAAAAGCTCAAAAAATCTAAAAAAATTCAGAAAAAGACAAATTACTGAATAGTGAAAAAAAGCTGAAACGAGCAGGGCTTTAACCTCGAGCTGGCACTCATGATTACAAGCGGTTCATCCTACTCCCAACTTCCTAGGGGCCGTCAGTCACACTTGTAACTTGTATAAGAAACAAGACAAAAGAATCCAAGTTCTTACTCGTCTCCTTCAGAGACTGGATACGAAATGCCACCGTGATACGGGGTCGTCCAATCTTCTCGACGTAAGATGGATACTCGCGAAAATCTTGATGAATTGTAGCTATCTTCCAATGCCAATGCAATGGACGAACACTCTTTAATCCGCCAAAATATACTCGCATCGATTTCACCGACCAACAAGCGAAGATCTGTGAACGATCTTGATTGAAGAACACTCCTAATTTCCTCACAGAATTTCGGCAGTAATGATAAACTCGAACAAACTTTAGTAGATTTATTGTTCTCAAAGGTGGTCCGAGCCCTAAGGCTACCAATACATGGCTTATATAGCACCTTGAGACGTCCATAGAGTCTACAAACCTAGTATAACTCAACCCTATATGGTTTTGGATACGAACTCTCACAAAAAGGAAATTAGATTTTACAGCTATCATATTGTCTTAGTCATAACTTTTGATCCGCAATGAATTTGATGTTGGGACTAGATCCATTGCGTAGCCCTTGAAATTATCTTTCCAATGAGTACAAGAACGCCCAAATCGGACTCCGTTTGTGAAAGTTATGATCTTTTTAGTAACTGTCTATCAGGCTGTCCCGAACCGAATCCGAATTGAATTCTGAGTTGAATCCGAGTTTGAATCCAATTGGCCTTGTGGGAGGTACGAATTGGGCTTGAAAATCTTATCGAAAATTTGTAGTTTAAGTCCTTGAGCTTCTTCCTTTTGCTCTCCCACTGCATGGGCTTTCCTCCTTCATGTCTTTAACACCTAATGTGGTTATCATCTGCCTTTTGCCTCTCCATTGCTTTGCCATTAATAAACCTAAGAATGTACTATTTGATAACATGAGGTAGTATTCCATTCTTATAAATAACAACATTATATTTAGTTTGGAATGAATTCACCTGGCAATGTTTTATGCGACTCAATAATTCCTTCCAGTTGAATAATATATTTAACTGAAAAGTACAAGACACGTGCGTATCCGCATCATCCTCCCCTTCTTCAATAAAAGCCGTCCTCAGCTTTTGATAGCCTAAAATTGTACTAAACAAAGAATACAACGTGTACGCATGGTATATATATTTGTCGTCAACACTTCTTTGGCTTATCTCATTATGAACTTCAGAAGGTGTTATAAACAAAAAGAACAACACATATGCATGGTATATGTAAGAATTAATTGTTGTGGTATTCTCATTATTTTGCACAAACCGATCAATATAGTAGTGACCAAAAGGTATATGTATTGCAATATTGTTTGTCACATTATTCTCCCTCCCATAAAAGAAAGTCGTCCTCGACTTTTGTAAGGACATGGATAGATCATTAATGGATAAAATCAGATTTAGTTGTTCAGATACCGGGAAGAACATTTTGTGTGCTTTCCATGCTTCAACTGCGCTACTCTGATTGCTTATACATAATTGCTTATCAAAAGGTAAACAAATAGGTTTAGAAAATCTTTTAAAACAGCAAGCTCTATTGTTGATACTTATCTCATTGCGATCATGACATGACACAAAAGGTTGTTTATCTATAATATATAATTTCAATTCAGCAAGCTTATCACATGTAATGCAAATTCTGTAAACATATAGCACCTTAGGACGTCTATAGAGTCTACAAACCTAGTATAACTCAACCTTATATAGTTTTGGATACGAACTCTCACAAAATGGAAACTAGATTTTACATCTATCATATTATTTTGTTCATAACTTTTGATCCGCGATGAATTTGATGTTGGGACTAGATCCATTGCGTAGCTCTTGAAATTATCTTTCCAATGAGTACAAGAACGCCCAAATCGGACTCCGTTTGTGAAAGTTATGACCTTTTTAGTAACTGCCTATCAGGCTGTCCCGAACCGAATCCGAATTGAATTCTGAGTTGAATCCGAGTTTGAATCCAATTGGCCTTGTGGGAGGTATGAATTGGGCTTGAAAATCTTATCTAAAACTTGTAGTTTAAATCCTTGGGCTTCTCCCTTTTGCTCTCCCACTGCATGGGCTTTCCTCCTTCATATCTTTGGCACCTAATGTGGTTATCCTCTGCCTTTTGCCTCTCCATTGCTTTGCCATTGACAAACCTAAGAATACACTATTTGAATGAGTTCACCTGGCAATGTTTCATGTGGCTCAATAATTTCTTCCAGTTGAATAATATATTTAACTGAAAAGTACAAGACACGTGCGTATCCGCATCATCCTCCCCTTCTTCAAGAAAAGCCGTCCACAGCTTTTGATAGCCTGAAATTGTACTAAATAAAGAATACAACGTGTACGCATGATATATATATTTGTCGTCAACACTTCTTTGGATTATCTCATCATGAATTTCAGAAGGCGTTATAAACGAAAAGAACAACACATATGTATGGTATATGTAAGAATCAATTGTTGTGGCATTCTCATTATTTTGCACAAATCGATCAATATAGTAGTGACCAAAAGGTATATGTATTGCAATATTATTTGTCACATCATTCTCTCTCCCATAAAAGAAAGTCGTCCTCGACTTTTGTAAGGACATGGATAGATCATTAATGGGTAAAATCAGATTTAGTTGTTCAGATATCGAGAAGAAAACAATGATACCAAGGAAGCTGCCCAGGAAGGAATGCAGCAGCAAATGATCCTCCTGCACGTCCAGGGCCAGCCATGGTTATTAAGTCGTAAAGTTGAGTCGAGTCGCTTAAGGGGTGACTAGGAAGACTAGTTGACTGATCGACCGTCTAGTCTGGATTAGTCGCAACTAGGGAGGGAGGAGGCTGCACAAGGAGGGAAGAGGGGGGAAGGAGAGAAGAGGGGGAAAGAGAGGGGAGGAGGAAGGTTGCACTGACCGGAGAAGCAAGGAGGGACCGAGGGAGTCGCCGCCGCCGCCAGATCCGCCGTCGCAGCCGTCAGATCCGCGGGATCCGTCGCCGCCGCCAGTCCGCCGTCGCCTCCCGCTTCACCGGCGTCGGATCCGCCGTCGTCGCAGCCGGATCCGCGGGATCCGTCGCCACCGCCAGTCCGCCGTCGCCTCCCTCTTCACCGGCGCCAGATCCGCCGTCGCCGCAGCCGGATCCGTCGCAATCCAAGGGAACGGCGGTGCAGGGCGACGGGGAAGGCGAGGCGTGGCCGAGGGAGCGGCGGCGCAGGGCGATGGGGAAGGTGAGGTGTGGCTGAGGGAGCGGTCGGCAAGGGCGATGACAGCCACTGGAGGAGAAGAGACGAGGGGCGGCCACCGGAGGAGGAGAGGAAGACGGCGGCGCTGCTACGGCGCGAGACGAGACTGCGCACGCCCCGCACGCTTTTTATCGGCCGCACGGAGTTGGGCCGAGTCGTTGGTTTATGTAGGCTTTCAGTCAGCCGACTGAAAACAAGTAATTAGTTACGTCTAGTCGTAGATTAGTCGTCCGATCTCCCAACTAGTCATTCCAGTCGAGTCGGTCTTCCTAGTCGTCCATCTTGTACCGACTCGACGACTAGTCATGGATTAATCGTAGATTAGTCGACGACTTAATAACATGGGGGCCAACTGATGCAGCTGCAAACCGACGCTTCATATTTGCCTGGCTCCTCAACATCAATTGGCACTAATTAATACACATGTAATTAATGGATTAGTAGATGGTTGGGGGTGCCAGGCCCCCTGACCCCCTCTCTCTCCGCCACTGGTGACAGGAGCCCTTTCTACTCGAATACTCCATGGACAAGGCCACCAACAGTGACACCAAGCTCACCGTACTAGGCCCAACCACCGTACCGGAGTCCATGGAAGCCTGTGATGCCACCCACGACGCCATGTCGCCGTCGCGACACATCCAGTGGCTGCGCGAGGCGGTCCTTGGTGCGAGTGAAGGATTGCAAAGATATTAAAGGAAAAAGTATTCTAAATTCTGATTTCCGGTACTGCCAAACGATATGAAATGATGCAGTTGCTTGCAACAGAGCGCTTGATTTAACCTTGTGTCAGTAAGACCCTTCAAGCTTTTACAGGCAAACTGCATCTGCATTCTGCATCAGGACTTCATGTCTAACTTATGAGCCAAGTCGTCCCTTCCCTCTTCTCGCATTAAAGATCAGTCAATCACATTACCAGAAGATAGAACATCAAAACGAAATCATTTGATTGCATCTCATTGCATGCGCTGTAGACTTGCAGTTAAACATTTCAACTTTACACCATGCCCATAAATGGGTTGTCATCTCAGAGCAGCTGGATGGATGGATATATATGTCAGAACTTATACATAAAGAGTTGGCCTCACATCCTAGTAGCAACTAGCTACTTAAGGTATGGATCGTCTGCTAGCTTTTACTACATTTATATACAAGGCAAACTTTCATCATACTGTTATGCTAAGGATCTCCATCTGTAGGTTTCTCTCCCAACTCGGTATCCTGGGGCTGTGTTTTGCCACGAATCGATATCGCTTCTGTAATCTCCTTGTATTTCTTCAGCTCCTCCAGCGCATCGGCTGCCGTTCTTGATCTCAAGAGAGCAGTAGGCACCACTGCAGAACTCGATGTGACGTTGCCATGTTCCTCGGTCACGACCCCCTGAACTGAGGAAGGTTCTTGAGGAACTAGGGGAGCTGCAATTGACGGTAGGCTTTCCCTGAGGCCCGGGGCAGTCTTCAGCATGCGCACAAGAGCCCCAACAGCTGCAGCTGGAGTCCTTGTCAACGAGCCTCCAGCATCCTGGTTCGTTACTTGGTCCTCCCTGTCAGAGAAATCAGCCCTAGAAAATTGAGGAAAATCTAGTTTAGCTTATATGAAGATCGAGAACGACAAGTAAATCCAAATAGGTGAATATCTGACAAATGAAATGAGCAGTAAATCCACAATGTCTAGAAAAGGAGTCGCCAGACTTTCAAATTGTATGAGCCTGATCCCACTGTGTTCTTGTTCATTAAAATCAACAATATAATGCAAATCGCTAAACCATGTATAGTCGCTGGATAAAAAGGGATGAATGTAGAGTAGTCAACTTACCCTAACATTATTAGGTTAACATGAGAATACTTAACTATCTCAACTACTTCAGCAGTAAGCTGCACAGTGACATTATAGAGTGGCAGGTTAGAAATGATATGTATCCCCTATGTGACTGTCTCCAAAAAGAAAAAAGAAGAAGCAAATAATATAAAGGCAGGGAACCAGTAGAAGATTTTTTAGCTAACTGACCATCGCTTTTATCCATAAAAATCCTCTCATGTTCCTCACCTAAAATTAATCTTTTGATTTTACAGAGTTAAACTTAGGGTATGCATGATGTTTCTACTTTTTATGTCTAGCTGTTAGATTGGTAAATCCTAGTGGAGCAATAGAATCCAATCATTTTTAAATTAAACAATAACATATACCCTCATTCCATGCCACCACTCCTATGTACACCACACCAAACTTCATCGAATCCAGCAAGACTCCATGCCACCCACTCCTATATACACCACACCAAACTTCATCAAAATCCAGCCAGCCTCAACCCAAAGCGGAGATTAGTGCCATGTTGGACCTAGGGCAGGGTAGGCTTAATGTACCAAGGATTAATTTACCCAGTTGAGCCTGACTATGCCTGGCCCATCTCCAGTTACATGTTTAGGTCCAAGGTTAGGACACCCCAAGTTATGAGGGATTATCTCCAGCAACCTGTACCAAGTTACCAACAGATGCTTATTACTCTAGCCCTTTCCCTCTTCCCTTCTCTGTATGGCTCCCCTCCTCCCAGGTTAAGTTGTTCATGTCCCACCCCACACAGCCCAACCCCTCCATCCATACTTTTAGCTAAACAATCTGGTACAATATTTCTATTAATTATTAAAGAAAACTAGAAATGTAGCACTGTCCTTAGTTCCAATCCAGAGTTTGTCCTGTACATTGAAGGCTAGCCTATATGGCCATTTCTGTTCTTTTATTATGTTTGCAAATGTACATACTATGTCCAAATCTAAAGTAATAGCCAAAAGTTGTTCTCGACACAACACATAGTAAGCAATAACAGAGAGAAGAGAAAGAATAAAGCTAACATAGGAAATAAGAAACTTAGCGGATAACAAAAGGTACTAGAACTAGGGAAAAAACTTGAAGATGTTATTGTTAAGTCTATTTGAACAAAAGTGAACAGTAATCCTCTCTATTCACCCCCCAGAGGATGGTTTCATTTGAACAAAGGCAAAAACCTGGATCATTAAAGATGTAGACATGTCAGAACTATAAATATTGCAAGTGACCAGCAAGCTTATCTTGATAATAGAGAGAACAAGAGGTGCTCAATCCAACAAAAGGGCCATGAACAGAAAAAATACAATAGAATACACGCCAGCATATTATAAAAATAATGAATTGTTTGCTAATATATTGCCAACTAGCACGAGGAATAAAACTGTTCTGACTCGTATAACATAAATACAAGCAATATGTAGCTACTGAGCATCTAAACTAGCATTGTGAAGCAAATATGGTGCCTTCTCATTAAGAAAATACCTAGAATTAATGAACAAGTTTGTAACTTCAATTGAATACAAAAGCAACAAACAAGTTCATAGACCTGAATGAGCATTGAAAACTTATAGTATTACCCTCTTATCTTGGAACAAAACTACAAAGGCGGCATTTCTAGGCCACCTGAACTAACTACGACATCTTGAATTTTCTTCTGGATGTGTTTACTCTGGAGATTAATTATCCTTTCATGAAGCTAACACATGGTAAATGACATTGCCCTCTAATTATTAAGAGAATTAACCCCTGTTAGATGCAGATAGTCCAGTTTGCCCTACAGGATTGTGAAGCCTACACCATGCAGTTTAAAGATGAAGAATTGTGTATTTGTGCTACAATTGCTGCTTGGCCTTCTGAAAGATGAGACGGTTCAGTACAAAATTACCTTAGCTTTGTACATCAGTTGCCACCTGACTGACATTACCCTATTAATGGCATTCCACATCTAAAGGAGTGTCCTATCATTATCAGACAATTTTTAGGATAAGCTATATTCCTTTGCAATTGAGGCCACTATATGATATTGAGAACATCTATATAGTATGTACACAGAGAAACCACAAGCTTTCATGAGGATGTGCATGTAATGGGCATCAGACAGAAACCACAAGTACCAGTGAAAACACTTAGCTGGCATAATGTCACAAACCATATATATTTTCAATAAGGAGGAGACTAAGCAAGGGTACCTGTTAAGTTGATCAATGATTGTGTCTCTATCTTCCCATGCAAGCGCCAACTCCTGTTCATCCAGTTCATCCACGATAAAAAGTTTACTTGAGGTCTGAGACAACTTCAGTCCACGAAAATGGGATTCTGAATTCATAGGAGGAGGAGATGGTGATACCGCTGGTCCAGGTCCATGCTCGATACTCCAACTGTGCCGCCTGGTCATTGCAACACATGCATGTGCAATGCCAGCTGAAGGCAGGAAATTGAACTTCTTGAGGACATCTGTTGTGGGGCTTCCAATGTAGTCCATTATAAGCTCCATTGGCATTGTTGTAGTTGGCTCCGGTGCTGCCACCACCTCCAGCACTGGCACATAAGAAACTGACAAGCTCAGGCAGCCAAACAGAGTTTCAATTTGAGAAAATGCATAGCGCTTCATCTCCGCATCCTCTGCCCGGGTGAATGGCTCGACAAATGATGATATCTTATGTGACAGGTTCAGTGGACAGATTCTCCCAGATGAGTTCAGCTCCTGGAAGATATTGTACGCTGGCAAGAGCCTGACAACCAGATACAATGACCGGAGTAACACTGTCGAGCCCTGGTAGGTACTCCTGTATAAACTATGATCCACAGCCGAGCTGTTCCTAGACTTCGTGCCATTGTTCTTGCTGCCATTATCGTTGCCACTGCCAGACTTGCGGGTTTCGTACTGTATTACCCACCTCTCTATGATCTTGCCAGCCCCAGCACTGGTGGTGCCGGTATTGTTGCGATGCAGGAGGACAATGTCAATGACCAAGGGCTCAAGGTTGCTCTGTCGCCACAGGTCAAAGTTCTCAAGCGCGGCCGGGCAGTCCCGCAGCGCGAGATTGAACCACCGGTCACGTGGCCGGCTGCCGGACAGCGGCGACGACGGTGGGGAAGGCCACGTGAAGTTGCGCGATGACTCATAGGGCGAGCGCGACTCCAAGATTATGTGAAGGCTCTTGGCGAAGAACTCGGTGATCACTTGTTCCACCATGGGGGGCTCCGAGGCGGCGGCGGCCATAGTTGTGTGGTTGTGGATGATGCCAAAACCAGAAACTGGTCAAATTTGGAGCTATTGGGAGCCAAGAAACCGATTAAAAGTGCCAAAATTTAGAGCCTGTGATGGTTTGGGAATCTCTGCAGCAACAAGCCAAGACAAATTCACTAATTTCAGGTGGTCAAAGGGTGTGGTTTGAGGATTTCTTGGAGCAAGAGAAGGAAGCTATCGGATCAAATTGGTAGGAAATTGGATGAAATCGGAAGGTCATGGAGATAGCAAGAACCCTAAACTAAACCCATCAAGAACTGGAACAAAAGATATTGCACCTTTGTAACTCCAAACCGCACAAAAAAAAGGCAACTTTATCCCGAATTCCCACGCAACAAGTAGAGAAAAACACCAATTTCGTGGGAAATCTCACAACGAAACAAGAGCAAAAGCAAGCCGCTAAAAAAGATTTCGGCTTGAACAAAAGAACCCTAGAAAAATCCCTAAAAAGCTAGCAAGTGAGAGGGTTCTTGGAATCCCGATTCGAGTCCAAGAAACCGAAAGGGAAGAAGCATTGGAATTAAACCCCTCTTCTCTCCTGGGGAATTGAACGGCCGGGGCCTAGTGGCCGACCACGAGGAGTCGCGGAATTGGAGGTGAATGGAATTGGAGGTGAATTCCATAGAGCTTATAATAACAGAAGGGCAAAGCCGTTGGCTCTAGGGAACTTTTTTTTAACGACTTTCTTGTTTTGATTTTTCTGATGCAACCTGTAAATATCTTTCTTTCTGCTCTTCTTTTCAGTTTATAGCTTATTATTTATAATTTCTTCTAAGCAAACAAATAAGATAGTTTCTCTATTACTTTTTTGAAGCGGTTTATCGAAACAGTCTTTTTGAAGTGGCTTATCGGCATTCGATCTATTAATACAAACGCTCGCGCTTAAGGCTAAAAGGCATCAATTATAACCATAATCTATCAGTCGTAGAAAAAAGAGCCCACCCTTTTGTATGCGAGTGAAGTGTGTACCAAAGGGACGAAGATTCACGAATTTTTGGCACTTTTGGCCTGTTTTCGCCTTGTATTTGCAAAAATAGCTGTATGCGTAGGCGAATAACAAAAATGGCACTTCTGCGGCCCGATCACCGGACAGCAGGGCCGTGCAATTGACACGTGGCCCCTGCCACCCAATCATCGGACGGTAGGCCGTGTAGTCAACATGTGGCCCCTGTTGCCCGGCCACTGGACGGCCACCTATCTGTCGCCCCACCACAATATGGCAGGTGATTAAGTCGGCTTAATTACCTGCCTAAATACTATTTTATGTGTCATATTTGTTTGACTTTGGTTTTTAAAGTTTCACCAAAAGTGGCTTCGACTCGGGCTGATTTTCTATTCAAGGGACAGAGGAGCGATCAGATCGCTCCTAGGCCGGATCAGACCAGTCGCCGGTTGGACTGCAAGATTGCTTTCAGTCAGACCGTAAGTATGTGGCCAGTCAGACCGGCCAAGTGCAAAGCTAATCTCTTTGTTGTTTCGGGTTGTTACTTAGGTGTAGGCCATGGAATTTGATCTTCTTAGCTCTCTTGCTTTAGAGTGAAAGATTTCTATTACTTAAGAAAAAAATTTGAGAAGGTACCATTCACTTCCTCTATTGACATTGCCGATCCTACAGAACAGCTTTAAGAGCCCATGAGCAAATGTCGATGACACACTATTGTATCCAAGGTTTGTCCACGAATGGTGCATTAGGGCCTAAGATCGGGACTAAAAGGTGTAGTCGATGAACAATAGGTCAATATTAATGTACTACCCCTTGTTGGTACGAAAAGACAGAAAACGCTAGGTTAGCCAAAAATGGTTATTATTATGACTAACTAGCCGAATCTCTCACGCAATTGCATAGCTACATACACAATACATTACTCTTCGTAGTCGCCTATCTTTCTTCTTCCTCTCTGTGTTGTTTGTTGCCTTTGGCCATACTACTCCTTGACTCTGTCGCCTGACCTGCTCTCCCACTGTGAATATGGTTCGTGGTGGTGATCGTTGTTCTCGTCATAGTGCAACGGGTGCTTCGTATATCCGTGGAGGTTTATCCGACCGTGGTAGCTCGTCAGCCATGGTGGTTGACTATGAGTTGGTGGAGAAGGTGAATAGCAGCAGCACAAACACACTAGGGCCGACCATGGTGTTCGAAGAGTTGATTCGCTTCTTGGTGCGTAACGGGAAGATCTCTAGGCGCAAGGCGGTTTGGTTACCTGTCACCAACAAGATGAAGCCCGAACCGATGGAATCGAAGACTATCGTCTTCGCTGCATACTTCGATATTGGGCTCCAGATCCCTACCGTAGCCTTCGTTGATGAAGTCCTTCGGTTGTACGGACTGGAGCTTGCGGAGCTGACTCCTAATGCCCTCGTTCGATTGGCCATCTACAACTAGGTTTCGTGAGCGGAGACAGTGTGGCCAAGCCCAACCCTCTTCGTCTTCCTCCATGACGCCTGGTGCCAGTTAAAGAAGCCCCACGAGGGGCAACACCCTAACCTGGGGAGCATCAATTTCGTGCTCTGGTCTAGATGCACGAAGCTATTCCCGGCAAATTCGACGAGGACAAAGTGGAGGTCAAACTGGATGTGATGGTGGCTCTACTACCGAACGGAGGTTTGCGGCGGTCTTCAGTGGATGGGCCGTCTGATATACTTCAACATGTCCCCGTCCGAAAGCTTTGCTCTTCGCTAGGCCCATCTTAAAGGAGCCTCATTTGGGCTGCAGGCTTTGCTCTTCGCTAGGCCCATCTGCAAGCTTCGTGCCCTTCTCTAGGCACACCCGATGTATTTCAGGTTGGGGTGGGCCGAATTGAACTTTGCCCTTCGCTAGACCCAGTGATGCCTATTCGGCCAGGCCGAATTTTGCTTAGGTCCAACTGCAACAAACTCTCTGTGCCCTTCAGCATCACATTTCCATGAACTTCGAATCATCGTCATCATCTAGTAAATAGACTGCTCCGCTAAGCGATTCCCTCCCAAGCTTTCTTCAGGCTGCTCACATGTGACCATCATTGGGACAGTTGGGAAAAAAGAACTGAATAAATTGGGTGATTAAACAAGGGAAGAACAGCATCCAGCCTTTTCAGGGAATAAATTGAATAAATTGGGTGATCAAAACTAAAAGGGAGCCTGAGATCGATCATCCCATCAGATCAGAGATCAGCAGATTGGAGCCTGAGAGAGATCAGAGATCAGCTGGGGCAGTGACAGCGCATGCAGAGGCAGCAGCTAGCTGTTCTTGGCTGGTGCCGTGCCCCTGCCATCGATGATGTCCTGCTAACCGCTTTGATTAGCGCACAATCGCGCACTAACCCGAGTTATCCTGCATACCATTAACGTGAGCAGCAGCCGTACATGCATTGCACCGCGGCTAGGGGACCGTCCGTGGCACAGAAATACTACTGCATTTGTATGGGGACATTTGTTCCACTAGGACATGTCCTTGCTGTTTGGAGCGCCATGTAATGTCTGGGATATATGCTGGAAACCCCGCTCCCGGTTGCAAACATATACGCTGAAAGCTACTTTGAGAAACTAGGTATCGATCTAATTAAATCAAGAAAAAAAATATACATCTAAATTCGAGTTGAAGAGGACTCAAACCTGGTATACCTTGTGCTGACCAGAGTTTAGTAGTCTTAACTATCACGGTTCGAGTCTCTACTAACCAGATGTTAGGTAGGTTTACTTGTCGATTCTACCAGATTTTATCCATTGACTTTAACCATCAGTTGTCTCTACAGATTTTATCCGTAATAATATAATTTTTTATTTTTTAAAATTTAATTGTATTAAAAAACTATCCACAATTAATGTAGAATAAGTTATAAGCCAGGCTTTTAAGTCAAGTGAGCTAGCTGGGGGCAGCGGGAAGGCCCAGGCCGAAAGAGGATCGATCCAGCGAGGAACCAGTTGGGCAGTTGGGCTTGATGGGCACACGACTCCACAAACGGCCCCCACCCCTCTCGATCGATCGGACGGCGCATATTCCTCCACGTGGCCCATCGGACGGCTCCTGTTGCTTACTGCCGCCAGCTCATTCCAGCCCTAAGCTTTTCCATATTATTGTTTGCCCTTTTTCATTTCATATCCCCCCCCCCCCCTCTTTTTATCGTGGACCACTGATTCGCTTTTAAGTTGGAGAACTGGTTGTGCAGCACCATTGTGGCTGTGGGCTGTGTTTGCCTCTTTGCATGAATTGGAGATAGCAAATCGATCAATAGGAACATCCAGGCCAATAGGTGATCTTAGATCATAGGTTTAGGCCCGCTCAAATCAGCTGTAACCGATAGCTTTTAGCTTGTAGTTGAAATGATGCTATAGCAGCCGTTAGCTTTTAGCTAAAACATTCAATTAAAAGAAAAAAAAGAGAGAATCATTATATCTCTACGAATAATACAAAAGGAAAAAAAAGGTCACATTAAAAGCCTAATATGCTCAAAACGACTTCTAATTTTTGAAAGCTAGAAGTGAAACTATTTGAAATGAGACCTTATTCTACTGATGTCACCTCGAGACCGTAGAGGATCCAAAAGAATTTTCTATCCACCATCCGTTGAAAGCTTCCTTATAATTTGGGTTCTTATCTTGATTCAAGGCAAGGCGTCTGTTACTTTTTTTTTTAAAAAAAAACGATACCATCTATCTGTAAATTAGTCCTTGCTTGCGGGAATTAAACTGTTTTCTATAAAATTCTTGCGTTCTAAATAAGACCATGTGTAATTTTTTGCAGAGATTTCATGAAAAGTTTCAAAAAAAAAGTTTGTCCTAAGTTTTTAGGCCCTCTTTGAAACAAAGGAATTTTGGAGAAAAAAATGGAGGATTGTAGTCCAAAGGGAAAAAGATCCTATATACAGTGTTTGGTTCATAGGATTACATCACAATAATTTCATAGGACAGGAATTTTTCCTACAAATTTTGAAGGAAATCAGATGTGAGCTCCAACTTCATGTTAAAATTTCTTTTGAAATATCACATCTTCTCTCTTTATTTCACCCATCTCTCTCTAATTGAGTTACTAGCGGGTGTTCAGAACAGCGTTGGCTTATGTTTTTTTACTATAGCTGACTTATTTTTTTTACTGTATCTGAGTTAGCTTATTTAGCATAATTAAATTTAAAAAATTTAAAAATAGAAAAAATGTTAGCCTATCACAGACAATATAAAGGAATACGAAAAAAGGCAAAAAAAGTCCAAAAATAAAAAACAACTAGGGAAAAATGAAATTAATAAATAGTGAAAAAAATGTAGAAGTCAAAAATTAAATTGAGCGGTGCCTAAAGCTCAAAATTCTAGTATTCTTTTTCCTGTGTGGTATCCGAAGACCTCTTGTAATCAATTCTTGTGGTTTTGTTTTCTATTGGATTCAACAAACCATGACAATTTAATCCTACATATTTTCTATCCCTACGCTCCAAAGAGACTCATAGATATCTTTTTTTTTCGAAGAAACAGAGCTTTTACGGCGTGTTTCAAACACGGGGATTTCATAAGATTCTTACAAAAACAGTAAGTTACAAACTATTTTTTTTAAATTTATTGTGAAATTCTTGTAGTTGTCCTACGCAGAGAAGGGCATGGGATTTTTTACAACCGTTCAACACAGTCCAAACGACAGTAAGGACTTGAATGGTATTTTGCTAACAGTTTGGACTATTGAACAAGTTTTCCTCTCTTTTCTTTTTTTTTTTTCCACCGATGCGAATATAAAACCAGGAGCAAGGCGAAGGCAAACCCTTGGCTCTCGCTTCGCCACCACAGCGACTTCTTTGCAGCTTCCGCTCATCTCGGAGGGAGGGCTTCAGGTACTCAGCAGCGGATTCCGCCTAGATCCCCGGGTAAGAGATGAGAGAAAATGATCGAAGAAATCATCCGCGTCTTTCGTTTCTATTTTTCCCAAATTTTTTGGTGGTAGATTTTGGTGCCAAATTTTTTGGTCCCAAATTGCTATGAAGTGCATTTACTCTCCCAAGAACCTGTCCATCGTGTGTTCTTGGGCACGCGAGATCCGATTTGTTCCCGCAGCATTTGCCCAATTGCCGATTAGTTTGGCAGTATGGACTGAAGTGTACTAGTATATGCTTATTTGTGTTCTAGTATATTCATCAAGAAATCAAGAATCATAGATCAGTGATGTCCTTGAATGGTTCTTCAGGCACTTTATTCATTCTTTGATCTTTTCTGTAAGAAACTATTCTTTGGTTAAGTTCAGTGTAATTTATATGTCATATGCATCATACGAAAATATAAGGAAAAGATGCATAATCGGTCATCAGTTAATTCTTAAATAATGGATTGCTATTACTTGATCCTTGCGCAATGGATGGTTATCATATACTTCTTTGCTCTATATAAGTTATAAGTTGCAGATGCAGTACTGCTATAGTAGACCAAGCAAAATCATAGCGTTTCTATATTTAAGTTCGATTTGCTGAAATATTCTCGTTTGATAAGGGAGTTAACAGCTATAACATTGTGCTTCCGTGCGTTTCCTTTTTTTTGTTTTGGTTGAAATGATTATTCCGTTGCTAAGTTTCAGCTTTTGTCTTTTCCTTGTATTTTGGATTAGGATCTGTAGCAAATGGCTGACGGCGAGGACATCCAGCCCCTTGTATGTGACAATGGAACTGGCATGGTCAAGGTTTGTACCCCTCATCCCTATTTCTTCATAACCAGCAACCTTGTTTTTGTGAGTGGTTTAATCATACACATTCTTGCAAATTGTTGACACTTGACAGGCTGGGTTTGCTGGGGATGATGCGCCAAGGGCTGTTTTCCCTAGCATTGTGGGGCGCCCCCGTCACACCGGTGTGATGGTTGGGATGGGGCAGAAGGATGCCTATGTTGGTGACGAGGCCCAGTCCAAGAGGGGTATCCTCACCCTGAAGTACCCGATCGAGCATGGTATTGTTAGCAATTGGGACGATATGGAGAAGATCTGGCACCACACGTTCTACAATGAGCTCCGTGTCGCACCCGAGGAGCACCCAGTGCTGCTGACTGAAGCCCCACTCAATCCCAAGGCTAACAGGGAGAAGATGACCCAGATCATGTTTGAGACCTTCAATGTTCCTGCCATGTATGTCGCCATCCAGGCCGTGCTGTCCCTGTATGCCAGTGGACGTACAACTGGTAATGATCCATTCGCGTTGTGGTCATATTTCATCA
This sequence comes from Melocanna baccifera, assembly GCA_036346265.1. NCBI lineage: Eukaryota > Viridiplantae > Streptophyta > Magnoliopsida > Poales > Poaceae > Melocanna > Melocanna baccifera. The sequence goes on from CM070706.1 coordinate 1,355,119, forward strand.
AGAGTTTTGTATTTTTTTCCCATTTTAATTGTAATTTGTTCTTCTTCTTGCAGGTATTGTGCTGGATTCTGGTGATGGTGTTAGCCACACCGTGCCAATCTATGAAGGATATGCACTTCCTCATGCTATCCTCCGTCTTGACCTTGCTGGACGTGACCTCACTGACAGCCTGATGAAGATTCTTACTGAGAGAGGTTACTCGTTCACCACCACTGCTGAACGGGAAATTGTCAGGGACATCAAGGAGAAGCTCGCATATGTGGCACTCGACTATGAGCAGGAGTTGGAGAATGCCAAGAGCAGCTCTTCTGTGGAGAAGAGCTATGAGCTGCCTGATGGGCAAGTGATCACCATTGGGGCAGAGAGGTTCCGATGCCCTGAGGTCCTCTTCCAGCCTTCTCTCATTGGTATGGAAGCACCTGGAATCCATGAGACCACATACAATTCCATCATGAAGTGTGATGTGGATATCAGGAAGGACTTGTATGGTAACATTGTGCTCAGTGGCGGCTCGACCATGTTCCCTGGTATTGCTGATCGTATGAGCAAGGAGATCACCGCCCTTGCACCAAGCAGCATGAAGATCAAGGTGGTGGCACCGCCTGAGAGGAAATACAGTGTTTGGATAGGAGGGTCCATCCTTGCCTCCCTTAGCACCTTCCAACAGGTAAACATTACACTTTTCAGATGCTCACATAACAACATTGCAATCTTGAAGATGTGAGCAACATTGCAATCTTGAAGTATTTTCAGTATATTTGTTTCCGCTTCTTCATATTAACAACATACTTTGATATTTGTGCAACAGATGTGGATCTCAAAGGGTGAGTACGATGAGTCGGGTCCAGCCATTGTTCACCGAAAGTGCTTCTAAGCTCTGGCTTCTTCATCTTCTTCTCGAGTCTGTACCTTATTTTGCAAGTCCTCATCATGTAAGCTACTATGTTTGAGATTGTTGGCATTCGGCCAGGCAGTGTTGTTGGATTCATTTTATGGCTCAATATTATGGACCTTCGAGACTATTGATATGTAATATGTCTGCTGCATCATACATGTAATATGGCTCATGGCAAGTTTGTTGCTAGTGATAAAAAACCAAAAAAGAAGAAGGATGTACCAACTATCTAGGATTTGTTATGAATAGCGATTATATTGATCATGAGGCCAATTGGTCAATATATATACACGTACAGGTATGTTATATATGCAGAAAATTCTTTATACGATATGATAGATACATAGCTATATGAGATATATCTAACACTCCTCTCAAACTTATGGTAGATCAATAACATGGAGTTTAGAAAAGTGAAAACTATACTGAACTCTGGTCTATGCTTTAGTGAAGAAGTCTGCTAACTAAAGCTTAGAAGACACCTACTGGAGACCAACAACCTGATTTTGCATCTGTGTTCGTATGTAAGAAGCATCAACACCAATATACTTTATAACTTCATGCTTCATCAGATTTTTATCAATACTAATAGCACATCTACTGTCAAACAAAAGAGGAGTCGGTGCAGAAACAAACACCAAAATCCTTAAGTAAACACAACAGCCAACTAACCTCCGTAGTCAACAATGTTATAGCTTGTAACTCAGCCTCAGCACTTAACAAGAAACTGATGTCTGCTTCTTAGTCTTTCAATCAATTAGAGAACCACCAAGAAAAATACAATAAATAGAGATAGACCGGTGATCAGAGAGATCACTAGCCCATGTGGCATCAGAATATGTCTGGAGTTGTAAAGAGCTGGAGCGAGAGAAAAATAGACGAGAGATAGTTCCACGAAGGTATCGTAGAATATGAAAAGGATGACTATAGTGGAACTGAGTGGGAACAGAAACAAACTAACTCAAGATATACACAGCGTACGACATGTCAGGACGAGTAACATCAAGATAAACAAGGCTCCCAACAAAATGACGATAGCAAGTAGGATCAGGAAGAGACTCACCATCAGTGAAACAAAGATGAATATTAAGCTCTATAGTAGTCTTGCTGTACGCTGATTAGTAAGAGAGACACGATCAAGAAGATTCTGGATATGCTTTTCTTAGGATAAATAGAAACCCTCAGGAGTAGAAATAACATTAATCCCAAGAAAGTAGCGAAATTGACATAGATCATATATGAGAAACTGCTTATAAAGACGCTCCTTGACAAAGGTGATGTACTGATAATCATCTTCAGTAATGATCATATCATCAATATACAAAAGGAGAAGTGTCCGACCATGAGACGAAGTGTGAATAAAAAGAGCAGAATCATGAGCACTGGCAGAGAAACTAGCTGCAATGACAACAGAGAGAAACAATAAAACCAAGCATGAGGAGCTTGCTTGAGACCACAAAGAGATCGACGAAAGTGACAAACCATACTCTCAGGAACATAATACCCAGGAGGTTGCTGCATGTAGACCTCCTCACGTAACTCGCTATTGAGAAAGACATTCTTGACGTCCAACTGAGAGATAGACAACTGGCGAATAGAGTCTACAGTAAGAAGAGTGCAAACAGTGGTTATGTGGACAACATGAGCAAAAGTCTCATTATAATCACGACTATGTTTCTGCTGAAAATCACGCGCCACAAGATGAGCCTTGTAGCGCTCAAGAGAACCATAAGAGAGGATCTTAACCTTATAGACTCACTTACATGTGATAGGAGTAACACGCGCAAGAAGAGTAATAAGATCCCACGTGCTAGTACGATCAAGGACAACAATCTCCTCTGTCATCGCATGCTGCCACTCCTGATGAATAACAACATCATGATAAGAAGTCGGTTCAGTAAGAGCAGCGGCAGTAAAACCAAAACGTTTAGAAAGCCGAATAGACTGGCGATTGCGAAGAGCATAGCGAGAAGAGATTGAAGAGGATGGCCCATTAGAAGAAGAGACCACATTAGAAGAGTTCTTAACCCGCGGACAACGAGTATAGTAGAGAGGATAAGAAAGAACAAGGCTAGAAGTAACCTCAGGAGAGGATACTGATGGTAAAGAAGGTGCCGACTAGAAAGGAGGCACTGGAGAAACCAAATGCTATGGTGTTAGAGTGGCGACTATGGGGGTGAAAGGAAAAGTCAGGAAAGAAAGTAGCTTGACAAAAGATGCTGAAGTGAAAAAAGAAGGGCGTGGATAGAAAGGACGAGACTCATCAAAAGTAACATCTCGAGAAATCCGTATCCGTCGACCAACAGGATCCTAACAACGATATCTCTTATGCTCAACATTGTAGCCCCAAAAAAGCACTCAACAGACTGAGCGGTCAGTTTACTGCGCTCACGAGGTGCAAGAAGAACATAATTAGGAGTCTTACTACATAGACGCTCAACTAGAATCCCATCTTGAAGAGCAGAGAAAGGCTGAATGTTGATTAGAAAAGTGGCAGTAGAAATAGTCTCAGCCCAAAAGTATGGTGGAACAACAGAAGCAAGCATAAGAGTATGAGCTGTCTCAAAAAGATAGCAATGCTTGCGTTCAGCCACACCATTCTGAGCATGTGCACTGGGATAAGAAAACTGAGAGAGAGAGTGCCCTGCTTAGCAAGAAAACCACAAAGAACTCCCAAAAAGTACGTCCCAACAGAATCAACACGAAAAATATGAATAGGATAGTCAAGCTGAGTATGAATCATGGTGGCAAAAGTCTTGTAAATGGATAAAACATCGCTATGAGATGGCATAAAGTATATCCACGTATACCGAAAAAAAATCATCAATAAGAATGATATAATATCGATGGCCTCCTTTCGAGACAAAAGGAGCTGGTCCCCATGTATCAGAATGAACAAGATCAAAAGGACGCTGAAACACTGACTCGCTAGAAGGATAGGGGAGTTGAAGATGTTTGCCAAGATTACAACTCTGACAATTGAGAGAAACATCACCAGACACAGACCCTAAAAGACCACGATAAAGTAAAGAAAACATATATGACCCACAAAGATGTCCTAAACGATGATGCTATTGAGCAAAAGATACAGTGGAGGCTGCAGCAGATGCGGAGGCAGTGGTGAAGGCGACTAGACTGACAGGGGCAACAGAAGAAAGATGAAACCTGTCAAGCTCCTAGAGCCATTGTGACTCACGACGGCGAGGGCGAGTACCAATTAGAGTCCCCATGCGGTGATCTTGAACATAATAAGAATCAGAATTAAGAATGAGACGATAACCATGATCAGTGAGATAGCTGACAAATATGAGCTGCATGGTTAGTTTTAGGACATGAAAAACAGTAGGAACAAGAAAAGATGAATTTAAAAATGTGTCTCATCCTATGACACAGAGAGATACCATATGCTGTTTGAACAATGATAAGAGCAACTAAAGGACTAATGAATGTGAGAGTGGTAGAATCAGATGTCATATGAAAAGAAGCACCAGAATCAAGAATCCAAGGTGATATACCTGAGAAAGAAGTAGAAGGTGGTATTTCACCTGAAACCTGAGTAGCAGAACCAGCAATACCTGATGATGTAGAAGTAACCATACGACCTAGCAATATTAGAAACTGTTAAGTGTCAGAGACACCAGGACTCCGCTGAAAGGAGGAACCTCCAGTGCCCCTTGAAAGACAAACACCATGACGAAAATCTTCCTTCTTCTTGTAGCAAAACTGCCCCACATGTCTATCCTTGTTGCAATAGATGCGATGGAGTCCCCTACCAACAACAATTGTCACTGGTGGAGGCGCAGTTGGTGAAGGAGTAATTGGCGGCGTAGTAGGTGAAGAAGCCGCCAAAACCGAAAGAAATGATGATGACGACACTAGACCCGCATCGTGAAGGCGAATCTTTTTAGTACGAACAGCTGTAAGGGTCTTTAACAGAGTCACACGAGGATGACGAGCCAGCAATTGAGCACGAGTCTGCTCAAACTCTGACCAGAGACGTGTCAAGAAGTTATAGCTGCGGCAAAGCTTCAGGTGGGACTGTTGATGTTGACAATACTGATGGGTGTGACAAGCATTTGGCCCCAAAGAGTCAATCTGATGCCATACCGTAGACAGCTGAGCATAAAACTCGTCCACAGTGGTATCTATCTGTTGCAATGACTGCTCTTGACGCACAACAACAAAATACAAGGAATCACCAGATGGCTTGTAGCGGGTGCGCAGATGCACCAGTAACATCACTAGTGAGATGCACCTGTATGCTGGCAAACAGAATAGCAGAAGCACGGGTATCCTCATCGATTCATGTCTTGTAAGCAGCATACTGAGTCTGAAATGTCTCCATAGCATCCACAAAAGCCTCAAATGCCTCTGTACGAGCATTTTCGGAAGCATCATTTGGGAGTATAGGCGCAACAAGTGGAGTGGGACGAGATGGATAAGGCAACTCGCTAATAAAACACTCCCAAAGGCGCTGACCATGCATCTACTGAAACCAATCTCGATAAATGAGACCATCAAAGATCACCGGGTAACGAGGAACAGAAATGATGCTTGCAAAAGAAGACATTATTTTCTTTTTTTGAAGATCTTTTTCTCTTTTTTTTTTGCCTTTTTTTACTCGGTCAAAACCGACCGAAGACTGTCAAAACCAACCGAAGACTCCCACCAACGAGTTGGTTTGGGGAGAGAGCGACGGCGACCGGGTTGGTCGAAAGAGAGAGGTCGGCAACCGGGGCTGGCAGGCGATGACTTCAGCAGCTTTAGCAGCGACAGATTCGGTGATTGCCGGTCGGTAGATCCGACGAAATCGAGGTGGTTCGGGCAACGGCAACTCTTGCGTCAGCGGAAGAGCTCCAACCGACATCAGCGTCAGCAGATCCGGTGACAACAACTCCGGCAACAACGTCACCGAGCTAGCGGAGACGGCAGACGTAACGGCAATGGAGACGACAACGGTCTTGGGTAGAGGTCACCAACAACCACATCGGCGCCGATCTGATGAGGCCGTCGGCGACTTTCGAGTTTCCATGGGCGTCAGTGACAAGGGTGGCCAGTCGGGGCATTGGCGTCGGCAGAAGAGGTCAAGGCAACAAGCGACGTCGGTCAAGAGGAGCTCGGTCCGATTGATCCGAATGGGAAGAGCCCGAACGAAGTCATTGCAGCAGCCGGAGCGTCTGCATCGGCGGAAGAGCTCAAAGCGACAAGCGACGTCGGTTGAGAGGAGCCCAGATTCGATTGATTCGAACGGGAAGAGCCCGAGCGATGGCGACAGAAGAAGCCCGAGAAGATGGCAAGAGTTGACGAGAAGCACCCCAGGTGACGACGGCTGGAAAACCTAGATTGCTCTAATACCATGTTATGAATAGCGCTTGTATTGATTATGAGGCCAATGTGTCAATATGTATACACGTATATGTATATCATATATACAGAAAACCCCTTATACAACAAGGTAAATACACAATTATATAAAATATATCTAACAGGATTATCAATTGTAACAGTACTTGCGCGAGCCACATTATCATTTCTCTTGTACATTCATCTGCAAGATATGTAATTCGTTTCATTGATGTTTGGTTGACAATTTCTGGTTAGTTCACAAAATTCTGTTATGTTGTGAATGTGATTCTCTGGACTTACCCTACGGATAGTCCCCATCGATGCAGGACCGTGTAGCGTTAATATGCAAACATTCTGATTGGTCGATAAATGTTCGTTGTATCTAGAGCAAATGCCTGATTGTCATAACGATTCTGTTATTGGTTTCATTGTACTATGATTCTTCAGTCTATATGTCGTCATAATCAATTGGATGATCACTGAACTGTCGTGCTGGTTTGGTTCCTTTGGTACTGTGAAAGGTGCTGTGGTGGTTCTACTACTGAGTACTGGGTGCATCAATTCAGGAACATGGGTTGCCCTGTGCCTGGAGAACATGGGCTGCTACTTTGCCAGGCAAGGGGACCATTGCTGGTTGCAATTCTCCAATGATCCAATCCATGTCACCCTCACATTGCTTACACTTGGTATGAACCTTTTAACTGTAGCTTTTGTTCAGACTTCAGATGTGTAGCTCTAGTTCTTGCTGGTGCACCCCAGTCCAGTCGCCTTTTCAGCCACATGGAGTAGTGTGCATACATAGGAAAAGGCCTGCACATAACACGTACATCAAAATCAGTTACTGTTTCTGTTTGGCCTGGCACTGGATGCCTTAGGGGGTGATCGAAATAGCGATAGCTTTTAGTTTTTACTAAAAAAACACTAATGGTGAAGTGGCTACTGATTCAGAGCATGAACACCAAGAATGGTGCAGGTGCAAGCTGAGAAGGGGGAATTTGGAGAACAGAGCAAGCCAGTGTGATCTCGTTCAGGTCATCAAGATAAAGTTGCATCGCAACTTGGTTGAATGAGAGCGTCAAATCAGTTTATTCAGTAGGGAGGTCGGATGGGCCCATTTGTCAGAGTCCGTAGATGCGCGATCCACTTGGCTCTCCAGCTTTCCGTAACCCAGCCTCGAAAGCGTACTCGGGATCCCACGAAGGCTTAAAGTGCAAACGCAGCTGGGCCCTGTGATTTTTTGCGGCCGTGGTGATGGCTAGTTTTCCAACCTAGCCAAAAGTTTGTCGCTTTTGGCTTGTGTTATAATAACTTATTTTTAAATAATATAATTTTTAAAAATAAGATCTATAAATTAATTATAGTAGATACTATATCAACTAAAATTATATATAAATATTTTTCTGTACTATTTTTTATGAATAATCAGGATTTAAAATTTTAAACTATAAAGGCAAAAAAACTCACCCGGTATAGGGCTGAGCCATGTCGCTATCGGGCTGAAACCCAGGGAGAGACCGGCCGGAGAGATGGGTTGGCGACTAGTGAGCCCATTGTGGGCCCATCCCAAATACCAACAAGGCTAGGCAACGCGCCCCAACCCGCTCCTTTGTGAGACTGACACGCCGACCCCACGCTTCGGCCCCACCTGTCAGCCAGAAGTGATTGTTCGACGCAGCCGAAGACCAGGAGAGGGGGGGCAATCCTCCCTCGGTGCCGCGATTTCTCGTTCTCGCCGGATGCGCCGCGCCCCCACCGTGAGCTCTTCCCCCTGTTCTCTTCTCCGGCCTAGATGGGTTCTGTTTAGGGGAGAAAGTCCATGCTTTTCTGTTCCTTGTGTCTTAGCCTCTTAGGCCAATGTGTTTAGGGGAAGTAGATGGCAGATAGGTAAGGAGGTTCATTTTGTTACTTTGAACCCCCAAAGAATCAGCTCTTTAGGTTTCTGTGTTTACTTTTTGTACAAGTGATTTGAGTACATGCGCAGTGTTTCTGGCTTGGGGATTTCTTCCTGTCGCAACCCCGGCTGCATGCTCAACTTGGTAAATTTTGGTGCTTGTTATGTTGCTACTATCCTAGAGTTATTGGATGGATAGCTTCTTTGCGATAGAATCGATATTTCGGGGCAGAGAAGAGGATTCCCCCTGCATATTCTCCATTAGATGAATACCCACTTATTAAGCGTTGAGTTCCAGTTTGCTGCCAGTAAATCCATAACTGAAGCACGAAAAGGTGCAATATTTGCTAGCACTAGTGATTAATTAGTTACTCGCTATTATGATGTGACAAACCATAGCATTGGTGGCATACTGTTGATTAGAAATATAATAATTAGTTTTCTTATTATTTGGATTTATTTTCTTTTATATTTATTCCATGTATTAGGAATAAGTTTCCTATTATTAGGATTGGTTTCCTTAATATAGAGATATATTTCTTAGAAATCAAATCTAGTTATCTCTATAAAAGAGATAATATTGTATCGTTATTATTAAGCAATGAATAAACAAAGTTTCTAGTCTCTCCCCCTCTTCTTTGATTAAGTCTCGTAGTCTTGGTGGTAGCATGGCCGGTTGTTCAAATGCGAGTGTCTTACCCTCAGTCATCGAATCCGTATCCAACCAACCTGTACCAGAACACTCCCGCACTAATAAAATGGGTTAACCCTGCAGCTCAATTTGTAGCTCTGATTGCTTAATTTCATGCAGTTCAGTACTGTATTATTTTTAGCACCCCAACATTTGTTCGGTTGATTTTGCAATTATTGCCACTCCAGCCCATGGTTATTATATCATCAGGAAGAATGACAAGTTGAATGGTTCCATTTACACTTATTTCGGTTTGAGCTTCTGGCTTATTTTTACTATTCATAAATTTTGTCTTTTTCGGACTTTTTGGCTTTCTTGACCTTTTTGCCGGTTCTTTTTTTCCCGTATTCGTTTGTATTGCCTATGATGCGCTAACATATTTTTTTCTATTTTTAAATTTTTTCACTATGTCACTTCCAATATCTAACTTTAAAAGATGTGCATGTGAAATTGGAATTATGAGATTTAAAGAAGTACATAATTCAGGAGAAGATTTTTCTCAAAATCACTATTAAAACTTGATCATGAAAATCGAATATCCATAGAATAAATTCTATAGATAAAATAAAAATGGGTGGATTGTACTCTTTTTCTCTTGATGAGTTTTCCTGAAGTTTCTCGACAAAGATTTTTAATGAGGCGATTCATGTAACACAACATAACATGTATCATGTACTTTTTCTCCAAATTTTTTCCACTGAGTTTTTATGAGGTTTTGATTAGGTATGAACATATCAAATGAGTGCCCAAGAGAGAGTGTTAGAAAACCTGAACTTGGGCCTACAAGTCTGGTCTATTGGTAGGTACCCTTTACTTAGTCTATAAATAGGAGTCATACTCATTGTAACATGTAAACGTGAACAGAGAAAGCAATAAAGAAAAGAGTTCCTCTCTTATCTCTCTGTATTTAATTTATTATTTTACGTTACCTGTGTTTGATCTATCTCACTTGCATAGAAGGAATCGTTTAGACTGGACTCGTCAACGACGGTTTCTCAACAATCCTAACTAAGCTATCTGTACTAAAGTTTCGTAAACTACCTGTACTAAAGTTTCGTCTAGCCATCCCAACTAGCTGTACTGAAATTTTCATTGTTTTTAGGGTAGTAAATTTAGGCTGCTGGGCTACTCATATTCTGCAAAAGTACATCTTTGTTAGCGATGGTGACTTCAACCTTAGGAATCTTGGGTGCCAGAAAATTGGCGCATTCAAGTTATCTTTTAGTTATATCATCCTGTGAGTAGAATTTGGATGCTATGAGTAGAAAAAAGTTTTCGTAAAGTCACAATGGCCAATGAGTGTTTTTTTAGTTTTTTTGGGGGTATGCTCATATGGTGTGTTGAAGTGGGTATATTAACTTTGTTACTAAATTGTTTATTTACTAATTCTAGGGGGTTACTTTTTTTATTTTATAGAGGGTACTAGAAGTAGCAAAAGGGAAATGTTGGTAGCTGCATTTACTTCTTATATTATGAGAAATTAGGCTAATGATTTAGTGGTCAACAGCGAAGCAATGAAGAAAAATAGTGCTCTATTTCATGCTTCTGTGTTGGGCGCCCTATATTTGTGGGCAGTGTTATTCCTATGTGTTGATCAATAGGAACAGGAATCGGACTCATCTTTTATTGCCATCTTGTTTGGAAAAGGAATTTGTATCGTAGATCTATCTCCAACTCAATAATGTTGGCAATAATGGATGCATGTGATGGTTATGATATGGATTTGTGCTATTCCTGGAAAGGAATGTATCCCACTGCAAGAAAAATTAGAAGGGGACGGCTTTCTCAAATAGTTCTGTCAATAAACTCTGTTGATTTGTGATTGGTTTGCCTTTCCGGTTTTCCCTAATATTTCTAGAGCTAAAAGTTGCTACAGCCAGCTGTTAAGCTGCCATAAGCAGTTAATTGATGTGAGTGGTTATGGAGTCACCAGAACAATTAAATGTAGAAGTCCAAATTCTATGTCTGTATCAATATGATTTTTATCTAGCCAAAAAAGGAATAGAAGATATTTTCTTCCCCACTCAATTGGGTGAATAGTACTTTATTTCATAAATTACAGTAAGCTACAATTCCTTATGCAGACATACAGTACCTTTCTTTTTTTATCTTCTGCAATAGCATTTACTTCCTGGGGCTACCTTTTCTTAAAATATATAACTAACCACATATTGCTCTTCCCAGAGAGAATTATCACACACTATTACTAACTAATTAATTTGTATTACAGGTTCCTTTGTCGAGTTAACAGTTAAGAGAACTTGAGCTAACTACTGTTACTTGGAATGCTACTGTCCAAAAGTAGATCTTTTTTTTTTATTTCATCAGTCTTCTTGACTTTTGGAGTAGATGTTGTTTTGTAACACTATGCGTGATGCAAGGGATGGCTTTCGGAGGGGATTTGAGGTCAGGCTTCTGGGCCGTCGCAGAGGGAAATATCATGGTGCTGTCCATGAGCTGCATGACCTAGTGCCTGTAATCCAGAGCAGCTGCTGGGCTAGCTTGCCTCCTGAATTGATTCAAGATTTGATTGAAAGGTTGGAGACCAGTGAGGCTACATGGCCTTCTAGGAAGCATGTGGTTGCTTGTGCAGCTGTCTGCAGAACATGGAGATAGATGTGTAAAGAGATTGTCAAGAATCCAGAGTTTTGTGGAAAGATCACTTTTCCTGTTTCTCTGAAGCAGGTAATGACGCAACTGTGTTACTATTCATTGGCAATATCAATTCTTCCATGTTGGATAATTATCCTACCACTTCGGTGTGGAATGTTGAAATGTGATAGAAAGAACACCGTATAATCATCTTTTACTTCTATGCTAACAATCTCATGTTGTTCCTTTTCTATGTACAGCCGCCCAGGCCTCGTGATGGAACTATCCAGTGTTTCATTTAGAGGGATAAATCTACCCAAACCTACTACCTGTACCTGTGTCTTAGCTCAGGTAAGTTCCTTTGTACTTTTCATATGCTTTATATTGTATGGACTAGACTTTCATAAACCAAGACTTGTATATTTAGTTCGGAGTAGTTAAAACTCATGTTGTTCTATAGAACGCAATATATTCTGCTGAAGTTATGCTTGTGTAACATAGCAAATTAACAACCAGGCTTTTTTCATAGTCTTAGCATAGGTGTTGAATTATCACAGTGATCATTGAACATGAATATGCTTGGCTAATTTTTTTTCTTATTAGATTCCTAAACTTGTTTTCTCTTTGTCTATCTGCCACAAGCATGCACGGGCAGGATTGTGTGCAGATTCATTCAGCAACCTTGATATTTTGTTCTAAGTTTATTACTTGACGCTACTTAAAATTCATATATCACAAACTAGAGAGCCCATTCTTCAGTATGCCCTCAGTTATGTTCTTTAAAAGTAATGTAGTGTTAACTTGTAACAATGAAAGAGAAAACTTTGTCATCCACTTGTTCTATAGTTGCACCTGGCCTGTACAACTTGGTATTAACTACTGCCTATATTTGGTACCAACTACTTGCCTTGAGGATCTGGGGGAAAAAACTACTTGCCTTGAGAGTTGAGAATATCATTGATCATTGTCCATGGGATGTGTATCTGTCACAGTTTTGGTCTCCAAATTGGCCTGCGGATAGATCTGCCGTGTTGCAAGCATCATGGATGCTGCTTGTTTGAGACACCGATTGTTGGGCATGCTCCTCCGAGAAGCTGACCGTCCCCAAGTTTAGCCGGGGACGCCAATCTGTTGTGGCGCCTTATTAACTCAGAAACACCCCAAAAAACTGAAGGGATGTTTTAGCAGCTTTCTTCTGATTCGTAGCTTCTGCTTTGTTGTCGCACTGTATCCCCATAGCTTTTGTTTTGTAGCTTGCTCTGGAACAACTATCCTCGTATTGGATAAATTTTTTTTAGCAAACTTCACTGGATTGTTCGTCGGTGATGTATTAACTGAGAGAGTTAGCTTTATTGGATACAAGAATGTATGGAATGTTCCAAAATAAATATATAAACTAGTATAGAACCATTCTGAAAATGTCCATGATTCATATTGTTAAACCATTTGTAATCATGTCAAGTTAAAGTTTGAATTTACAAGTGTTTATAAGTTTTCAGAGTTAATATCAGTCAAGAGCGGTCTGACCGGTTAGGGGGGCCTGACCACAGGTCCGGTGTTATCGTACTTTGGTTGGTGGTCGGATTGTTGGTGCAGTGTGACCGGTTTTTAGTTGGCTACTGCTTTTTCCTAAAGAGGTGTTTTTTGGATGCTCAACCCGAACGGTTAGATCGGCCATAGGGGTGATCTGACCGGGGCCAGCGCTCTGACCGGTTGATCAACAGCAGTCAGATCAGTTTTGTCTAAAGGTATCCAAGAGGTTTAGGATATTTACGGGAAATGGTCATGGGTTGAGTTTTGAAGTCTTAGGCCATTACATTTATAGTGCATGAAATATGTTTGGACTAATGTGGCTTAAGTTGTGAAGAATTTATACTCATGGTCATTACATTTACTTGGTTTTTGATGTGTATTAAACTTGGAGGTAATCATGGTCGACGGCATGGACCGAGACTAGACTCAAGGATGAGCTGAGGTACGGTCAAGGAAATCAGGCGAGATGATTAAGCTCGAGTAAGGCACAGTGAAAGCTAGGGATATTGAAAGGGATGTTTGAGCAACAGTTCATCGAATGGTGCAGTCGGTGTAAATGAGACGTGGTCAGGGGAACTGACACGGAGAGATTTGTCGATGCATGAGTCATTGTTGAATCTACATATTTGAGGTATAGAGATTGCTTGCAAAGGAGCATATGACCATAGATTAGGCTCGGAGAAGAGGTGATGTCCACAGTCAAAGCGAGGGCGATAGGACTAAAACCGTGACACTTGGAGGGCATTGAGAGGGGGTTTAGACCAAGGACACACTAAGGAGACCAAATAGATAGGAAGTCTGCTCCTTAGCGGGTTTGGGTTTATGCATTTTGAGAAACGTGCATAAATGATGTATGAGTGTAAAATCCAATGTGTGAGGTTAATATGTTTCTCTAGTTGTGCTAATGGATAATATCCATCAGAGTTAGATATGGCTTGATTGTTCTATCTATATGAGGGGGAAGGGTCGAAGGCATGTGGCTAATCAACAAACCATTCATTCATTAGGGTTTGAGAGAGAGACTTTCTTATGGTGGAAGCTTTAAATGAGTGCTCTTATCCTATTTCTTTCCTCCATGATAAAGTGGCTGTAAAACTTTCATATATAAGTTATAATAAATCAATATTGTTCATTCTACATGGTGTGTTCTTACTCTTGTTGGTTTTGTATTTGTTTTGGTTGGTGCTTTACCATATCTCCTTCTCTCTTGATCTTATTATATTTCAAGGATATGTAAGTGACGAAGATACCTCATGAGTATTGTATTCCATCCATCTAGGGGCCAGTTATAGTAAGGTCTTAAAGGTTACTTAATTTGAAGTCATTCTAGTAATATCTTATTCCTAGTGTTTTGATCTCGAATTTTTGTGTGCTCTTACTTGTTATAATATGTGAAAATTAATCTAGAGCCATTTTGGCTACCCTCAACTCATGTGTAAGTCATATATCAAGTTCTTGAGTTTTGCTTGATTTTAGTGTAACCTTACTTGAGAAAGGATTGGACTTTTATCCAAGATACATACGATCTTTATATGGATTCGGTTTATCAGATCCTCAGTAAGGTATGTGTAAAGTTGTAAATCATTTGTTTATGTATTTTTAGAGATTGTACTATTTGTAGTTTTGGTTCAGGCTGATTTTTAATTATAGAAACAGAGGTGTAGTCCGACCGCTCTAGGCCTACTGTCTCCGACCGGAGGCCGGTCAGATAGATCATTTCCAGCAGCCAGACCACTCGGCCAGTCCAACCGCTCCGTCATAGTGGTCCAACCGATCTAGAGAAGTTGAACCCCGTTTGTTTTCACGATTTTGTGAGTTCTTTATTGGTAAGTAAATCTGATCTTTCTAATTTCCAGTAATCAGTGAAGTGAAAGTTGTAGAATACAATTTAAAAGTTTGAATTTGAAGGTATCATTCACCCTCTCTGGTTACCATATCAGGTCCAACAACCGGTTCATTGGTAACCCCCTTAACCCTGAATCAAGGTGAAACCTTTCACCGTTGCGCGGCAATTTTTGCCAGTTTTAACCAGGGTTCAAGAAACCGGAACCAGGCTGTTTCCTTCCCCTGCAGGACGCAAAACCTTGTAAGCCACCATGAGCCTGTATGCACGATGGAGGGAACAGGACTGAACCATCACTCCGATCTTATTCCGTCGCCATCTCCCATCAACCATCAAACTTCCTGCAGCGCGTGCTGCGTTGTGTGAGCATCAAATTTCTAAAGAATCCCTGCAGGTTTCATGGCTGACCAAAACCATCGACCAACCACGCGTCACTGTACGGTCAACTGGAGAGCGAAGATGGGCCATGGCATCCACCTGAAAGAGAAAGGAGAGCAGATATTCCGTAGTCCATACATGCGTGCGATGCATCCATCTTGAATTCTTGATTCCCAAGCGATTTGCTGTCTAGTAGCCCTGGTCAGATTTACTGTTGTGTCTGTACTCTCTATCCATACATGCTAGTAGCCCTGGTCAGATTTACTGTTGTGTCTGTACTCTGCATGCAATGCAAATGTGTGGTAAGGCCTCAAGTCTGAGTTTAAGTCTGAACCTGACCAACAGCAACAGCGACAACGATGGCCTGTTCTGGTTTTTCTTCCACTGTTTTCCAAACCCATTTCTCTAAATAGCTTCGTTGAGTCTAAAATTATATACGCTATTAGTATCGATGACTTCGCTATTCACCATCATATGAAAAAACACAAACAAAATTCATCAATAGTAATCCTAGATCAGCTAAAACTCACTGATACACTTCTCAGCAGCCGTGTGCCCCCTAAAATAATTAGCTACTTTCTTTTATACCGTGCGTGATAGATCAGATAAATTCCTAATATTGATGGATACTAGTCGAAATCCAAAAGGCGGGCGAAGAGAAGAAACGAGACCATTAGCAGATCGAACGGCCGGGTCCGGTCCGGTGCCGTCCGTACGACGACTCGGCCGCGGTCGCCGGCGACCGTTTGCTCCCGTCTCCCCACTGTCACCCTGGTCTCCACCTCCCCCTCCTCCGCGGCGGGCCCCACGGGATCGAACCTACCGGCGGCCGCGTGGAGACGCACGCGGGGATGCGCCGGGGCAGCTCGGCGAAGCTCGCGCGGCGGACGTGGGAACCCGCGTGCGCGGCCCGGGCCCACGTGGCAGCGTCTCCCGGGGCGCGTCCCGCGCTCCCGCGTCGGCCGCGTTCCGCTCGGCTCGACTCGGTTTGCTTTACTTTCGATTCATCGTCGCCATGTGCGAGGCGACTGACTGACCATTGGATTGGATTGGATTGGATTGGTTGCTTCCGTGATGAAATCATGTTATTTAATTAAACAGGTACTGGTATGTTTGGCTTCGATTGCAAATCACCCTCATGGATCGATGTTTTTGCGTCTCCATCCTTCCTCGGTGATGTGACCATGAAGAAATGGCCAATTATTATTGTGCTTTTGCATCACATCAGCGTGTCATGACAATTCTGGTCAGAATGCTTGGCAGATCTTGATTACTCGGCCAATTACTTTAGGGATGCTCGTTTTAGTGATGGTTTTTTATTTTTGTTAAAATTTTATTATAATTGATTTTTTTACTGTAGCTGATTTGGTTTTTTAGGTATAATTAATTTTTAAAAAATGTAAAATAGAAAAAAACATGTTAACCTATTAGAGACAATACAAAGGAACACGGGAAAAAAATACAAAAAAACCTAAAATATCTAAAAAATTCAGAAAAAGACGAAATACTGAATAGTGAAAAAAGTAGAAGCTAGAAGTAGAAGCCGAAAAAAGCTGAAACGAGCGGGGTGAGCACAGCAGTGCGAAAACAGTGATAACGAATTGAAATATATATATATATATATATATATATATATATATATATATAATATCTCAAATTTTACTCAAAAAGTCCGTCAAACATTTTAAACTATAAAAATCAGATATTTGATCCATAAATTTTACAATCCAGTTCAAATAACACATTGATCTTGTTCGAATGATAGTATTGCCCCACGTGAGTACGTGATTTTATTACGTAGGATGGCACACTGATCAAATTTAGGTGAATAGCAGGTAGAACCTACAGGGGTCTTCTCTCCCTAATTGAAATAGAGGGAGAATACCATAGGGGGTGATAGCTATAGAAAGGGAGAAATCTTTGTGGGGGCCACATATCATTAATATAACTTAACCAGCGTGTTATCATACGTTGCAAAACCACCCACTTATAGCCACCCGGGCAACATCGTGCGAAACCAGATCAAGGTGTTATTCGAATGGAATTGCAAAGTTCAAAGGGGGAGTCAAATGTTTGGTTTCAAAGTTCGGATACTGAACGAACTTTGAAGCAAAGTTTAAAGTGTTATATGGACTTATGCCTAAGGAATAATACACAGAGTAATTTTTGTCAGTATTTTTCTAGATACAACGATAAGCTTGGGTTTGATAGTAAATCACTTTTGAGTAGTAAGAGGCTTCCTTCCATGCAGATATAGGATCAAAGGAAGCATTTACTCTCGTCATTCAATGTGGACGGTTTTGTACAAAACTCATACAACAACTGATACAGGCATCCCTGATCTTCTCGACGTGGGATCACGATAACTAGTGCTTCTCAACCAATCTCTCTAGCTGTATACCCGTACCAATGCATGAACTCACAGCTCTTTGAAAATTCGTTAAGATACACCGAGCTTTCTCCACGAGACCACGAGTGGAGAAACGTCGTACCCTCAATCCTCAATGGAAAAGCAAACACGACCTTGATTCAAGACGATCGCTCAATTCCTCTTAAATAATCCTCGCATGGACACTTTGGTGAAAAGAAAAAAGTAATATGTTGTTCTAGTTTCAATATGAAAAAGTGGTTTTGAACCCTAATGGAGGGCGACGGCGGCTACTTAAAGGCCAACCCTAACCTCACGCATGCACACGAATTGGGCCTAAGGCCGAGTTCCAGTTGGTTTCAGCCCAAGAGACCAAAACAAACTCTACTACTCAATCCGTAATCAACTCCGACACAACTACTTGGTATGGTTCGGACTCAACTCATAAAAACGAGATACATGGCCGAAATTAGGTGGGTTTCGGTTAGCCCAAGTGGCACGCAGGCCGGGCACATGTTTTCTTCTGTTTTGGAGCGTCCTTTAAAGAAACAGCCATAACTTTTGCATATGAGCTCCGTTTTCGACGTTCTTGTACTTGTTTCGAAGCTAACGAAGAGTTTGATCCAAAAATCCATAAATCCAGATCTAATTCATTCGTAAGGCTCCGAAAAACTATACATCTCCAAAAAACGTTGTTTAGACCCTCAAAATGGCTTCCGAAGTTTCCGGATCGTATAATCCTTCCTCTCGACCGCATCGACCTTTCTGAGTGAGCTCCTCCTCATACCTAAGCACACACAACACACTAGAATTAGGTAGTAGCAAATTCTTATCAAAATTATACTCTTTAAATAACAAATTCACCTGTTATTGGAGCTTCTTTGCTTGTGCTTATGTAATCGGTCCCGTTGGTTCAATTGGAGGAGTTGGAGCTTCTTGTATAGGAGTGGACGAACTAGGACTAGCAGGGATGTCCTCATCAACAACCATGCAAGTTGTGAAAGGAAGTTGTTGATTTTTTTATAAGGTGCACACATCCAAAGATTCAAAGTTGTACCTGTTGATCAACAGTTAATTCAATAATATGTATCTTAAATGATACCATTAGATTCGTATTAGAAAATACTTTTCATATGATCATGATTTTATAATTATTAATGCAATAGCCTAAAAATTGTATCTTTTTCTTTCCCTTTGTTAAAAATGTGTTAAAATATTTTAGCATGTATTTTAAGTTTTTTCTAAATGTTTGAAAATTAAATAAGGCTTTTCTAAATTAAAATACCAACAAAATGAATTTTCAAGAAAAACTAAAAGCCGCTAAAATAGTGGGGATATTTTTAATAAAACCTAGATAGTGCCAGAAGCCTCTTAAAATTTTTTCATAATATTTAGAATCTGTTTGCTTTGCTTAAAAACTCCTCAAATCTCTTAAGTTTGAAATAAAATTCATATCTCTTTTCTTTTTCTCGTTCGCGTTTTAGGCCGAATCCGGCCTTGGCCCATCTCCCTTGGCTCCTGTCGCAACCTGGCCTTAGCCCATCATCGCGCCTGCCTCTCCTCGCCCTCCTCTCTTGCTGATCACTCGGACCCATGTATCAGTGCTCATCTTCCACCTTGCGCCCACCTGGCTCGCCACTGTGGTCACACGCTCTCCCATGCGGAGCTGCATCATGCCACCTCCTATCAGTCGAGTCGATATCTGGTGGACCCCAGGACCATGTCGAAGGCCCCATCCCCCACCTCATTGCTCGTGGTTCGCTTGCTCACACATGTCTATTGTTCGCTGCACGAAGTCATCGCCATTTGTCCGCTATTTTTGACCGTGTCTGCCCGTGGTTTTGGACGCCTGGTGAGCCATCATCTCTGCCTCGCCCCATCCCATCGCCTCGCGCCTCTTTACGCCTTTTTGTTGCCTCCCGTTGTCCGATTGGGGGAGAGCGAGAGAGTGGTCACAAAATCCTGCCATGCTCTCGTTTTCTCGCTACCTTCTCACACCTTCTTGTTGATACTTAAGCCATCCTTCCACGTCCTTTTGCTCTAGCTCATCACTTGCCTTCATTCCCACAAGAACCTAAGCCTTTCATCCCATGGTTCACCAAGAATGCGAGGCGTCTTCCACAGTGCCAGTGAGCAAACCTTCACACCACCCTATCTTCGGTGAGCTTCGTCGTTTTCCTTCCACATTATTTTGGTCACTTTCTGCCGTGAGGAGAACCCCTCAAGTTATTGTTCCTTTCATGCAGTATAACGTTGGATCGTCGTCGTCATCCTTAGCTCTGGACACCACTACAATTTCCGTCGATGTCAAAGGGCACACTCCACATCTTATGAAGGTATCATAGTGCGGTGGTTGTTAAGACCAGTAATGTAAAAGTTTTGTCGTGAACTCTCAAATCGGATACCTACGGTATCACGTGACATATACGGTATCACATGACATATACAACATGGTGAGATATTTATGTCATGTGGGTAAAGTTGCATAACTTCTGCAGAGTATAAATCTATTCAAATAGCCGTGTCTCAGATTATAGACATCACTTGGTTATATCCCCACAATAAGTAACTTTGTGTTTTTATAAAATGGATCAGGCAGTATATGAATGGGAAATCCATGATAACTTCGTGTGCAAAGAGAATTTGTTGCTGATTTGTTTTTCGGATAGCAAGCTTCTTATTTAAATATATTATTTATGCTTTAATATTATTTTCTTAGCAAATTTAAATATTCTTACAACTTTCGATTACAATATATTGCTCATTATGGGTTTCATGTAAACAGAGAGCACCAATGTACAAAACGAAGCTATCAGTCGTTAGAAAGAACTTGGAGCAATTACTAATCTTTTAAAGGACCTAAAAACAAGAAAGAAAATGGTAAACAAAAACCAAAAACATTCCAAAACCAAAAGAATATTTGCGTACACAAAAGGATAGCAATAAACCACGATTAAACTAATCAACAGTCACGATTAGATTAGACACTCCCTAACCCAAAGAATCAATAAACTAATCACCTCCCTAATCACAAGCCCATACATATATTACACCCATGACCACCACCACCTCCCACGCCACATCTCTCTCCATCTCAGCCTGACAAAACGTCTCCGCGAGCCATGCCGACCGGCGCCCACTAACCCGCTAAGCCCACGTCTCCAAGATCCGCTTCGCCTGCTCCGGCAGAAACCCCGGCGATCTCGCCGGCGACCATGCCGGCGACAGACTACCAGGGCTCGTCGTCCCACTCCCACTCCCACCCCTCCCCGTTCTCCTCCTTCGGCCGCTCGCTCCTGTCTCTCCGCCGGGATAATCCGGCCGCCGCGTCCCCGGTCATGCCGTCCGGCGAGGAGGCTGACCTCGAGGCCTTCCAACGCCACGTGGCCGCGCACCTTGCCGACTTGCGAGAGGGGGAGGAGTTGCTCTCCATCGCGTGGATCCGGCGGCTCCTCGAGGCGTTCCTCCTGTGCCAGGAGGAGTTCCGGGTGGTGGTGGCCCAGGCGCGCCACCACGGGGCGCTCCCGGCGCCGGCGGAGAGGCTGGTCAGGGAGTTCCACGAGCGCGCGGTGAAGGCGCTCGACGTCTGCAACGCCGCCCGCGACGGCGTCGACCAGGTGCGCCGCTGGCAGCGCCTCGCCGGCATCGCGGCATCCGTGCTGCTCGCACCC
The DNA here is from genome assembly GCA_036346265.1 of Melocanna baccifera. Taxonomy (NCBI): domain Eukaryota; kingdom Viridiplantae; phylum Streptophyta; class Magnoliopsida; order Poales; family Poaceae; genus Melocanna; species Melocanna baccifera. Next base: position 1,376,327 of record CM070706.1, read on the forward strand.
GGGGAGATCCACGAGGGCCAGCTCCGCCGCGCGCGGAAGGCGCTCTCGGACCTCTCGGTCCTCCTCATCGACGACGCCGCGGCCGCCGGGGGAGGAGGCGGCGTCGCCTCCTTCCTCGCCTCCCAACGCAACCGCTCCTTCGGCCGCGCGCGCGCGTCTCCGTCCCGCGCCTCCTCCTCGTCTTCCTCCGCCCACTTCCGCTCGCTCTCGTGGAGCGTGTCCCGAACTTGGTCGGCGGCGCGGCAGCTGCAGGCCATTGGGTCCGGCCTGGCCGCGCCGCGCGCGCACGAGGGGGGCCTCGCGGCTCCGGTGTACGCAATTAGCTGCGTGCTCCACCTTGCCGCGTGGACGCTCGTCGCGGCCGTCCCATGCCCGGACCGAGGCAGCGCGCTCCAGGCGCACCACCTCCCCGCAGCACCGCCGCGCTCGGCATTCCCTTGGGCGCCGCCCCTCCTCGTGCTCCAAGAGCGCCTCACCGAGGAAGGAAAGCGCAAGGACAGGCGCAATTCTTGCGGCCTGCTCAAGGAAATCCACGCGTTAGAGAAGGGCACGCAGAGGCTCGCCGAGGCAATCGACGCGGCCCCCATCCTGCTGTCCGGCGATAGGGAGGCCGAGGTACGGGAGGCCGCAGCCGAGCTTGCCACCGTGTGCGCTGCCATGAAGGACGGGCTCGAGCCGCTGGAAAGGCAGGTGCGGGAGGTCTTCCACCGCATTGTGCGCATCCGCATGGAGGGCCTCGACTCGCCCATGCTCAACGCCGATTGAACCACAAAGAATTCACATTTGATTGCGCAGTGTGGTGGTGATAGGTAGCTCTCCTGTTCTTGTTTTTTGCTCATTTATGATCTGGTAGTAGCAAGTATAAAATGTGTATCGTTCTGTAAAGGATGGGAAAGGAAAGGAACCGTCTTTGTGTAAAGATGATTCCTTGTTTCCATATTTTGATGCTGCATTTGGTGTATATCATCGCACTTTTGTTAGTCGTGTGATGTGTGTGAGGCTAATTCTTGAGTAACTTATGTTCGGAAAATCTGTGTGGTCACTTTGGAAAAGTGACCTTTGATCGAGAACGTTAACAAAAAGGAGAGAAAAAATTTCTACTGTAATTTAATTATATAGCATTCTTGGCTCTTATTGTTCAATTTTCCATGTTATGATATTTGGATCGGTGTCACTCTGAAGATTATCTTAACGCATTGTTTTTGGTACTATGTGTGCAGAGAAGGCAATAGTTGTGCAAAAATGTTCTGATTTGTGGCAATCCAGATATTTCAGTGTTGTTTATACGTTTGTGGAGCGCATAATTTGGTTGTATGTTCGATTTGGAAACATCTCTGTTGAGGTTATATGTTAATAACCTGATGCAGTTCTTGGTTCATGTTGATTGTATAGTTCAGCTGTTTGGTTAGCTGTACATCTGTACATTGTGTCTACTTTGATAGATGTACTCACTCCTTATATTTCAGTCTTTTGATATATTTAATGTTCTACTTGTCACTGAAACCAAAACACAGGCAAGAACATTGCTTCTTGTTTTGAACTCAGAAATGTTAGAACAACTGAAAGTCTGAAAGCGTTTACCAATCTTCATGTTCTGGCTTTTTGGTGAACAACGGAAGAAATGTCAGCTTTCTACCTACGACATTCCACTAGTTGTAGCATACAAGACGACAATGTGCAGAAGAAGCACAAATTGAGAAGAAAAATGATCCCATTGTGGTGGTGTTCTTCCAACTTCTTCATTACCATACCATTGTGTGTTTTGAACATGCAGTGTGAGCTTCCATCATCATTAGAAGCAGCACTGTCCTGTGTCCTCTGTAACCTCTTAAGCCTTTTCCTTTTAGCAACAACATTATTATGGCTTGCTTGCTGTTGGTTCACCTGCCACATGTTCTAGTGAAGTGCCTCCTTTCCATGAGCCTGTTCACAAGATGTGAGAGAGGGAAGGGTGAGCAGTTCCAGTTTTGCCTGTGCATCATCATCATTCATCAGTACTACTATGCTACAGACATTGTGCAGAAGCTGTGAATGATGTGCGGCTGACTGGCTGCTGTGAGCTGTATGATTTGGGGGCCTTTTCATGGATTGCATTTTGCATTGGCTTGTCCTGATGAGGTTGCTGTTCTTGTTCCTTCTGCAGTGGTCACCATGGATATCGCTTTTCCAGCTGTTGCTGCTGCAAAGGGAGAAGAGAAACCACCAGCCTCATGCAATGCAGGTCGGTTCACCTGCTGCCAGGGCGCCCCTGCTCATTGGTCCCGTTCCCACATTGTTGGGCGTCACCGTCGCGTCACGCTGGCGTCACCGGACTGTAGGAGGAGGCTGGCAGAGTGAAGGAGACGGGGATTCATGCGGTTTGAAACAGAAATTTGGGTGATGCCTCATATTAAGGTTATGAATTCGTATTCTCCTGTTTTAAAGGGGGTATTTTTGCTTGACACGTATGCCCCCTATAAGCTTATCCTGATATTGAAATAATACATGCAAAAATGGCACTCCCTGTGTTTCTTTTTATAAGGTTTAATTTGACCGCATAACGAGATTAAACAGGTTATGGGTGGATTCTCTTAGGATATGGTTTATAGCTTTTGATTTGAAAGTTTGAATTCTGGTTACTCGCAAGAGAGATTATGAAGAGGGAGATAGTCACATATGATTTTAGTCCGTATAGTTAAAGTTAGTATAGTGTATATTACAATTGACTAGTATCACATACGATTTTAATTAGTATAGCTGAAGTTAATACAATATATATTATAAAGATTATAATCTTAAAAATGTACTATTTAAAAGCAAAAACTAAAAAGCTAAAGCCAAAACTGGAGTCTATGACCATGGTATCCCTGGTCCTAATATATTGGGAAATAAGAGAGCGGATAGTGTGGATGTCTACATAGAGAGAGAGAAAGATTAACGAGCGAAATGCAATTTAATCCGCGTGCACCTTTTATATTTTGAAACAGAGGAGCATGAATTTACAAAAGATTAAGTCGTGCTTTTTTAAAAGTAAAAAGGCCGGGACAGTAATGAGCGCGCTTTTTGCTGGACCAGAATTGAAAACCGGTCTTATCAGATGTAGGTCTACTTCGAATTTTGTCCCAGCCAGAACAGGAGCTGGACTTTTTGATAGGACAAACTTGAAGAACAGTTTGTCCAAATGGTACTATAGCAATTTTTTTCAAAAAAATTAATTTTGAACGTTGTTTTTTATAAATCTAATCTTTCTATGGACCTACTAAGCACAATAGATATATGCCGATCCAAAGGAGCTCAGCAGATCATCTACCGAGCCACCCCGTAGGTGCAACAGTTGACTGGCATTAATTAGCAAATACGATCAGCACTCCAATTAACCATCATTACTTACACAACTAGCAATCACTAATTGCATGCAACCTGGCCTGCCGCACAACTGGGACTCGCATCTGCCAAGCTACTGTAGCTTAGCAGATGACATGCTAAGCTCGCTCGGGAGGTTCACAAGGAGGTTAGATTTGTAAAAATAAATATTTAAAGGCCTTTTTAAAAAAAGTTATTACAATGTTATTTGCGTGAATAGTTCAAACGAGTGGATACCCATCTTACCAAAAAAAGAAAGGAAAAAAAGGGATGAGGGGGCGCCGTTCGATAAAAAAGGAAAAAAAAGTCAGAGCCTACGTACGTGCGAGTTTGAGTTAGGATACTCAGTTAGACATGACTAAGGCACTACTCAATTTAGCTTCTGGCTTCTGTTTTTTTCATTATTTATTAATTTCGTCTTTTTGGGGTTTTTTTATTTTTGGTCTTTTTTCGTATTCCTTTGCATTGTCCATGATGGGATAACATATTTTTTCTATTTTTATTTTTTAAAATTTAATTATATCAAATAAGCCAACTCAGCTACAATAAAAAATAAATCAGCTACAAAAAAAATTCATAAGCCAACGCCATTCTGAAAACTACCTAAGTGCATGGTCGTAAAACCAATATGAATATCTGATTTTTCAAAACGGCTTTTACATTTTTCTTGTTTTTGTCTCGCTTTGAAGATAAGACTGAGTTATGAGCGTATCACACACCCTACTACTCTTGCTCCCGTCTTGCACATGTAGCTTTTCCTCACTTTTCCCACCTCTCTTGTCTTTCTTGTAAGTCACTTTTTTCAAATCACTACTATTTATTTTCAATCAAAAGTCATAAGTTATAGCTAAAACTTATCAACCGTAGTCAACATAAATAAAGCCTAAGCTAAAATATAAAATCAAACAAAAATATGAATTTGAGTTTCAAATCAGAAAATTAAATTTAAAATCAAAATTGATTAAATAGCAAAAGCAAAGCAAGTTCAAAATTCGCACCCGAATAATTTTGAGCCAAGAATTTTGAATTCAAAACTCAAAAATAGGAATCCAACTCCTGAATCAATTTTCAATTTTGCGGGCCCACATCTTTTCCTCTTTTTCTCACTGCCATCTGGCCCCACTTCTTTTCTCTCCTCTCTCTTCTTCTTTCTTCCCTCTCTTTTCTCTGCGAACTTCATTGGCACCCAACACTGCACCACGCCCACCGCGTGCGTGCGGCACGCACGCCCACCTCGCCGCCCAGCTCTGTGCCTGCGCCACCCCATGCCGTGTGCGCCTACGAGCGCATGCGCGCTGCCTAGCCACATCCGTCGCCCTTGGCCACGCCACTGCTCCACACTATTGAGCAACAACAGCTCGGCGCCGCCCGGATTGCTCCCTTCCCGGCTGTAAGAGGCCCTGAAGCATGCCATGCTTTCCTTATTTCTTTTTCCCTCTCCCTCGAGCTCCCGCGTCGTGCCCACGCGCTGGCCACCACCGTCCTCGCCGTTCCAGCCACTATAGCGAGGTTCTCCACAAACCGTTCACGTCAAAACGTGTTCTCGAGCATCCTCTCCTTCCCCTCCCAATTAATTGGATTTTCGCATTTGGAGCTCCCAAGAACGCCGTTCTTCCCTGTCTCTGGCCGAATTACGCCAACACCACCATCATCCTCTCTCTGGAGCTCCTCCCATCATAGATTCCTCCCACCGGGAGCATCTCCTCGGCGCTCCCTAGCCTCTCCCAACCCAGCCGAAGCTCTCGGTTGCCTAAGCAGCCCCTCCACGGTGACCTCCCCCCGCCACCGTTGGCTCCCGTTGCCGAATCATCTCATTGCGCCTCCGGCTCCCCTGACCATCCCGGTACGTTTCCCTCAGCCTACTCATTCCCATGCTCGCCCTACTTTGCTCTCCCCTCTCTAGCCACCGCCGCCTTCATTCTTCCATGCGCATGGCCACTTCATGCTGCCATCGGCTCTCCTTGGCTCCACCCCAAGCTGTGCCGTCACCATCCCTGGCTTCCTCTGTTGGAACCGGCGACCACCCTAATCCCGTCGGATCCACTTCTCGGTCTTTTCTTTCTTAAATGGGCTGCGCTCCCTGCACACTAAGCCCACAGGCTACCCACTAGCAAGCCCTCTAAACAATAACCTTATAAGTGGTATTGGACTTCCTCCTCCCAAAAGACTAGTCTAATGGGTGGAGATCTCTTCATATTTATAAGTTATGTTTGTTTCTCCCACAATCCATATGGGACTATTATTTTCCTAACATCCTCACCTCCCCGCGGTTCCATTTTTTCGTCCTCCTTCCTCTCCCCGGCCACCTCTCTCCGGCGACGCCACCGCCCATCGTGCGCCCCACCGCTCCCTTGTTCAGCCAGCACTAGCTCCCCTGTGTTTTCTGTTGATTGCCTCTCTGTCCCTCTGTCTTGCACAAGTTAAGTAATGAAGCTTTGAAACTTTGCTAAGGTTATGCAAAGTGTTAGTTGGGTGCTATCAAAATATGAGTTCGCGTAAATAAAGATGTTGCTAAAATATTATTTAAATAAAAAGAATAACCTCTATTATGAAATTAGAATAAAGATCCATACAAGAAGATAATAGTAGAGCTTTAATCTTGATTAAATTGCCTGCCATCAAAGTTGAGCAAGTTAATTGTTGTATCGGAATGATTAAATGTAAAAATAAGCCAGGCAAAAATATTTACTAATATCTCTACCCCAAAAAATCATAAATACTTTAAAAATGGTGAATAAATAATTAAGGTAGATCATGTAAATTTTAAGTCTCTAATATTTCTCTGTAAAATGCTGAGTTTTAAATTAAAATTACTTTGTGCTTGATTAAGAAATTCTCAAATATAAATTAGGAAATCATTAATATGTATCTCAGATTTGTAACATCTAAAAAATACGAGACTATTGTATTTACAAAAATTTGAAATCTTTTGTCGATTTCCCGTGGTATTCAAAATTTTGGGAGTTCATTTGAAATCCTTGTTGGTCTTGTGCTAAATAATTTAATTAAGGAAATCAAAATCTTGAACCAAGAACCAAGACTGTGGAAATCAAATCGAGAAGAAATTTCAAGTCTCTTTTGCTAAATCTCAAATTTAAAATGGGAAATTGGAATCCCAAAACCGATAATGGGAATTGAATCAAAAGTTAATATTAATAAAACTCCCAACTAATTGTTATATCCATAAAAAATTCAAACCTAAACTTATCCTCAAAATTTGGCATTTCATTTGAATTTTACAAAATGCTTGGAACCCTCTTGGGCGCCAGCCCGTTTTCCTTCCCGAACTGCACCGGCCCAGCTGGCCTTGTCCCCTGGCCCCAGGCCCACCCGGCCTCCTCCTTCCTCCCCTGCTCTCCCTGCGCACCGCCTGCGGCTGGCGCGAGTGCCCAGTCGCACCGCCTGCGGCTGGAGCCCAGTTGGCCCAGCCTCAAGGCGCCTGCACACGTCTCTCCTTCCTCTGGCGCTCGTCACTGATAATAGATTACACTGTTAGGATAACAGATTACACTGTTAGGATCACTTTTGCTGCTTCACCCAGCCCATCAATTGGGTGATTGTTCTGCATCAACATCTGCTCCAAAACAGCTTCAAGCTTTAAGCATATCGTTCTCCAGACAGCTCTGATCAGCATTCTAATCTAGACTACCATCTCAGTTCTGGATTTTCCCCTCTCATCTTGGAAGGCTCCAAAATCAGCTCATTTTCACCTCTTCCTCGCAACTCAGGAAGCTTGTGTCCAGCTGAGCGCATGTACCTTTAAGACAATTTAACAGGTTGCCTTCCAGGTGAGTTCATGAATTCACTGAAGTCCAGGCGTTGAACTCATCCATTCTTAGTGCGAAAGAACTTGAGCTGGGTTTTCCACCACCACCATATGCCTAAAATTTTTAGGATGCAGCAAGATATGAACAACTAAATCTAGCTTAAAGGCCATTCAGATTGATAGAAACATTCACAAAGAAAGCATACCTTGGCAATTTCTGCTGTATTAGTTGTGCTGTCTGTAGTCCTCAAGCAGATCTTCAGGATACCACGTTGCATGAAGACCACCGCTCCAATTGGTCTATGAAAAAATAAGCATTCTTTGATTATTAATAACTGAAGCAACAGAAGTACACATGATTTCTGTGTTCGTGTGCTTTGGAACTTGAATAGAGCTTATACCTTAATCCAGCAGCAGCACTCCACTTGCTCAACTCCAAACCAATTTCATGGCTCAATTCTGAATTCCCATCTGCTCTGATTGCCTAAAACAGTATGAAATAAAACATGAAATACAGTAAATAAGATTTTTTTTCAATGCTAATTATATAATATTGCACAGAACAACTTTTAGAACTAAAGCTGTACATGACCACCAAAGAACTCTTGGTTTTGCTTTATGAGCAAAAAAAAATGCTAGAAGCAGACTCTGGAGCTGGGTCAATGCCCAAGCATGACACCAAGTTTGCAGTAATAATACTTCAGGTACACAAGAATTCATGGACAAATGTGGTTAAGCATAAACAAAAATGACTTGCATCAAATGCCCACTTTGAACTATGGGATCAATGATAGATTTCAGATGAGAAATTATGCTGTCCGCCTGTCCTCCTTTGAACTGTAGATAGACACTAAAATCAACTAAACAAGAAAGAAAAGAATGAGGCACAGCATCAAATTTTGAACAATAGATGCTTGTGTCTAGTAGCTAGTACCAATAAAGTGAGAGCACTTCTGGATGCACACTACATGCTTTTGCTAAAGCAATCAGAAGACTTCAGCAAAGAAAAAGAAAGGTGCTATGAAACTATCAAAACTCAAAAGGTAGATCAAACACAACTGATGGAGAACAGAATAACAATTCAAGAGCGTCCTGTTCACTTACAAGGCATTCACCATATGATCCTCTTCCGAGCTGAATCTTGAAAGGCTTCTGTATTAACTTCCCTGCAGCCTCTAGACGACTGTGAGCAAATGACTTCCCCCTAGCGAGCAAATTGCTCACATCAAGTTGCAGTAGCTGTTCGGTGTACCAATAATGTAGTCATTGATCATATCAGAGGCAAAAAAAATAAGCTTATAAGCATGTTGACAACGGGTAGACCTTTACCTGTTTGAAAACATGAGGATTTGTGACACAGTTTAACTTTGCACGTTCATCCCTGAGAGCTGTATGAAATTCCTTAGTGTTGGGCAGCTGCCACTGTCGCAGATCTGCATCCTCTATGTATTTGAGAACAATTGAAACTCGCTCCTCATCTTCTTGGTCCAACAGGTTCTCACACATGTCCTGCATGAAAAGAGAACAGCCTCTTGTTCCTTCTTTCTCAAATGACGCAAGACAAAGAACTAAAACATAATTGATTTCTCTACTCACTGAATCAGGATTTGTCCCTGCAAGCTTCTTGGAGAAATAATCAAATACAGCACGAGCACTACTCTTTGTTGTGTCAATGTGAAGCTCAAGATTACTTGGGCACTGACCCAACTGGGGTATCCTTACTAGTGTACTTCGCCGGTGATCAAATGCTACCACACTGCATCATTTGGAGATGCGGTTATATCTGTACGTATATTCCTCTACCAAATTGCTCACGTAAACAAGCTCTCAAATAAAAATATTTCTGATCATCAAAACTTTTTCCTTCAACCACAGAAAAAAAAGGTGTACATTATACAGGTATAACATTCCAAAGGTATCTAAATCAACTTGCCAGTTACATAGTTGAAAACTGAAAACTCGAACTTCATAAACTGCTTCCATCATTGTGTGCGTGCGTGTAAAGATCGCAAGCTAATAGTATATTTTGTTCCTTCCTTTTCTTTCTTCCATACAAAAGCCACTTCTTTTTTCATTTGACCAACTACTCAAATCATCCTTTGAGCATTGTCGGCTAACATAAAACCTCAACTGTTTCTTATTGTTCCATCAACTATTCATACAAAAGCTTATCTAGTTGTTCATTATTGTTCTGTACTTGTTCTTCGGAGGAAGCGCACGCACCTGGGGACGAATTGGGCGAGCTCCAAAGCAAACTTCTTTGGCCCAATGAAATCCAAGAGATAGCATGTCTGGTACCCCGCATCCTTGAAGTCTACCGCTCTACTCGATCGATCAAGAACACACGCCACCATGAAAGAACGAAGCATATGCGCAAATTAACACTACTAGGACGCAACCCAAGAAGCCAATAAAATGGGAAATGGCGTGATATAAGCGAGACGAAACCTGAAGGGCTCAACGGAGTAGAAGGGGAGGATGAGGAGGCGTCGGCGGAGGCGGCGGTGGAAGAGGTGGGCGGCGAGCGCGGCGTAGGCGCCGGCGAAGGTGGGGCAGTTGTAGAGCGCGAGGTGCGCGGGGCCCGCCTGGCCCTCAGAGGACGAGTGTGAGCGGATGGCCTCGAGGGAGGCATCCGAGCGGAAGGCTCGCCGGGGCAAGGACGCCGGCGGCGAGGGGACGCCGGGAAGGAGGCGGCGGAGCATGAGTAGTTGGGCTTGGTGAGTCGGGCTTCGACTTCTACCTGCCGCAAAGCGAATCTGTTTTGTTAAAATAGATAGGCCGGACATGGACTGGCCCACTGGTCCATTTAGCCGGCCCACTGTCTTGTCAAGCCCGGCCCTTCCATTGCTAGACGAGTTCACCGTTGCTTTGCATGCTGCATTCCCGTAGCAAGAGCAAATTTCATAAAACATATAAGCATTTTTTTGGTGAGTTATATAGGTGAGAGTGGGAAAGGATGCGAGCTACAGGATCTTGATCTAACTGTGAAAAAATTGACTATAATATAAATTTTTTTAGTTAACTATGCAATAGTCACCTCATATATATATATAGACATATATAAGCGTAAAAGCCAAAAACCGTTTTGAGAAACTGAAAAGTACAAACCCATAAGTAATAAGTTAACACATAAATACATTCAATCCACATATAGCTATCATACTCAATATTTCTACGTGAAACACACGAATACAACGGTCCGATTCTTAACACGGAAAAACTAATGGGCTAATATTTTTTTTTATGCAGTGCAAAATATTCTACTACTGAATTGGCAGGAAATGTCAATGAGACGCATGGCTTTTTCTACCTCATGCACTGATCATGGAACACGTCCATTGGCTGCAGCATGCAATGCAAACCACAAGGGTCATTCAAGGCCCCCACGGTTTCCGAGGCTATTTTGGTCACTTCCCAAAAGAGTTGAGAATCCATGGGGCCAAGCAGAAAGCACTCACTGCGTCACTGGCGAGCGCCGCAAGAGGCAAACCCAGCCGAAGCGCAGCCAAATCCAGCCACACGAATATAGCCGGAATTTCGGATCCATATCCCCACCGCCGTCGCCTTACCGGGTCCCGTCGATCGCTGACCGCGTCCTACTCAACCATCCGAATCCCGGCGGCGTCCTCCTCCGACGATCCACGCCGCCGAGACACGGGCGCGCCCCGGCCGGAGGCGGGGATGAGGAGGTTGACCGTGTAGAGTTTGTTCGCGGGGGTGCTTGGAGGTTTCGTGCTGGATTCTGGTTGGCGGGTCTTGTGGTGTGGGTTTCAAGATCCGATACCGACGGGTCGCCGGACGGTGATGGGTCGGGACGAGCGCCTCCGCCGCGCGCTGGCCGCCTTCGGGGGCGGGAGCGATGTGTGGGAGCTGGTCGACGCCGCGCTGGCTTCGGCGGCGCGGGACCACCCCGAGGAGCTGCGCGCGCGCCGCGACGGCATCGTGGAGCGGCTCTACGCCGGGGCCAGCTGCAGCAACTGCCACGCGCAGCCGCCGCTGCCGCCGCGTGCTGCAGCTGTGGCGGAGGAGGAGGAGGCCCCGGCCTCGCCGGAGGCAGAGGGTGACGCGGACGCCGGTGGCGTGGGCGAGGCGGACGAGCTCGGCGGCGCTGGCGACGGCGAGCTCGGCCTGGAGAGCAAGATCCTGGCCATCAAGGACTTCTTGGAGGACCCCGACCAGGTCCTTAAAGAAGCCATTTTTACCACCTCGCAACGAGAATTCGCTCAAAAAGCTCAGCCTTTTCACACAGACCGCACGTTCGTGTTGTTTTGTCGCAGTCGGAGGACGAGGTGGTGAGTTTGCTGCAGAACCTGGCAGACATGGACATCACGTACAAGGCGCTCCAGGTCAAGCTTTTTACCCGTCTTTTACGTCACTTTTGTTTGGCTTACGAAAGGAGAAGAGAGATTAGTTCGGTTGCTTGTTTGAGCAGCCATGGATGAGAGTAAAAGCTTAAGTCTCTGTTAAATGTGTTCGTGCAGGGGACGGACATCGGCCGGCATGTCAATGGCCTGCGCAAGCACCCCTCCGGTGAAGTCCGGCGACTGGTGAAGCAGCTAATCAGGTGAAGAAGAACAAGAACACTGTTGTTAAGTAGTAAATGTTATTCCGGTTGAAATATGCGGTTTAATTGTTTTTTTTTTGGTGGAATTTGGTGTTGCTTGCAACTTGAAGGAAGTGGAAGGAGATAGTGGACGATTGGGTGCGCCTACACAATTTTAGCGGCGATGGCGGCAGCTCGATCATCAGTATGTCAGTGGGCAAAATATTACATTGTCTTTGGCTCAGGATTTTTGTAAAAAAAATTTTCCTGTTTTCGATAATTCTATTCCTGTTTTTGATAATTCTTAATGGGTGAAATTGAATGCTTGATGATGGCAGCTGATGGCGACTCCCCTGAGAAAATCCAAGTAAAGAACCACCAAAACGCTCAGGTAACAGTTCTTGTTTAGAAATGGCTCTAAACAACTCGACCACAAGCTTCTTTCATGATTCCCTTGCCTGTGGAAAGTTTCTTTTTGATAAGAAGTATTGTGCCTGGAATATTCCCCTCTCAATTATTCCTCTGTAGTTTACTGCCAAACAATCACAGTTCTGGCAAAGTAATTTTCCATGCTTTTCTCATGCTGAGTAAACTAAGTGTTCATGCAAAACCAGTGGTTATCAGTTATAATGACACCTCTGTTTGTATTTTAATAGACGACCTTATCATACTTTTAACTTCTGTTCTTTGGCTGTAAACTCTGTAATAATGACACCTTCCTTACTGATGCAACCTTCCAGGTTTCAGAGTTCAAGTTTTCCCCTAGCCCACAGAGGCACAGTGAGTGTGACATATTTATCTTCCAAAGGACATTGTGTTTTAGCTTTCATCATTTTTAGTTGTCGTAATAATGTACTTATCGAGATATGTTCTTCTATTTCTGAAAATTTAGATACTTCAAGCTCAGGGAGGATTAATAATGGGATCGAGTTGACAATGGAGGCAAAGCGTAGAGCGAGCCCTGCACCAGCATCTGAAAACGCCAGGCAGATCAACAACAGCAACTATTCTACTAGTTCATCCCCTGCTCCAGCTGTAAGGCTATATAACCTGATCTTTCTCCTTTTTTATAGTCTCCATTGCTATCAAACAGAGGCTGTGCACAGCACAGCATTTTGTTTAAAGTAGAACTAGCTCTATCAGCATGGACCCCATATGTAGCATCTTTTGACCGATTTTGCCTCACCTATCACTACTCAATGCACAATGGTGTCTAATCATGCAAATTTGCAAAAAAAAAAAAAGGTTTTATGTTCCACTTTCAGTGAACAAAAGAATTACAGTTGTCGTGAACTTGGAAACTTTTTACTGCTTTGTAACTGTAAAAAGGAGTGTGGTTGTTGTCTTCGATAGATGCAAATATGTGAGGATGATTTTTGAGTTTTCAATGCAGAAGGTGATGAGGGAGCAGCAGGACAGTCTTCTGGACCTTGATAGGTTGGATTCTGCAAGGAAGAGGCTCCAAGAGAATTATCAGGAAGCACAAAATGGTAAATTACTAAATCATTATTTACGTACATCATAAAAACATAGTCGAAAATGTGAAACTGTTGGGTTCCCATCTGAAGTCTTTAGATGTTTTTTTACTGTTACAATTGGCACTACTAGAGCAGTAGTAGGAGGCAAAATCACAAGTTTCATATTTGAAATGCAATATGTCATTTCCTGTTTCCTTTTTGGCAGCGAAAAAGCAGCGGACAATACAGGTGATGGATATCAACGACATACCGAAACCGAAAAACAGAAATGGCTTCATCCGCAAGGGCGTTGGGAGTGCGCTCCCGGCAAGGCACCGGTGAGACCTGGCCTCCTCCGGCGCCGTGTCGTCGGACCTGCAGATCCGTGTCCTAAAACTGCACCGGAAAAAAAAAAACAGTTCCTTTTTTCCTTTTCCTATGCCTTGCATTGGCTAGCCCTAGCCTCACCTCCAGTGTAATATTTCCTTTTTTTTTTCTTTTCCTATGCCTTGCATTGGCTAGCCCTAGCCTCACCTCCAGTGTAATATTTTTTTTGAAAGACAGCATCTTCGATTTCTATTAAAGAAACCTTAATCAGTACAGAGTTCACCCTAGCAAACCACTAAGCATCATCAACGAACCTAGCAAACAATGTTACCAGATCCTCATAGTCAGGACATCAAAATTTGCCAAAAGCAAACCAACTTAACAAAACCTCAACAACAAAGCAGCCCAACTTAAAACCAGACTACAATTACAACTCCAAAAACATTCAAACCATTGAAACACCACTAGAAATTAGCCTTTTCCAAACCAAGGGCTCCCTCATTCCACCCTCCTCCAATCTTTTGCTACATTTTCAATCTTCTGGTTCCCAATCCCCAACCATTCCGTGCATTATAAACTTCAGAAGCCACTTGTTCTAGCAGCTTGGCTCTCGCCAGCAATGCTTCTCGATCTTCCATACTTGTCTGCAAATTTGCCCAATAGGTCAACCAATAGCAAATATAATGAAAGAAATAGGATCGTGAGGCAATTTATTTTCAAAGCAAGCTTTGTTTCGAGTTTTCCATATAGCCCACAAATTGCTAAAATACCCACTGTAACCAGCAGCTTAACTTTCTTACCGAATCTTCCCAGCCATTCAGAAAAGATAGCCCCAACATCGTTTGGAATATTTGCAAAATCAAAAGCCAATTTCACTATATTCCAAATAAAGCGAGCAATAGGATATTTTAAAAAAACATGATCAATAGTTTCCTCCAATCCACAAAACTGACACTTAGTAGAGCTCTTTTACCCTTTTTTTCTTCATATTTTCTTTAGTTAAAATCTATTTTTTTTAAGAGAAACCATAAGAAAACTTTTATTTTCAAAGGTAGTTTGGTTTTTCATAAAAACTTCCAAGGATAACCCATGCCTTGAAATCTTAAAGCCAAATAGAAGGATTTCACAGAAAATTTTCCATTGGCGGTTAACCTCCAACTGATTTTATTTGCTTGATCATTGAGTGAGATTCCAGCACAATCTTGTTGAATCATGTTCCACATATCCATTGTCTTTCCAAAAAGGGTCCTTCGAAATTTAAAGCTGTTCCAACCGTCAGTCAGAACCTCAAACATAGTAATGTGCTTACTAAGTGAAATATTGTAAAGCCTTGAAAATTTATGAGACAAAGGCTCATCTCCCAGCCAACAATCCTCCCAAAACCTAGTTCTTCTACCATTACCAATAACTTTATTACAAAATTCATTAAAAAAACATCTTTAACTTTCATCAGTCCATACCAAAAATGAGAATCACCATTGTTGTAAGAGACCCGAGGCATGTTTTTCCTATGCAAATATTTTTTTGTCTCGGTAGATTTTGCCAGTTTCCATCTTCATTTTCCATTCTCCAAATCCATTTCCCTAATAGTGCCTAGTTCATAGTATCTAGATTGATACCCCCAAGTCCCCGTTGATCTTTAGGAAGACAAACAATAGGCTATTGCACTAAATGATACTTTCTAACCCCTTAATCCTCCTACCACAAAAGTCTAGATCTAGAAAACTCCATTCCTTTTCTTACACCAACTGGTAACTTATAAAAAGAAAGCATGTAAAGAGATACACTGGTAAGACAAGAGTTTAATAAGATCAATCTGCCTCCAATTGAGAGAAACTTTCCTTGCCAACACTCCAATTTCCCCTCCATTTTGTTTTCAGTGCCCTGCCACTCTTTTAGACACAATTTTTTCTTGTCCAAAGGAATGCCCAAATATTTTATCGGTAAACTACCAATTTCACAAGTGAAGATTCTATTGTAATCATCTTGTTTATCCACTTATCCCGCAAAATTGTAGAGTTCACTCTTATGAAAATTAATTTTCAAACCAGAGAGTTCTTCAAAAAGACAGAATAAATTTAAGATTCTTGGCCCCCTCCATATCATCTTGTATTAAAAAGGTAGTGCCATCTGCATATTGCAGAATTGCTATCCGTCCATCTACCAAATCAGAGACTAACCTTTTAATGAGCCCCTGTCGTTAGGCTTTCCTCGTCAAAATGGATAAAACATCCGCAACAATATCAAAGAGAAGAGGGGATAATGGATCTCCTTGTCTAAGGCCTAAAAAAGTTTTAAATTATGGTCCAATTTCTTCGTTGACTTTAACCCCTACCCTTCCATCTCTAACTACTTGCATAACCAGTTACACCAAGCATCAGTGAATCCTTTCAAATTCATCATTTGATACAAAAAGGACCATTTAACTTTATTATAAGCCTTATCAAAATCAATCTTTAAGAGTAGCCCATAACTTTTATTTTTGTGCAAAGAGTTAGGTGTTTCGTGAAGAACCAAAGCACCTTCTATTATGTATCTGTATTTTTTATAAAAGCAGTCGTCCGCTGTTATGTCAAAAAATACGGTCAAAAATTATAAGCGTAGTTCGAAAGAACACAACTATCCTAAAACCAGCCAGACAATTACAGTTTCGTCACCACGACATACATCTCTTGAACATCAACATCAGTCATAATAATCACGTCCACTTGTGAATTCAGTCAACTACGTACTTGGAGCTGGCCTTGGGCTTGTGATCACTCGCCGTCGCCGGCAACTTCATCAGAGCCTTCATCTGGTCGTAAGCCACAAGCCCGATGACCACAGACGGCACCGCCTTGACCCAGCCCGGCGTACAGCTGCTGCACGCCCTGCGCCGGCGCAATCGCGCGGATGCCCTGCAACGCGCCGGTGACCGCCGCGCCTCCCACCTGCATCCGTCGCTATCTTGGCCACCAGCTCCGCTGCCACTCCGCATGCCATCTCCGCCTGCACGCGGCCGTCGTACTCCTCGGGGAGCCACTGCTTTAGTGACTCGTACACGTAGAACTTCAGCCCCGCCCTCGGGAGCACGCGCGCCAGTGACGGGCACACGCCGCGGTATAGGCCGCGGACGCCGCCCTCCGAGTACGCGCTCCGGAAGGCGCTGGACATGCCCGCACCGGCGTCGTCCACCCCACAGACGAGCCACACGCGGGCAAAGTCGAGCGGGTACGTCGCGAGCAGGGCAGTGCCGCCAGCGGCCGAGCCGACGAGGAGGTCCACGACAGTCCCACCGCCGAGCGACAGGCGGCGCTGAGGACCCAGCTCCTGTACCGCTCGTAGGCCATGAAGTGGAGCGGCTCGGACGGGAACACGCGCGTTGGCACCGTTGCCGGCTTGCCGCGGTAGAGCCGGGCAAAGCCCTCCAGGCGGTAGATCCCAAAGAGCGTCCGAACCGCGCCGCTCCGGCGGAGGAGCTTAACGCAGCCCAACGGGGCCAAGCCGTCTTGGCCACCACACCCGCGACGCCGCCTGTAACCATCTCCCTCGCATAGGCCAGCGTCGAATACCGCGGCTGTCTTGGAGAAGTCAACGGATGAGAGCACGCTGGACTGCTGAAGGCTAGAGTTTGAGTGGGGCCGTGCCGTGCCGTGCTGGCTTTGATCCAGGCCCACTATACTTTAGGCCGCTTCATACCGTGCCAGTTAGGCCCAATCACCTCGCCGTATCATACCGTGCTGGCCTGTCTTGTCCCCGACTAGGCCTAAGTACGGCACAAAGCCTGTCGTGCCAGCATTTGTGTCGTGTCAGCTCAAGCTCAGCCTGAAGTAACTATACATCACGAAAGTGACGGCAACAACGATAGTGGCGGCGGTCACCATCTTCCTTTCTCTCGTATCCATCTTATTAAAAATTAGTTAAAACTGAATTAGTTGCATAAAAACATGGGTATGTAAATATTTTGGGGGGAAATTAACAACACACGTATAATATACTAGTCTTGTAGTGTACATGTGTGTTTGCCAAATGTAGGCATATATAAAATGGGACTGTATTGTATATTGTATATTTGTATAGATACTAAGAGTCTACCAAAAAAATGTGAAAATGACAAGTGTATAATACGCTGGCCTTGATGTTAGGAAGGTCATGAAGTTTGGAATTGTTATTATATCTGTTAAATCTCAAACCAACATAGTGGAAAAATAATGCAATTAGCAATAGTTGTATATATGATGTATTAAGGTGTTGACCAATATTTTGTATGTATATACATACGTGCATAATTTCAGGTAGGGCAATCAAAATTAATTTCTATATGATACTCGTCACTTGACGTTATTTTCTTAGTATGAGGCCGTTTAGCTTATTTACGAGATAGGTTCTGTCTATTATTGGTTTATGGACATTTATCGATTAAACGTGATTAAATAGATGCATGTATAAATAATTGAGTGAATTATACTAACACGTTTTAGCATGATTTCTAGATTTAATCTATGACGTCAAGGAGATAACATGGCATAAATAATTGAGTGAATTATACTAACGCGTCCTAGGGTTTATTATTTATTTTAAAGGGTTTATTATTTATTTTAATCATCATCTAACCATTGGCATAATTCGACTAGTGTGATTTAATTGTGAAAAACAATTATGTGGCGAGATTTATACGATTCATCGCTTTTAGCGAGCCTTCCTAGATTTAGTTTGCAAAAACTTATTTTGGCCTAATTTTATTTTTCTTCTCTTCCCTTCCCTATTTTCTTTTTCCTTTTCCTTCCTTTTTCTTTTCATACTCGGCCGGCTCCCCTCGTTTTCCCCTCACCTCTCTCTGACAACAATCGTCGTACGGTGAATGGGCAATCACGTCTTTTTGACAGTAACCTCCACCGGACGGTTATCTCCCGAAGCATCAGGATGTCTTTTGGCATAAGACATCTGCTGTCGTTTCGTCAACTATATAAGGTTTGATGACGGAAAGGGAGGGGGATCAAATCCATTAGATATAGGATATACGGCAAAGTTCTTTTGTATTATTCTATTGTTACCATTCTCTCTGAACCAGTCAAACAAGACGTAGGGCTATTATTCCCCCAAGAGAAGGCCTAAACCTATATAAAAATTCTCGTGTCTTCTCTTTGTGTGCTCGTAGCATGTCCCTTGAGAGAGTTTTTCCAGAACCCAAACAAAATTATATGTAATATCAATATTAAAACATCAACAGGAAGGATCTAAGGTTGCAGTTGAAGAGCGCTGGGACAGAAAATAAGGTGAAAGGTTTTTTCTGAAAACGTGAAGGCTAACAGGTACCACACCAACTTTTTGATAGGGTTTTTCCACCAATGGTTGCCATATTTGAAGCCCAACAGATAGAAACCCTTCCGTTTGTTCCAGTCATTTTTTCTCAACTTTAAGTAAATAAAACTTCCTTTTTATTCACATTAAAGAATGTCCTCCGACTTGAATATTGATAAAAAAGAATTCAAGTTATAAATTCACTTAAAATTCAAGGTCTAGCTGACGAGGATTGAATAATCCCTTAAATATAGCTTTAATACTTAATTAAGCCTTGTGGTCATAAGCTTTCTGAAGCTATTTTTGGAGTACCTTGGTCAGAGGATTACCGTGCGACTTGCCCAACCAGATGACCTCTCGAAGATTCGATAAACTGGTACCTGAGCCTACTCCTAGGAATTTCCTCCCAAGTGGTGGATAAAACACGTGCCTTATCCACTGCAAACAGCACGACGGTTCAGCCATGAGTCTCTGACAATAACCGCCATATAGTTGTTTTCCACGTTCGTCCCCCTCTGACAGCAACTGACAGTTAGACATCCTCTTTTTGATAGGAACTACCTCGCTGATCGGACGCGCTAGTTCCATAAGGCATCTCTCTAAGCGGATAACTGACGTCTCTTCAATGGTATTTAAGGGTTAACGAGAGAACACAGAAGAATATTGGATAATCAATCACAAACAAGAGAGTCAAGTAGATCAACCGAGTCATAGTCTTCCAACATAGAGATTAGGGCTAGTTTCATACCTTTGTATAGGCTTCCTATAATCAATTCATAGCAATAAAGAGTATTTCATTTTCTCCTACGAAATTAAACCATCTTTCTTATATTATTTCGTAAGATCAGTGACTCGATCGTTGACACTCCAAATTGCTTGTCTGCCCTTGTCGCCCCCGCCATCTCCACCGCCCTCCTCTAATCCCGCGGCCATGGCGGCGCCACCACCGCCACCGCTGCCGCTGGTCGGCCGCCACCACCGCCATTGCTGCCACTGGTTGGCCGCCACCTTGGCATCCCTCTAAGATTGGTTGCTACCTGTGAACCACAACCCTAACCGTAACTCGATGCCTCCGTTGAAGACGTCGACAGTGGCGACGAACGGAGAAGAAGACGATGGGGAGCCTCGCTGGATCTTCACCGGAGATGGACATGGAGGTGGATGGGAGCATGAATCTTGGCTTAAATCGAACGGTATGAAATTTGACTAATTTTCTCCCAAAAAAAAACAGTGGAATGTTGTCTAGCACTTTCAAAAAATGGACTCCCGTCATTGATCATGCTAAATGATCTTATAACCCTTACAGAAGAGGTGAAAGAGCATAAACAAAGAGAAGGGGGAAAAAAAGACTCGAGAAGCATAGCTCTCCAGTTCAAATCTGAACGCATGTCCCATGCCCGTCTTCATCTGACCATCCATCGCACGAAGCAAGTCACGCTGGGGAGCTCGCTGCCCTGAGCCCCAGCCGTCTCAGTGGCTGCCCCCGGAGAGGACTATAAGATGAACTTGGATGCAGCGACGCGAGGAATTGCTCTCACCCTTAGAGGGCACATGTGAAGCACCTTTGCAAAGGACGTATTTTTCGACGAACAGTTGACCAACGCCTCTGCTTTCTTTGGCAAATTCTGCACCGCTAAAACGCGAGAGGAGGGACTCTTTCAAATCATCCATCCCACGACTTCCGGCCACCCCTTCTCTCTCTAACACCTCCACCATTCCCTCTCTCTCTCTCTCTCTCTCTCTCTCTCTCTCTTTGCATGCCTCAGAAACCGTACGGGCAAGCAATCAAAGCATTGAGGCAGTGACCATTGCACGGACCTTGGCTTCTAGGGACCGGCCGGCAGCCACAAGAAATGGACAGGATCCCACCGCTGAAGTCCAGCAGCTTCTCTTCGGCCACCACGCGCGAGGAGAAGCTTGCTCGCAACCTCTCGCTCGGCGCCATCAAGCTCAGCGAGCCTAGTGAGCACGTCAAGGAGGAGCCCGGGGAAGGCGAAGGCGAAGGTGACCATTGCGCCGCCGACAATGCTGGCAACGACACGGCTGTCGGTGATGATGGCGCGAACGCCGGTGAGGCCGGGGGTGACGCGGCGCCTGAGGGGACCGCCGAGCCGGACCTCGCTGCGCTGTCCGCGGAGATCGATGCCTTCCTCTCCAGCCGGGACGGCGGCGCGCCGGTGAGCATCTCGGAGGTGACGCTCGACAAGTTCGCCTCCGCCGTCGAGCAGGAGATCGCGCAGTCGGAGGGCGCCGACAACAAGTGGTCGGCGGATGAGACCAGTGAACTGCCGCCGCTCCTCACCACGATCAAGCGCATCGCCACGCTCGCGTCCGCGCTCACCGCGAAAGCGGAAGGGACCAAGTACACCATCGGCGTGCACCGCGTCACCGGCGTGCTCCACCACGCCATGACGTTCGTTGAGAACGAGTTCCACGCGCTGCTCGAGGACCCCCGCGTCGCCAAGATGGCGCACGCCGGCGACACGGGGAGCGCCAGCGCCAAGTCCATGAGGCGCCCTCCGTCGTTCGGGCACGCGAGCGAGCCCGACCGGTGCGTCCTCCCTTCCTCGGACAGCAGCGTCGCCGGAGGCGAGGCCTCCCTGCCGTTCCAGGCGGAGACCGTAGACCGGCTCCGCGCCATGGCAGACTCAATGATCACAGCGGGGTACGTGACGGAGTGCACGCAGGTGTTCCTGGTGGCGCGCCGGAATGCGCTGGACGCGACGCTGCAGAGCCTCGGGTACGAGAAGGCGAGCATCGACGACGTGGTGAAGATGGCGTGGGAGTCGCTCGAGTCGGAGATCGCGACGTGGATCAAGGCGTTCCGGCACACCATCTACGTCGGCCTATCCGCCGAGCACGACCTCTGCGCCCGCGTCTTCGCTGGCGGCCACGACGGAATCGGCCGCGGCATCTTCGTCGACCTCGCGCGCTGCGCCATGCTCCACATGCTCAACTTCACAGAGGCCGTGGCCATGACCAAGCGCTCCGCCGAGAAGCTCTTCAAGGTGCTCGACATATACGAGGCCATCCGTGACGCGACCCCCATCGTCGACGTGTTCCTCTCCGCCATGGCAGACGGCGAGGCCTCGGACAATGACAGCAGCAGCACCGACGCCCTGGCCGACCTCAAGTCCGATCTCGCCTCCGTGCGGTCTCGCCTCGGTGAGTCGGCCGTGGCCATCTTCTGCGACCTCGAGAGCTCCATCCGCGCCGACGCTGGCAAGCAGCCGGTCCCCGGCGGCGCGGTGCACCCGCTCACCCGCTACCTCATGAACTATCTCAAGTACGCGTGCGAGTACAAGAACACGCTCGAGCAGGTGTTCCGGGAGCACCACGGGCCGGACTCCAACGACGCCCCGGGGCACGACGCGTCTGGCGACAGCAACCCCTTCGCGGCGCAGCTGATGGAGGTTATGGAGCTCCTCCATGGGAACCTGGAGGCGAAGTCGAGGCTGCACAAGGACCGTCATCATGCGGCATCTTCCCGATGAACAACGGCGGTACATGCCGCAGAAGATCCGGATCGCCGGAGATCAACGCGTGGTCGGCGAGGCGTGGCGCGAAGCGGTCGACGGACTGCGGCGATACCACAAGAACTACCGGCGGGAGACTTGGAGCCGCGTCGCGAACTCGCTCGTGGCGGCGGCGTGATCACCGTGAAAGGGCCGGTCAGGCCGGTGCTCAAGGAGCGGTTCAAGCGATTCAACGCCGCCATGGACGAGATCCGCGGACGCAGGCGCGTGGGTGGTCGGCGACAGCGGCACGATCGGGCTGCGCGTGTCCATCGCCGCCGTCATCGTGCCGGCGTACCGGTCGTTCCTCGGGCGGTTCGCGCAGCACTTCAGAGCCGGGGGGCAGACGGAGAAGTACATCAAGCTGAGCGCTGAGGACCTCGAGGCGATCATCGACGAGCTCTTCGACGGCAACGCCACGTCCATGCCGAGGAGAAACTAACTGATCGATCGAGCGGGAAAAATTAATTCCTTCTTGATTTAAGCAATGCGCTTTTTTTTTGCTCTTCTCTTTTCTGGTTCAAAGACAGTTAATTTGGCCCAACAGGTGATGATGATGTATTACTGCATTTCTCAGTCAGTCACGGCAGATAGATCAAGTGTATTCGATCGTCAATTTATCCATGCATGCGTGTTAATTACCTGTTTATATTAATTAACATTCTTCTTCTCTGACCAATGATATTTTTGACAGCTCAACTCTATGTTCTTGGATTTTTGTAAGGTGTGAACAATATTTTATACTGTGTTCTTGACATAGAATATACAATGTTGCATACGTCTCAAGATCTTGACCCAATCATGAGCAAGAAAGCACTGACTTTGCTGGAAAGTTGTGGCCAAGCATATTGTGCTCTTGACAGAGTTTTACATGCGTGCAAGTCTGAAGATATTGAACTAATCTTGAGCAAGCAAGTAGTGCTGACTTTTGCCTGAGGTGATGTGCTGACTTTTGCCGGAGGTGATGTGCAGGTAATAATAATAAGGCTCGTATTTTAATTGAAAAAAAAAAGAGAAAACAATTCTATGGTTGAATTCCTTATGATGTCCTGAATTCTTTGTGATGGGCTGGCTGCTGGCACCAAGCAGCTAGATTGGCCTTAATTTGCATGGAGCTCAGGTTGTTCTGTACTGCATACTAGTACTTTGTAAGTTTCTTTGACATCCTTTTTTGCTGATTGATATTATGGAAAATATTGCATGCGAACTTCAGATTATGAACTTCGGTTGACATGAAACTTTGCATGAATGAAATTCGGCTGATTGAAAACCATCCGGCGGCCATTACTGCTCTTTAAACAAAAGAAATTAACATCTAATTTTTCTGACAGAGTTAGCAACCTGTCGAGGGCATAGTGCGTACCTTGTTGACCTGGTGCTTGTAGCGTGCGTGCACGGCCATGCTATACCCCAACAATCCGGCCATGGCCATCACGTCGAGCCACAGGACCAACGCCGCGACGACGACGACTCCAAAGCCCAGGTGATGAACGGCGTCGAGCAACAAACCGAACAAGTAGGGCGCCGGTGTAGACCAAGATCCTGGCCACCGAGTCCCTCCGCGCAATCCGGCCATGGCCATCACGTCGCCACGGTTGAATCGATCGCGATGTCGGAAGACCGCCAGCTCGTGCCGCTTCTCCTCCTCCTTGGTCGCGAAGGAGGGAGGAACCACGGCGTAGGCGACCGCTCGCTCCCGTTGTGCTGGCGGTGCTCGGAGACGGCGTACCCGAGCATCCCGGCGGCGAGGAGCGTGTCGAGGTGCATGACGGCCATGCCGGGTGACGGGGTCGATCAGATGGACGGCGGAAACGGCCATGAAGGCGACGTGGGAGACGCGGAAGAAGGCTGTGAGGAAGCCCATGGTCCCTGAGAGGGTGACGGTCCAGAAGAATTCAGGATATAGAGAGAGTAGTTACATCAACGAAATGTTGACTTGAACAAGAATTCGGAATGAACTTTGGCAACATATACTCAGGATTTTCAAACTACTCATTCAAAGTTTAGACCAATTCAGAATGCTTAGGATTTCGATTTTGTAGGGTCTAATTCTAAAAGGATCCAAAAACATATATGTTATAATCTAACTTATTACTTGAGATCATACTTCCATCAGTTAAAGGGCTTGTTTTTTTTCAGCTTTTAAAAGCGGCTTTTGGCTTTTGCTATAGTACCTAACTTTTAAACGGAGTATTTTTTTAAGATTAGGTCTACAAGTTAATTGTAATACACATTAAAAGCCCAACATCTGTATAATCTATAATCGCAAGCGATTATCTCTCTGTCCGTAAGCTTTGTCGCAAATAATTAAAATTCAAAAATTTCAGCTAAAAACCAAAAACCACAACCATATCAAACAGACCCAAAAACATATGTCGTCCTAGAAAGCATGCATTCAAAGCTTCAAACTATATTAACTTTGACCGTAAGTATATTTGCAAATGTTTGGATTGGACAATTTCATGAAAATGATGCGAGTACCTTTGTCTGGAAAATATACTTTCTAGATTTTACAAATATATTATGATTGAAATCGATGGTCAAAATTATGTTTTGCAAACCATGTTAGTATCCACGATATTTTTTTTACCAAAGAGATTATTTCCTCCATCCATAAATATAGATCTTTTTTATTTTTTTTGGTCTTCAATGCAAAATTTTAACTTTAATTTATTGTTGTAATATGTAGCCGGGGCACCTGTCGCGATGGTGCGTAGTTGTCCGGTTGGGTTAGGCCTACGTGACACGAGCGGATCTGAGCAACGAGCACACGTATGCTTGCGTGACAATCAGGGTGTAAGTGTGACGTTTTACGATCCGGCCGCGTTTGTCCGCATCGGCCGGCAGATATTTAAATGGGACATGCGACATCTGTCATCTTGAAAGCATCCTGACTGTGTGTTGCAATTGTTCGTTCAGCGGTGTGAGCAACGATGCAATTCTCTTTGGATTCAACACGTGGTGCTACTCTCCAGCAATTCGTTGTGGTGCTTTGACACGTATAATATAGAGAATTGCTGTATAACATTCGTATATTTTTTAACTTTAAATCTATCAGATTTTAAGACGTTAGAGCTCTATCTAACGGATCCCCTACACCCCACTTTCAAAAATATGAGTCGTGGACGTTGGATTTTTATCTAACGGATTTCCTTATGCCTCCTTAAAAAAATAAATGGTCCGAATCTAGAGCATTAGATTTTTGATCCAACATATCAAAATCTAACAGATTTAAGTTCAAATAACATACGAATGTTGTATAGATATATGTTGTTGGTTCAGCTGGTGTGGGCAATAATAAGCGCTTTGCGGGGGCACGTTCTTTCTAGCTTCGACAGCTTTGCGGGGTGAAGCGGGCGGTGGGGTGGCCGCCGGGAGCCAAGCCGATCACCGCGGTGCATGACAATAATATTTTTGTTGTTTCAATTTGTTCTCGCCGTTTACATGAACTGAACTACTGATGCTGACGCATGTCAGTGTCGGAATCCATAGCAATTAACATAGCAAATTTGTCAGTGTCGGAATCGATACTGGCAATTAACATAGCAAATTTGAAAGGAATGAGACGACTGAAATAAGCAAAGCAAGGTTCCACGAGGGCTGCATAAAGTGAAGTTAATTACGTTCAGACGTGCACGCGAAGGGTACAAATTAACATACACAGATAGCACATGATGGCCTGGGAGCCATGCAGACGGATAGGACTCCCTTATTCTTGTATGGCTCGTCGAACACACGTACATACACACGCGGGGGGTCGCCGGCCGGCCGGCGGCGAGGGCGGCCGATGGATCGATCAGCCGAAGAGGCGGTGGTGCTTCTTCTCGCCGCTGGCCTCCTCGGCGTCCTTGTGGTCCGTCTTCTTCTCGTGGTGCTCGTGCAAGGCGTACCCGCCGGAGCCCACGGCCGCCGTCGCCGCGATCTCCTCCTCGATCTTGTGCCTGTGCGCGTTCTCCGGGTCCTTCTTCGCCTCATGCTTCTCGTACTGCACGCATGTGCATGCATGTAACCAACGACCCATCGATCACAAAAAAAGATCAAATAATTAAGCTGTCATACGTACGAGTGCGAAGGCGCCGGCGGCGCCGGCGCCCAGCTCGCCGAGGTGCTCCTTGTGCTTGTGGTGCTTCTCCTCCTTCTCGTACCTCTCGTACTCGTTCTCGCCGGTGGTCACCGCCTCCGTGGCCACGGTCTCCGAGTAGCCGCCGCCGTACTCTCCGGCGGGCTTGTCCTCGTCGTCCTTCTTGTGGTGGAAGAAGTGGTGCTTCCTCTCCTCCGCCATGGCTACCAGTACGCTTGGCTAGTTGGCTCCTGTGTTGTGTACGTGACAGTGTATACGATCGATGGTTGTTCTGCTTGGTTTTTCTGGCCTTCCTTCTTGCCGGTCTTTATAGGGCGAGGCCGCCGTTAAAATGGACGGTCGAATTAACCAATTAATTAAACCTATGGATAATTACATCCTTAACTCGAATTATGAGACCAAATGCATATTTCAAACGGCCGATTCCAACTTGCTTATCCACACGTACACGTGTCAGGGAGGCATTGGAGCCCGAGGGAAGGGAGGTGCAGGGGCCCACGAATCATGGACGGTGAGGGCCACCGACCACTTGGCGGAGTACCAGCATGGGTAGCGTCCGCTGAGTAATAAAAAGATTGGGCTTCTGTCGGCAGATACGTATTCGTCGCAGTACTGCACCGGTAGTGTTTAAGAGTCTCTATCTCTATACGAATGTACGTGTATTGAAACATCGAGTGTAGTTGTTTAACCCTAAGTACATTATGTACAATGCCACGTGGACATCCTCCATCTCATATGTGTTTGCAAATAGATGATTTAATTTCTTGGTTGTTGGATTTTTTTGCAATATTTTAATTTTGTATGCGCAACAATTAGCAAAGCAGTTGCACCATTGAGATTTTTTTATCATAAAATAGATAGTTTTGTTTGTTGTAATTGTTAGATACGATGTACCTTCTCTGATTTATTTTGTTACATATATACTCCTAAATTGTTATATATATTTTTTCAAAATGTTATATAGATTATAGCATCGTCAATTAATGTTTATTTTGTTCTTTAATTAAACCGGCAAGGGATGTCGAATAGGTGATTTTGGCATTTCCATAGCTAAAATGCTAGAACATCCTAATTGTCGTACATATCAGGAGGTGTATATATGCAACTAAAAACTCAGTAAAACCAAGGAGACACATGTACTTAAAAGTTTAGAGACCTAACTTGCAAGCTATCATGTTGACTATTATGGTTTTTTGTGCATAAAAGAGAAGATTTTCATGTTGACAAAGCATAATTAAGAGGTCATGATCCGCAACAAGTGAAGGGACATCTGACGCAGTTTTCCCAGTAGTTTTCCTCATGTATGTATATTTGCCTCTTGGCAAAGGTGTATATGATGCAAATCACGAGCCAGAAGTTGTCGGCCACTTGGACGATCATCACCGAAAAATATCTTCATGAGACGATCGATAGGTCATATGAAGGCGACCCTTGTCCTATCATAATCATCTTAGTTTTCAGCTCTAGGCCATGGTTGTTCTTAATTCATAGGTCATGGTTGTTCTTAATTCATAGGGTAGGAGTACATAACCTGTGATGATCTAGGTCAGGTTATGGCCCCGTTCGTTTCAGTTTTTTTTCAGCTTCAGTTTCTAGTTTCAGCTTTTTTTTCACTATTCAGTAATTTGTCTTTTTCTGAATTTTTTTAGATTTTTTGAGCTTTTTTACATTTTTCTCTTTTTTCCCGTGTTCCTTTGCATTGTCTGTGATGGGCTAACATATTTTTTCTATTTTTACATTTTTTTAATTTAATTATGCCTAAAAAGCTAAATCAGCTACAGTAAAAAAAAGTCAGCTACAGTAAAATTTTAGCCAGAAGCCATCGCTAAAACGATCACCCTCTATAACTTGTGACAAATCTATGTACTTAGAATTAGTTAGTTTGAGGGGGGCGAATTAATGCTTCGTATATACGCCAATGTTTTTCTCTTAAAGGTGATATACTCTAATGTTATTAGATAGATATCAATTAAGGTATTCAGCTTGTAGCCGGACGGTAAAGAGTGGCCGTTGCCCATGCATCTACTGCTTGAGCTCATGGCCAATGTGCACGTTAAATTGTTGCCTCTTTAATTAGACTTGGCACCGAAAATATGTGATTTGCTAGTGGAGGTCACCTTTGTGTCCCAGAAAATTTTGATTCGATAAAATGGCCGATCGGCCTCAGTCATACCATAGGAAATTATTTTAATCCGAATGTACATAAAACCAGATAAAAAATTAAGTATGATTTTTTAATTTAGACTAACAATTAAATATGTTATCGTGATGTTTTTAGAATTGTATTCAAAGATCATTTTAATCATGATCCACAAATAAAATCTGATTCTGTTGCAAGATTATGTACTTACACAAGTACTACTTTCCTTTTCTTTAAATGTAAATTAATTGTTAATAAAAATAACAGTAGGAGGAAATGCATTTTTTACTATTTTTAAGGTGAGTGCGTGGGCCTGAACTCATGACACCGACCATCACAAAATTTTATGTTCCAACACAACCTGCGTATAGTGTCCCAAAATAATCATTATCAAGTTTTTTACTACGTAGGGCACAGATTTCCAACTAACATAATCAAATCTATTATCTTTTTTGCTGGTTTAGTTTTGGAACGAGTGTTTGTCCACTATTTCACTCCAAAAAAATCACATAAATTAAGCTTTGGTTTTTTTCAACTTTAATTTTTTTTCACTATCCAGTAATTCATCTTTTTCTGATTTTTTTAGATATTTTAGATTTTTTGTATTTTTTTCTCTGTATTCCTTTGTATTGTCCGTGATAGGTTAATATGTTTTTTATATTTTTTAAATTTAATTATATCTAATAAACCAACTTAGTTATAATAAAAAAATCATTTATAACAAAATTTTAATTAAAAATTATCGTTATTTGAACGTCTGAAATGCGAAAGCGAAAGCAAAAAGAAACCAAAACGCGATCATTCTGAGTGACGCGTAGGTGCCTGCCTTGGATCCACATATCCCACCCATAGAGCAATAATGCGAGGGTGCAAACTTCAACCACTCCATTGACGCTGCGACGCACATCTGTCTCTCACCAAGGCATTTTGCATGGCTGTGCCTGTCTGGGTCTGACACTGTGCACAACGACAGAACGTAATGCGCATCAAAATCGGTATGTAAAACTCCCCCATCTTGCAACTAATTCGATCAACGTTTTTATGACATCAAGCTGCCTGATCAAGTGGAAAAGGCGTAGTAGTTTTCTTCTTTTAAGACATCAAGCTGTTAAATACTTCAGGCCTGCTCAGCTTCGCTTTTTTTTTTCCAACGGCAGCTGAAGCTTTTGAAATACTGTAGTATTTTTATCTTTTTTTGTTTGTTTTTTGAAATTTTTATGTTTTTTTCGTATTCCTTTGTATTGTTTATAATATGTTAGTATGCCACGTTTATTTATATATATATTTAAATTTAATTATATCTAATAAGGTAACTTAGTTATAGTAAAAAATCAATCAGTTACAGTGAAATTTCAACAAGAAGTCAAAAACCATCAAGAAATCAAAAGCCATCGCTATTCCAAACACCCCCGTCATGAATTCATGGCCGCGAGAGCACGTCCCAGTTCTCCTAGATGCATGGGCTGGGATGCCTAGTAGAAACAAAAATGGAAGCCCATCTATGTTACTGAAGAAATCTCCTGATCGATACATGTACGAGGCTCTTCTTCTTTCTTCTTGATTTTCTGATCGGACGGACAGAGTAAATTTGCATGCATGTATCAACGGATCCGAATTGGGCAGTAAAATCAAATTAAAATATATATTCAAGCAAATCACGGATGCCCATTTGTTGTCAAGCTCTTGTTACATTTCGCGCGCGTGTAACAGCAACCGAGTTTTCGTGTCCAACTACTCCGATCCTGACATCAACCGAAGCCGACACCCTGCATGGGCATGCGGTTCCCTAGCTCTGTATATCTCCTATATGGGCGCCGGCGCCGGCGCGGTGGGCGGCGCCACGGGGGTGGCCGGCGGGGCGTGTGCGCCGACCTCGGCGTCGCAGAACCCGCGGAGGATGTCGGCCTCCTCGGCGGTGAATCCGACGGAGGCGAGCATGGCGGGCCAGCAGTGGATCGTGACGGTGCGGATGGCGAGGCAGCACTCGCGGCCCAGGTAGGACTCGCCGTTGAGGAAGAAGAGCACGATCTCGTTCGTGCACGACCGCAGCTCCGTCACCGCGCTCCAGCACTCCATCATCCACCCGCCGGCGCCGTCATCTGCCGGTCTCACACCGGCACCGTCTATGGCCGAGAGGGCCAAGTGGAGTCGCGCGACGAGGGGCGGTGGCGCAGCGACGGCCGCGGTGGCGCCAAGGGCGGAGACGTCGCCGGAGGTGGCGACGAGGAGGAGGGCAACGGCGACGACCTTCACGATGGGTGCCATTTGTGATGTATCTTGCCCAAGTATAGCACAGGGACAGCAGTAGATGCAATGCAAAGCTCTAGGCCGAGTACGTGTTGTACTACGTCGCAGCGGTGTGTTTATATAGGTCTTAGCCGGCCAGCTTCTGCGTGAGATGGAATTAAACCTAGTACGTGCATGGAAGGAGAAGGGGAGGAGGCGTCCGTTTCAGGAAGGCGGGGAGGCGTACGGACGGGTGCTGAATTTTTCGAAGCCAA
Source organism: Melocanna baccifera (assembly GCA_036346265.1). Classification (NCBI taxonomy): domain Eukaryota; kingdom Viridiplantae; phylum Streptophyta; class Magnoliopsida; order Poales; family Poaceae; genus Melocanna; species Melocanna baccifera. The sequence goes on from CM070706.1 coordinate 1,407,279, forward strand.
ACCCACTGCACTGTTTGCCTGCTCTGCTTTGGAATTAAAGAAATGGGTATTATTTTATGGGCCTATTTCGAATATATAATACCCCATGGTAATCAGAAAATTCATCCAGCAGCCATTTCCATGAACCACTGATATGAAGCATTTTGCTGTTGAAAGTTTGAGCTCTCATTGCTAATTTTTTGCAGATCCGTAATTGTCTGAGTAGGAAAAGAAAAGAACCAACCTTTGCAGATCCATAATTGTCGGAAGACATGGACAAGTTTATACAAAGCTGAATTTTGCCCACACATTCTTGATCGTCAAGATATAGAGGTCACCACCTAATGATTTCTTCCTGTTAGACTATGTGATCAGGTCTAGACTATTTTGAATGATGAATAATTGACAACGTTGATTATGATATTACTTATGGTGTGTTACGCGTGTGCGACATGTGCGGATTAACGTTGGTCAAGTTCGGACGAACTTATATCGGAAAAATATTCTTTGGTCTTGGTATATGCAGGTTGAGCATGGAGGCGATCGTGGTCGATGACGAGGTGGACTGGGATTAGGATGGGGAGATCCGATGTCAGGCGGTCGAGGGAGTCACGGGATGGTCGAGCTCATGCTTAAGTATGTGAAGATCAAAGGTGGATGATGCGTGGAGAAGATACAGAAGGTGCGGTCCTGGAGGCTTCGACACGTGGAAAACTGAAAAATTGGAAGTACAAAAAGAATAAAAAACCCATGTTATGAAAAATTTTAGGTCTTTTAAAAAGTAATTGGCCAAAAAGTGTGATGAGTACTCTTCGTGTTTTTCATTTTGGTTCGTACAGATCTGCAAGTCAAAAGCTAGATACGTTTTGACACAGCAAACATCATTTTATTACTTTGGAATTTGGATCAATAGAGGCAAAGTATTGCATCAGAGTTAAAAACTAATCGTTATTCCATTTCGTTACGTGACTTTGGATGTTACTACACGTGAGGAGTTCATGATATTTATGCATGAGGAGAGAAGAAAAAGTGATTAGGTGCAAGTTAATTAAAAAAAGGGCTATTTGTGTTGGCAATGCATGCATGTACTTCCTGATGCTTCCACACTCACGTGTATATAGCATACATGTTATACTAGAAATGATAGTTTTGATTCAGTCGTAAACAATTTTTAATAATCCGAAAATAAAATAAAATAAAATATTTTTCCTGCTTTTCTACAGAATATACTAGAAGTGCTTTTCTTTTGTTTCGTTTATGTCCTTTTAACTGCTACCTAGGTTGAATAATCAAAAGACAGCATATTCTGAAAAGAAAAGTTTTCGCTGCGCACTGCAATCATTCACCCCCCTCTGATTGTCATCGACGATTCTACACTTCCTCCTATATTCAAATGTGTGGATGTCAACATAGTAACCTAGCTCTTCAGAATTTTAGAGATCTAAATCAAAACGCACTTACTTGCGAAGCTCGGTATCTGAGCTAATAAATTGTTCTCGATGTATGGCACCTGAACACCATCTTCCTGAACATTTGATCTGAATTGCATTTTTTTTTTCAACAGGGAAAGAGCTTACATTAGCTTGGATTATTCCAAAGTGTAAATGTTAGAACACCTCAATTTACGATGTCCAGCTGTACCTCGTAGGAGGCTCATGAACATCTTGAGCCAGTATATCTGCCTCTGATGAGATCCCAGTCCTCTCCAAGGCTCCTTTCGTTTCAGCTGTTCGCATATCAAGTAATGGTCTTAATTACTTCTTCCAGGCCAATGAAAATATAATCACTGTGTTTCCATTAAAAAGTGATCTGGTGCTCAATTTCCATCTAAGTGGAGGGTATATGATCAATAATTCCTGTCTAAAATGCCCTCTTCCCCATCTCCTGCAATTGGAGGGGCACTGGGTGTCCCCAAAACTTGAAACTTCTGCTCACCAAATTAATGTTCCTGGATCTAAAAAGAAAGTCACTTTTTCGTTTTTGCTAACTTCGAATTTCAAACATAAATAAGCATCGAAATAGTATATTGCAGCTGCTCATAGTGGAATCTGAAAAAGATTACGGCAAGCTAGATAAACACCCTTACATGCGAGCTGGAGTCCACCGGATCTTGATCACCGGAGCATTTCCCGGCGAACGCGCTCGCCGCCCGGACCTTGACCCGCAGGTTCTCCTTGGACCGCCGGCCCCGAACCAGCCCGTTGCCGCCCCTCCGGCTCAACTGCGACGTGACCTCCCCTTAGACACACGTTGAAGGAAGGGCACTACCGTCCAACGAAAAATACAAAATCAAATACACGCTGCGTATTCTCGTAAACTGGAGATGGATCGACCATAATGGCATTTCTGAAAATATTTAACTATTGGAGTGGCATTTCCCAAAGAGACACGATTGCAATGGCATTTCTCAGAGATAGGACGGTTGTAGTGGCATCTAGCGAATTATCTCGTTTGTTAATTCAGTTATGAATTCCTAATCTTTTGGTTCTTTAGCTTCAAACAAATTTCTCTGGAGGTCCAGAATATTGAGATTTCTTAACCTTCGAATCTCTGGAGCAACAACGCCACTAAATAAGTTGGGACCGGGCTGAACTAGTGACACATTGGAAGCATTAACAAGTGAGATTGGGAAAAAGCCATGAAAATGGTTGTCGTTCACGTATACCTCCTGGAGAAGCAGAAGAGATTGTTAAACTCGACAGAGAAGACTCTTAGAGAGGAGATGTTGTAGAAGGTATTTTGGGTTTTGGTTTGTGCAGAAAAGAGTGGCTATGGTCCTGAAGAAGGCCAGCTTGAACGGCAGATCTTCATGATAGAGTTCTTGGTGGTTCTTTTCATCATCCTTTTTCGTCTTGGTGTTGTTGACTTGATAGTGTGAGTTATACATCCTTGTGGAGTCCAGGACGATGCTGGAAGTGTTGTAGGGTTTGTGTCATTGAGCATTGCCATGAAGTGTAGGGAGCAGAGCACATAAGTACATTCCATGAAATTGTGTCCATATAGTTTTGTTCCTTTGGGATCTGGCTCTGCTGCCCAAGTAATATCATTTTTTTTGCATGCAACTCTATCTATCCCTCGGCTAAAAGTGACTCCAGTAGCTAAAAATATTGTACATCCCATATATCACCGACTTCTCTGTGATGTATTATTGCGGATTGCATTTGCATGTATCACCAATGATATTGTTCCTCTGTTGTATATCAAACAAATCTCTACTATTTAAAAGAGAGAGTTGGTGGTTCATCTGTCCCTCATAACTCCTCTTTTCAACTTTTTAAAAAGATCTCTAGCAAAAACAAAATAAGCAATCTAAAAAAACAAATTCCAATGCCCTCAAATTTCTCTAACAAGAAAAACAACCGAGCTCTACCATATGCGCGTCAGAACCGAGGGTGTAGAGGCATGACGTGGTCGAGCGCATAGGCAGAACTAAGGAAAAAAAATTGGTGGTTATCAGCTGGTAACCGGCGATTACCAGAAAAACTGGTGGGAATGGGAGAAAAAATCATCAAATTTTTTTCAAATTTAAATTTATAACTGTATAATACACTTTCTAGATTGGTTTAGACCTTTTTATGTTAGATTACGTATTGTATGAGTTAAATATACTTTAATAGACACCAAGCTCCTTCTGTATCACTTGGAGGAGAAGGCTTCACTAGAAAGTCAAGCTAGCAAGGACTTTTTATATACAACATCAGGTTTCTTATAAATTTCTAACTAGACATCAAGCTCATTATGTATCAGGCTTGTTACTTCATTAAACACTTTCTAATTAATATTTGCATTATTCCAACTACCAATTACCTAGAACTGGTTTTCTCTGACTTTTTTCGATTTTTGTAGCGAATTTTCTAATGCAAAAAAAAGAGAAAAAACATTTGACGGAAGTATCTGTCATGAACGCGCAAGTAGTATTTTCTCCCAGGACTAGCATTATGTAATTTACCTAGAAAAGGATACATGTATTTTCTGAGAGAGGAAGAAATGGAAAATGAGTAAACGGAAAAAAAGGTGGTATTGGGCCGGAACCCACCTCGGCCCAGCCAGAATGACCATCCTTAGCAGTGTGTGTCGGGTCTCATTTACGGCCGACCCAACAAAACTCTCGCCCAAGGGCACCTTTATAAGCGCGCTCCTAGGGTTTACGTGCTCCGCCTCCACACACACCCCCATCCACGCCGGCGCCGCCACCCCCCCACAGGTAAACCAACCAAGCACCACCTCTCCCCTCTTCTCCCTTCCCCGCGATCCATTGCTCGTTGGCGGTGGCCGTTTCGTTGCCGCGAGGCTGAGCCGCCGCCCTCGGTCTGTGAACTCGCGGGTTGCTTTGGTGCGTTGCTTCGCCGCCGATCTGATGGATTTGTGGCGTTTTGGTGGTGTTCCGCAGGTAAGGAAGGAGGAGGCGGAGGAAGATGTCGCACCGCAAGTTCGAGCACCCGAGGCACGGCTCCCTCGGCTTCCTCCCCAGGAAGCGCTCCTCCCGCCACCGCGGAAAGGGTAATTAGTACGCTTACCCACCACCTGCCGATGCTATGCTGTGTCTTTGTTCGTTCTTGCTGGTGCGTAGCGTACGGCTTGGGCAATTCGTGAGGCGACCCGTGAGGCGAAACTTTCCAGAATGGGTTCTACTAGCTTGTACGAGGGGTGCGTTTGTGCGATGCTACGGTTCTTGGCATTGCTCTTGGTCGAAACTTGTGCGGGTTAGTGCCTGTATCGTGCGATGCTGTAGAAGTAATTACGGTTCTATTGGTATGCCTGTCGTTGTAGCTAGATGTTCTATGGTTTTTGGCTTTCTCGGCATGCCCTAGTTTGTGGAGATTGCGAATTTGCGATATGGCCTAGTGCGCTGAGCTGAGCTGCATTTAGATGTTTTGGTTTATCTCTGTAACTTGGAAACCTATATTGTGCATGTTGCCACAGTTCTTTTATTCCTGTAATTCCTGTTGGTTTTGTTTTTGTTGAGGCCACTACTCAGTGTTCACCTAGGCCCTAATCGCCGCCTAGGCGGGACAAATCGGTTAGGTGGGCAAGGCGGGAGGGTGGTGCTTATTGCCTAGGCAGGCTAGGCAGCTGCCTAGGGGATCAGTGCCACTGCTGGTACTGTTTTCCATGTTAATTATAGATTTGTTACTTGCGTAAGTGCATCATTTTTCAGTCTGCCTAGTTTGGAAAGATGCTAAGGATCTCATGTTCTTTTAGCCATGGATATCACTTTCCAAGTGTTTTAGCTTTTCCTGTGATTACTTCAGTGGCAGTTAGGCTCTCTATTCTTGTTGTATGTTTCTACTGTGCAGCTTCCAATGAATGCCCCTATCCTGTGATTAGACAGATAATCTCATGTTTGATTCTCGGATATCGCAGTGAAGTCATTCCCCAAGGATGACCCCAAGAAAGCCTGCCACCTCACTGCCTTCCTTGGCTACAAGGCTGGAATGACGCACATTGTGCGTGAGGTCGAGAAACCTGGTTCCAGTAAGTCTACTGATCCCGTTTTGTCAATGCTAATATTTTAGTCATACTTGCCCCGCAACTGCCATGGCTGCATGTACTGATGTTGGCTTAGTTTTTATTAGTCTTCATAAACACATAGTTTTCTTACTTAAATTGATGATTGCTTTTGAAATGTCTACTAGGGCTACCAATTCTGAAGTTTAATCATGTTTTTGGAAGTCTCTGTACTAGATCTTGTTGTCTTCATTAAATTCATAAATGACTGCACATATGTAATAGCACTCTCTGTTTGATATCCTGCAGAGCTCCACAAGAAGGAGACCTGTGAGGCTGTTACTATCATTGAGACCCCTCCTCTTGTCATTGTTGGACTTGTTGCCTATGTGAAGACTCCTCGTGGCCTTCGTACTCTCAACTCTGTCTGGGCTCAGCATCTTAGTGAAGAAGTGAGGAGAAGGTTCTACAAAAATTGGTGCAAGAGCAAGAAGAAGGCTTTCACCAAGTATGCTCTTAAGTACGACAGTGATGCGGGCAAGAAGGAAATCCAAATGCAGCTTGAAAAGATGAAGAAGTATGCTTCTGTTGTCCGTGTTATCGCCCATACTCAGGTCAGAATTTGTCTTTCATATTCCATCTTGGTCATTTTTAGCCCTTTTGATAACTCATTTTTGTGGAAACAGTCTCTTCTAGATTTTAATTAAAATCCAGATCATGCTCCTTTTATTGGATTGATACATTTTGGTGAATTTATGCTGGTCAAGATATTAGTGTTCCATGTTGGTCAGTTTATAAATCAAGGATTTTGATTTCTTAAACTGATATCTGTTATCATGTGCCATCATTTGTTGTTTGGTTCTTCTAATACCAAATTATACCTAGCATTGCAAGTGTTGCTTACCTTGTGCTGTTTATATGATACAGATTAGGAAGATGAAGGGCTTGAAGCAGAAAAAGGCTCACCTCATGGAGATCCAGATCAATGGTGGAACCATTGCTGATAAGGTGGACTATGGCTACAAGTTCTTTGAGAAGGAAGTCCCAGTTGATGCTGTCTTCCAGAAGGATGAGATGATTGACATCATTGGTGTTACCAAGGGTAAGGGTTATGAAGGTGTTGTCACCCGTTGGGGTGTTACCCGCCTTCCTCGCAAGACCCACAGGGGTCTCCGCAAGGTTGCCTGTATTGGTGCCTGGCATCCTGCTAGGGTTTCCTACACTGTTGCTCGTGCTGGTCAGAATGGATATCACCACCGCACTGAGATGAACAAGAAGGTTTACAAGATTGGCAAGACTGGACAGGAAACCCATGCTGCCTGCACTGAGTTTGACAGGTAGTTTTTTGTTTGTCCACTTTTACATATGGCAAAATTTGCAAGACATGTTGAATTTTGTTGCACTATTAGTCTTCTGTCAGCACATCTGCATATTTAAATTTCTTTGTCATGCTCAATTATAAAGATTATATTGATTCCAGGCTGAAGACTTTAATTACAAGATAGAAACTTCTTTGTGCATCCACCAACATTTCGTATCGTAGATAATGTATTGCCTTTCACTATGATCCTCTTCTACTGAATGCTTGTTCTTACAGGACCGAGAAGGACATCACTCCCATGGGTGGCTTCCCCCACTATGGTGTTGTGAAGGGCGATTACCTTATGATCAAGGGTTGCTGCGTTGGCCCGAAGAAGAGAGTGGTCACCCTCCGCCAGTCCCTGCTGAAGCAGACCTCTCGCGTGGCCCTCGAGGAGATCAAGCTCAAGTTCGTCGACACCTCCTCCAAGTTTGGGCACGGCCGCTTCCAGACCACTGAGGAGAAGCAGAGGTTCTTCGGCAAGCTCAAGGCCTAAGTTGCCGCGGCGCATCAGATACATTTGTCAAAACGATCGTCACATGATACTTGTTCCTTTCCTTTTTACTGCCCTAAGTTTTGTAGCGGATGTTTAAAGAATCTGTTCACCTATGCATTGGTGCTCTGTTCCTTTCCTTTTTACTGTTGAAGCCTGTTGAATTAAACTGGGTAGTGCGATTTTGCTGGTTGCTTACTGCCCTGTGAGCTTTGAGATGTCTGAATTCTCGCTGCTATCGGTGTGGTAAACAGGCCTAAGACAAAGATGGCGTGCTAGTGGATTCTGCCAACGTTCATGGTCCCCTGCACTCCACCATAGGCACACACTGCTTACTTGCTCAGGCATCTTTCCATTGCAGCCGTGACAAACAATACGAGCAGTGACAAACATGAGTCGCAATTCTTATATTCTTGATTTTTGTAGGGTCATCATCTCACTTGTAACAGTCTGGATGTCAGAAATGCGAGCAGACAGACAGGAGCAAACACGACACATGATAAACAAAGATGTTAATAGCTTAGCATGTATAGTTGACAGAACCGAAACATGTCGTATGGATACTGAAAATTAAGACATGCTTGGTAGAAGAGGGTATTGCCTCGTGGGAAGGCGCGGGCAAAGAAGAAAACATGGTGACGATAACATATTTTTAAGAGAATACCATCAAGCAATACATGTAATCAGCGGTAGTTGCTTGAAATTACTTAAAAGTGCGAGATAACATGATGACGATCACATACTTTTACACATGTATTGCTCGCGCTTTTATCGTCATCATCAAGCAACACGAGCAGTAGTTACATGTAATCAGAAGTACCATCAAGCACACGCACTGCTGCTGGTTCTTATCACTCCTGTGACTCACATCTGGCTCTGGACGGACGGACGTATACATACATCTATACATCTTCTTCTACTTTTGGTATAGTTACTGTCACCTTAAATATATCACCTAAACAAATTTAACGTATTTCTTTATCACTTTAGATATACTCGTATACTAATTATAAAATATTTCAATGTGAATCACACAAAAAAAATTTACAAAAAGTTTATAGTTTTTAGCATATTTTGCATATATATACATTTATACATATATATACATATACATGTATATATGTATGTATGTAGTATAAGCTCACTCTTACGGTGCATTCATCATGCACTCAAGCTAAAAAAAATAAAAAATTTCAAAATTTTTTAATAACATACTTCATAGTTTACTCCACTTATATATAAAATTTTAAGTTTAAATTCATTTTATGGTAAGAGTACCAAAAAAAAAGAAAATTTTGAATCGGTCTCGAGTGCCTCAGTTCATACGTAGTATGTGTTTAGTGAGAAAACATATATCCCAACAACCTTCACTTAAATTCTAATATATGTTTCAGAGACGCACATGTGTCTATACATATGGTATGTAAGTGTGGTGTGCATCATCTGTTGTTATTCAAAACAACAAATGTTTTGTTTGTGTGGTGCAAGCAACAATGCCATATATCACTGTATCTGATTGTCGAATGAATGGTATCTCCGTAGTAGGTTTTAACTTTTAATTTTTCTCAGTAATTACTATTTATTAGATTAATAAATTGTAACATAAAAGAACATGCCATTTTGTGTTTGCTTGTGCAAAGCGCAGTGGTATTTCGGTACCCACTTCCCGTTGGTTTGGCCAAGGGGTACATACTTTGTATATTATGACCGGGGGGAAGTCTGGGCAACCACCGTGGCCACATGTCAAATTTGCAAAATAGCCTTTTAGTTTTTGGCAATTATGTATAGATCCTTATTTCTTACGAATAGATCTTCGGATTTTTGCGAAAAAACCTATACACTTTTTCCTCGTTGATAGCGACCCGCGGTTTTCGAAAATTACATACAAGCCTTCAGTTCTTTTAAAAAGGTTCCTATTTTTTTATGAAAAAGCCAATCCGCTCTCCTTTTATTGTGGAAAGGTCCTCGTTTTTTTGGCGAAAAAAACCCTTACACTTTTTTTTACCGCGAATTTTCGCTTTTTTTATTTCGATATACACGGTGACTGACACGACGTGACGTCGCGTATATATAGCTGGTACAATATACAACAAGCAGACCTGCAGACATGGTAGGAGCAAACACGGGACGGGTAGTCTAAAAAAGGGAAAAATATCTCAAAAAAGAAGGAAAAACATCTCAAAATAAATACTACACTGTGTAAGGACGACGCAACCACCAGAAAACTCCCTCCTCCCCTCACCTCCTCCACGCAGAGCGTAGGCGGAGAAGCAGCGACGAGCGAATCGAAAGGTGCGATCTCGTTGCTTCGTCCGATTAGCAGCTGGGTTTGCGTCAATCCGCCCGCCGATTCGAGTCCGTCTCCGTGCCGCCGCGGAGCGTGCGTAGGTAGGGTTTTTAGCGACGGGTTGCTCGCATGCCAGTGCGGTTCAGGGCTCGATTTGGTCCTTGTTCGTGCCTCTTCTGCCCGCATGTGTTGCGTCGTTGTAGCGCTTGCAGGCTGGGGGTTTGGTGATGCGAGTTTCAGAAATTTTGGGGCCCTAGTCTTGGGGGGGCTCTGCTCGGGGGACTCTGCAATGTATCGTGCTCCCAGTTGATTTTGATCGTATCGGGGGATTTTTGTCGTCAATCCCCCATCTTCATTTACTTGTTGCCTCGAGCAAATTCATATGGATTCGGGAACTTCAGGGTCATTTGCCAATTTGTATTTTTCCTGTCGAGCAATTTCTATTTCACTATCATGGCATATTTCTGCTGCTTCTGCCATCTTGTGTGCTTTGTCATGTTCATAGCCTTTGCTACAACTGATTGGTGTTAGGGTCTTGAGGTATGCCGTTCTCATTTGTCATTCCGTGAATGCATTCAGCTCGCAATGAAACTGCGACTGACAGCTATGTATGCTTCAAGATATTTCAGTTCGTGTCAGTCCCATCTCGTTTGCTTGTACTGCAGATATAATTTGCTAGCATTTCGTCACTTTATAATGCTTCTCCTTTGATTCTTTCAAGAGACATGCATCTTATTTGAGGAATTCTGGCAGCTTTCGGCCCTGTTGAAAGTGTTATGGCTTTTGGCTAATTATGAGAGAAATTGAGAGAGTAAGGGACACTCGTGCTGAGAAACTGCTCTGTTAAAAACGGTTGCTGCTGTGACTCCTATAAATAGCTTATAGAAACCAATTTGAGAAAGCCACCCCGTTCGAATTTTTATGTAATACTCAATATTTAGTAGTTAAATTACACATATATATATTGATAATTAGACAAATATTTCATATATGTACCCTCAATTGATTTCAACTCACCCCTACACATTCCCTCGTACAGTTGATTTCAACACACTCCAAAACCTCTCCTCTGCAATTCATCTAAAATAGTGCGGTCTAATAACTCATCCGCTCTCTCATCAAACTGGCCTATTGGCCCATCTGTAATCCCTCAAACCCAAACCTATCCCCCCCCCCCCCCCCTCTGTCTTTCTCAGGGTCCGAGGTAGCGTGGGGGCCTTCCCCCAACACTATCCTTTTCAGAATCCCTGTACAGCATTATGAGTCTTGATTTAGTTCTGGTTGAATGCCTAATTGAACCACATTTTTTTGTTCTAATTATATATTACTCTTCCCATCTATTTTTCTGAAAATGGGCATGACGAGATTATTATCAAAGCCATTGGACGAGCCATAAATAAGACGGTCATGGTTGTTGAATTGATCAAGGCTAATCATAATAACCTCTTCTGCCTTATAATACCTGTTATTAAAGCGATTGTTTTGCTAATTGACACCTAATTGTTCATCCAGAGAAGGATTGGTGGTCTCCATCAGAATACGTCTACTGAATCTATTGATATCACCGACACATGGGAACCTTGGGAAGAAGGCCTTCTCCCGTAAGGATATACGTAATTTCCTTTCTTCAGAAAAGGAGAAAGACTTATTGTGACACTATTGCACTTCTTACCACAGCCTAGAGACTACTCTCCATGTATCAATGATCATCGTAACATTGTCCAAGAAAGCACTGGCATCGTCTCCAGGGTAAGTCAAACCCTGTCCTCTCGCTCACTTGTACAGACAGAGAATAACTTAATTCACATTCAGCCACTTGCATTTCCTTATGTGCTTATGTTTGTTCATTATTTGAAACTGGTTGTCAATTTGTCTGCTCATTGTTTATTATGATTGGTTATGCCCTTAGGTACCAGCCACCTATCCCAGCTGAAGAGGTGAAACCTTCTTTTGACGATGAACATGAAGGTGTTGCTCTCACTTAACTCTCTCCACCGAATTTATATGACGGCAGAAGAGGCAGGGGCAGAGGAGGTATCTTCTTTCTCATGTCTTTTATGAGCACAAATTTTTTGGAGAGCAACCCATATGGTCCTCGACAGAATCTGTTGTCATTTTAGCATGCCATATTGCCAAATATACCACCTTGCCTTGCACACTGCAATTTTGGAATCCCGTGCCTGTCACCTGTGGCTGCTTTCTTTAAGTGCCATCTTTAAGAACTGGTTTCTGGCATCCTCGATTGATAGTCCCTCACTTAAAAATGAGATGGTTGCATTTCATGTCTTCTATCAATTAGTTTACCCAGATTGTGCGCCTCATTTCTTCAAAGTTATGTTTGTTTATTCTTGCATAGTAAATGTGTACATCTGTGAGCAATGGACGCCCTGCTTATGATTGGGGTGGTGAAGAGTGGGAGGAAAGATATTATTAGGGCATCTCCAATGGTCTGAGTCAGCTGGCTATTTGTATGTACACATCAGCATAAATCCTATGTGGAGGAAAGAGAGTATGCAAAAAAAATCGAGCCGGCTCTTCCTTAAGCACTAGGCTATAACAGAAAACGAGGCGCTCTCTATAAATGACTGTGTGCATGTAAGTATCAAATAGCTATCCTTATAGACAGTCCTTTGTATGCTAGCTATTTGGTTGATGATGTGGAAGTCTCCTAGTTAGTTGCTAGCTAGGACCATTGGAGATGCCCTTATAACAGTAGAGGGAGAGGCAGAGGCCGACTAAGTCACCGCTCAATTTAGTTTCTGACTTCTGGTTTCTGCTTTTTTCATTATTTATTAATTTTTTTTATTTTTTAGGTATTTTTGCTTTTTTCCGTATTTTTTTGTATTGTCCATGATGGACTAACATATTTTTCTATTTTTATTTTTTTAAATTTAATTATGTCAAATAAATTAACTCAGTTATAATAAAAAATAAACTAATTACAGTAAAAAAAGTCATTCTAAACAAGAAGAGGGCGTGGCTACTACGGAGGTGGCAGACGCGGTGGTCATGGTTATGGACCCTTACGGTTACGGCGGAAGGAGTGACTACTATGAAGATCAAGGCCGATTACTTCGTTGAACCGGACAAATATCAGTACCCCCCTCCAGGCCGTGGTAAGCTTAAGGTGCTGTTCAGATGGGCTTTCAATTACGGCAATAGCGATGAAAGCACTGTGCTCAGCGTTCAAAATATTATGTGCTATTTTGTCCTTTAGTTTTTTTTTTGTTTTTTCGAATTTTTATGTTTTGTTTTTTTTCTCGTATTCCTTTACATTGTCCGCTCTAGATTAGCGTACCACTTTTATTTTTACAATTTTTTAGATTTATTTATGTCCAATAAGACAACTTAGTTACAGTAAAAAATAAGTCAGTTACAGTAAAAAAATAAAATAGTTATAGTAAAATTTTAGTAAAATTTAAAAACCATCGTTATTTCGAACACTATCTAGATATACTCGCCCTACTTCTCATGGCTCCTATCCTTCGGCTTTGCAGGGGAAGGAGGGGAGCACCATGGCGCGGACGAGGCCATGGGCGCGGTCGAGGCTGGGATGTTTCTCGACGCCGGAGTGTTGGCTTCATCGAGATGTGGACGTGAGCCTCTTGTTTGCCAACGTCGGGCACCGCGGATTCATTCGCCAGAATCATTGTTATCTACACACAAATTAACAACGAGTTTGCCAGTACAGGGATAAATATATATATAATATAGGACAAGATTCAACAATTTCGTAACACCCTTTGGCGAGGTCTTTTCTGCCGGCAACATCTTCTCCTCCTTTCAGCAACATGAAGCACAGACGGTAGTGTGAATCCGCTTTACCAATTGTTGAGAGAAAGTATCAGTATTTTTGATGAGTAAGGGTGGCTAATTGTACTCTCTCCTAGTACTTGTTAGTCCAACTACTGTAGCAGAGTCTATTCTTCCGAGCTACGGTCTCTGACTTTTGATTATTAGTGAGAGAAAATACAGAGTTAAAGAAAACTAATGTGTGATTTTAGCTGATATAAATAAAGTTATGAAAGTGTATATTATAACCACTTGTAGATTGTATCTTTAAAAGATATTTTATTTAAAAACTAATTGTTATAAAAAATAATTTTTAGAAGCTTAAAAAAACCCCAAAGTCAGCCTGGTCTCCAGAGCTCGATTTGGGACCAAGATGCATGTACATGGAATGTAAATTCCGCACGGGCATCACCCTGCCGGATGGTGCGGCCGACAAGTCCGAAGTCTCCACACCATCCTTGATTTGGGAGCTACTACCAAGACACGACTCGGATCAGACGCGTGTTTGACCTATGAGAATCTGGCCCCGGTGGACGGACCAGACGGTTTGACCAGAGCACCCAACGACGGATGAACCGGCGCAGAGGCACGCTCGGATTCAGACCTCGGTCCGTTCCAAAGGGAGCTTGAGCTTTTCAGCTTTTAAAATTCAGTTTTTTTAGTTTTTAAATTTATTTTTGCTTTTTTTTCCTCTCATTCCTTTGTATTATCTCAAAAGATCTACGTTGTTTTTCAATTTTTTTACTATTTTTTCTTATTTTTCTTACTCACAAAAAGCTAGCTGTCACAATACACACAAGGGCGGAACTGCTTACTGAGTCTTGGTGTCATAGGACACCGGGTCTAAAAAAAATTTAGCAGAGATTAGCACTTTTCAGTCCATATGTGAACCCTCTAGGCTAAATTCAGTGTACCTGATTTTTCTTTCTTAAAACCCAATGAAGGGAATACTAGCAACTCAAATTCCCAATAGTTAGTAGCAGTTCACGAGAGAGCCTTCGCTTCTCTCAGTTCATGAGACAACTACAGAAGGTCAAGCCAAACCTTGAGCTAGTGTACGAGGAATGACCACAACAGGCCACGACGTCTATTTGATGATCCCAAAGTATGTCATCTCGTAACAACTCTCGACACTTGTTCGTATTACATGGTTGGCTAAGAGATGTGCACCACATCTACCGCACAAATGTACTCAGCTAGGCAGCGACCGGCCATTGGAGAATAGGAGAAATCGGTGCCATCTGTCACCCTCGCCTACCATCTCACCGTGGCATCGCCTAGTCCTTATTGCCTCATGCTCTCACCGGCCGAAGGAAGTTTAGGTCTACCCAATCAGTATGTACGTCGCCCTAAATTTCTCTCAATTATTCTAATTTGTGAGTTAGGATTTCAATGTGACGATTGTTGATTGATTTTTTTTTGTTAAATATAGGGTTAAAACATAGAGTTTCAATTTTGATTTTTGGAATACCAGTCTAGCTCGTTGCAAATCGGAAGTAAAATTGTAGTATTTGACCACAATGTCAAGTAAGTAAACCACTGAACATATTTTATATTACATTGTTTTTAAACTATTGAACATACAAATATCTAACTGACTTTTCAATTAATTCGTGATAATTTCATGAATGGTATATTTATTTGCTATGTAGATAAATAAAAATTAACAAAAATTACTAATGATGTTATGGTTCATCGCTTTTATGAATTTGAAAGAATGTAAATACTAAAAGTTAATGCATTAACTTACATTTGATTATTCTACGGTTGTTTACTTGAAAACTTTAAGTAATTTTGTTCTCTTTTAACAGGTCATTGAGATCGAATGATATATTTTACTAATGTTGACCAACTTTTGTCTGTAGTTTTATACTTAGTTTCTTCAGTTTGTTGTAAGTAATCAATATTATTATCATGCTTTTTTATTTTGGTAAGTATTTTGATCACTACTTCTTTATCATCATACATTGTCATCGGTTAAATTAAAATATTAATGCTAAAAATTACCGAACGCATTACTATTTAACACAATCTTGTTTGAAAACTATATATGCTGTTATATAGGGTGAATTGGTGAACCTCAGTTATTTTTGTTCTAGTTTCACTTCTGAACACACACATAAAAAAGTCATAAGTCAGAGTTTATAAGTC
Source organism: Melocanna baccifera (assembly GCA_036346265.1). Taxonomy (NCBI): domain Eukaryota; kingdom Viridiplantae; phylum Streptophyta; class Magnoliopsida; order Poales; family Poaceae; genus Melocanna; species Melocanna baccifera. Next base: position 1,422,789 of record CM070706.1, read on the forward strand.
ATTTGGAGCAGGGCATGAGAACCAGTTTGGAACTCAGAACTTCACGTACATTTTGCAGGAATTCTACATAAAAACGCTTCCATTTCTACAGGAATCGAATAAAACTCACTTATTCTAGACGTCGCCAAGGGTAAATCGGTGGTGCCCAGAGGCCGGAGTGCGTAGTTACTGATGCAAGTTCTGCCGATGGCGGGACAGTGAAAAATCGCCTTCACTGGCGTAAAAGAAGAGATTCAAACATCTTTAAACGGCCAAAACTGTTTTAATCAAAGAGAATACAAATTTCAAATTTAATCCAAGAGAATTCGATTCGATCTACTCGAAAAAGTTTCTGTAAATGAAGGTGAATCAACCCAAATGCCTTATGTGTGTCAATGAACGGGAAAAATGCTGACTTGATGACACAAATCGGCAACCCGGCCATGCATGCTTTGCTGTCTTGATGGAGAGAGTCGAAACTGATCCTTGCACGTACGTCATCTGGACGGGTCCCACGGCGGCGGCGGCCATCCGGAGTCCGTCCAAGTAGCCGGCGGGTACCCCATCCGTCCGTCTCCACCGGCGCCGCTCTCCGGCGGCCTGAGATGGTCCATCTCACCGTCGTTTCCACCTCCTCCAAAGCTGTAGAACACCGGAAACGTCGAGCTCGACGAGGCACCTGCCGCCGTCACCGCAGGCGCTGGTTGAGGCGCGTCCACCATCTCGTCAAAGAAGTGCGGCGGCTCGCCAGCGCCCTGCAGGAACCTGGCGTACTCCGAGTACTCCCCGCCGATTATCCCTTGGGACTCCAGCAGCGCCTCCGGCGGTGGCATTGCCGTTCTTCCCGGCGGCAGTGGCGGCGGCGGCAGGAGTGCGACGGCCTCGGGGAAGTTGAGCTTCGCGCGGCTGCCGCGAAAGCGGAGCGCGGCCTCGTCGTAGGCCCGTGCGGCAGCCTCGGCGGTTTCGAAGGTGCCGAGCCACACGCGCGCCGCCTTGTGCGGGTCCCGGATCTCCGCCGCCCACTTCCCCCACGGTCGCTGCCGCACGCCGCGGTACCGCTTCCGCGGAGCGTCGCCGCCGCCGCCGCGTCTGCCTCGGCTCCCGCTTCCGCCTCCGGTGACGGCGGACGACGGCGAGGGGAGCTGCTCGTGCAGGGACGCCGTTGCTGCTCTGTGCTCTGTGCACAAGCAGCAAAGACAGGGCATAGAGAAACGTCGCAATTAGCCACAAGTAACTTACCTAGTTGTTTTAAGTGTTAATACAGGATTATTTATTCACTTTTATGTTCTCTTAATCAGCATATTTAACACTATAATCATAGAGTTAATCCCTATGCAAATAGATTCAAAGAAGAAGAAGGGAATACCTAATTTGATATTTTCTTTAAGATCATCAAAATCTGGCGTGATTAAACTTTTGGAGCAAAAATGGATTTTTTTTTTTACATTTTATTGGGTGTAGGGATGGATCGGTTTGAGCTGTGAAGAATAATGGAGTTTGTTGTGCAGGTGACCAATGGAGCAGTGACAAACGGAACGCATTATTTGTGCACAAAAAAGAAATCGTTTCTCTTTAGATGGACACAAGTTGTATGGACGCATCATGCATGAGTTCATTAGGTCTCAACGTGACCTGATTATGTCCAATTATTTTCCGTATGTAAGAACGTGTAGCCTAATTAAGCACCACCGGAAGGAACAGAGCTGCGCATTCTTTTTTTGGGGTTCCAATGCAACAGTGACACAGGTATGTTATTCTAATCACATGGAAAGCTAGGATTAATAAGCTAGTCATAAGCATGCGCGCACGTAGTTGGAACTTTGACAGAAGAACTACTACGACACACTACACCGTCGGGATACCATCCTGACGGCATAGCTTCCTCTTTGCCGCCACTCCCCTTCTCTCCCTCCCTCTTCTCTTGAATCGGTGCCACTGCTCCTCTCCCCTTCCTCTCTCTTGTCCGGCGCCGGAGCAGATCCGCACCCCTTCTCCACCTCCCCTGCCCCTCCTCCACCACCGACTGCCGGCGATGACTTTACCATCTCGCCGTTCCCTCTCTCCCACCACCACCACTCCGCCAAACCTAATATTCACTGCGCCGCCATCATCGTGCCTCCGTCGTTGCCTACCGCCTGATGTCCTCCATTATCACCCACCGTAGGAGCACCACCTCCTCGGTCTCTCTATATCCGGAAGCATATCCAAAGTCGGAGATAAAGAGGGAGGGGTGGGTGGGGCTATAGTTGACGGAGGAGATGGAGAGACAGCGTCGAAGGTTGCCATCTGGTGGCTAGAGACAACTGAATCCAACGGCGAATCAGTATACCATCGGAATGATATACCATTTTCTAGTATTTTTCCTATGTTTCATATGTGATGAACAAGTCATTGTCATTGTTATTTCTCTAATAATTACTTCTCTCGGTAAAAGCAATCAAGAATGCATGGTTTGGTGGCGGTGGTGGGTAGCCACGTCCGTCCATCTACCTACCTCTGTCTCTACTAGTGGGAAATGTGAAGAAACAGATCGAGAACACGAGCAACGTGTATGGGGGGTAACAATTTTTCCCTTTTTTTTAAAAGCACACCTCGTGCCCTATGCAATGCAACGACGACTACAAACTACACGGTTTACATATAGTACCAAGACAACAATGGATCAAAATAGTATATAAATTTAAAGAGAAGACGAAATAAAGAAAGAAAAAGGAGCTTCAATGAAATGGCACACTGAAATGAAATGGAGCCAACGACGGCTATGGAATTGCTCTGTTTCGAGTGCACGGCTAAAAAAAGATGTACAGAGGATTACGCTCTTCCTAGCACATGCATTCATGGGGTTTGATTAATCGTTAATTAAATCCCATGACCATGATACGTACGCAAGATGGAGTGAAGAAAATGTGACCAAGTGAACAGCTAACACGCATGCACGCCAAGTGAACAGGCTTACCTCGAGGTGCAGACGACGACGGAGACGGTGGGAGTACGGCTCCATAGTTCCACCACGCCCCCTCCGGCGAGAGATCCACCGTCTCCTCCGCGCTCGTGCTCGCCGCCCCGCCGGCGACGACCGTCGCCAGCGCCGACACCATCACCAGAATCTCCCTCGCCTGCCCGTACTGCGACAGCATTGGCGACGCCGTCCCCGCAGCCTCCTCCTCCTCCGCCTCGCCGCCGGCGAGCCGTCGGTGTCCTGCACCCTGTGGGTCCGCCACCTTGGCAGCAGCAGCACATGAACGTACGCGCAAACCCTAAAACAGCAAAGAAAGTTGTCGCTAACCCAGCTGCGTACGTACGTGAAAGGTGCGCCTCTTCTGTCTCTCTCCCCCCTCCTTTTGATTCTGTGCAACTAGACTAGTTGGCTACGTATTATAGGCGGCGGCGAGCACGGGAACAGCAGACACGTGGCAAGCCGTCATTCGCACAGTGACACGCACAAGGTGCAATGCATCGCGTGGCGTGTTTCGTTTTCGTTTTCGTTTAGTCATCATCTTTCTCTTCTCCTGCTGGTACGTTAAAAACAATCGATTACTTGTACTTTTTTATAGATTATTGTTTTAAGCATAATAAAATGGACGTACACATTTAACATGCACACACAACCCACTTAGGGGGCGATCAGTTTAGAGATGAAAACACTGTTCAACGATCGGAACACTGTAGCAGCGATCGAAACACTGTAGCATTTTTTTTGTCATGTAGTGAATTTTTTTTGTTTTTTGGTTTTTTTGCGTTCCGTTTTTTTCTCATATTCCTTTGTGTTGTCCGCACTAGACTAGCGAGTCATTTTTATTTTTACATTTTTTTAAAATTTAATTATGCCTAACATGCCAGTGTTTTTTTTAGCCAGCTACAGTGTTTTTTCAGCAAAAATCAAAAGCCATCGCTATTCCGATCTCCCCCTTAAGCATCAAATGTCTTATGGACAACAGGTGTAGGAGCGTTCATCGCATTTGTTTATATATTGTTTTACTGTAATTAATTTATTTTTTTGTGTAATTAAGTTGATTTATTTAGTATAATTAAATTTTAAAAAAATAAAAAATATTTTAATCCACCATAAATAATACAAAAGAATACAAAAAAAAGAATAGAAAAAATTCCAAAAAAATCAGAAAAAGATAGAATTAATGAATAGTAAAAAACAGAAACTAGAAGTTAAATTGAGCGGTGCCATATGCACACATATATGTCCAACTATGTAGCTATCTGTTTGATGCGAATTTGTTTTATCCAGGGAATCTAGAAGGGCGCGTAAAAATAAATGTAGGGATATAAATATATATATATATTAGAGGAGAATTCGGGAGTAAATTGATCTCGATTAATTTAAGTTGGGCAGTGGTAAGAGTTGACCAGACAAACAGGTTGGATTTGACCGAAATGTTTCCGGACTGGCGTAGTGTCCTCTTTTAGTTAAAAGGTGGGGTGATCAGTAGGGACCAGACGGTGGCTGGATGGATGGATGGATTCGTCAGCGTTCAGAAAGGTTAACTGGTTCGGGCACCTCTCGCATTTCACACCCTGCTGACGTGGCGAGGTGTATGCGTCGAGGTTGCTTTCGTTCTGCATTTAATAATTTTTGGATTATTCTGTATTCTGGTAGCTGGTGGTGAACGCCTCGCGGTGTACATACTGTACAACTCGAGAATTCTTGCCAAATAGCGTTCTTTTTTATAAGTCGTCTTAGACACACGACGTCTTTAATATTTATTGTTAACCGTTATTTTTTATAATTATATGTTAGATTTTTTTAAAATTATAATGATATAGAAGTACTTTTGATGATGAATCTATCGGTATATCTTTTATGTTACATATCTAAATATTTTTTGTATGTTTATGATCAAAGTTTAAAAGGGTTGATTACACATATTTTAAAATGCGTAGAAAAGAGCGGAGGGGTATTTTTTTTTACCACAAGATGTTCCGTTCGGTAATGTTCTTGTTACCACATAGACCCTTCGTTGTTCTAAGAACTTGCTTATTCAAAAAGAACTATTGATTTTTCCGTACTGAAATATCTTTTACCATTGTCTTCAGATTGTTATGTTCGGAACATCATAGCTTAGACATCGTTTAATTTAGTTTCTAACTTCTATTTTTTTACTATTCATTAATTTTATTTTTTTGATTTTTTTGATTTTTTATCTTATCTTTTTTTGTATTTCTTTGCATTGTGTATGATAGGCTAACATGTTTTTTATTTTTTATTAATTTAATTATGCTAAATAAGTTAACTTAGTTACAGTAAAAAAATAAGTCAGTTACAGTAAAAAAAATTACAAATCAATGCTACTATGAACACCCCTTAATTGGATGATATGAAACTATGTGCATTTGAGATAAAAAAAACTGTACTATATGATACTGCATCTGGGCGTTTAGTTGAGCGTTAAGAGTGAGATAAGGCGTTAAAGTGAACCACTTTTAGCTTAGTTCGTTGATCCATCCTTTCTTTTAGAGAGACCGTTTGACCCATCCATTTTGCCGACATCGACTGTTGGTGGTTATCGTCATTCGAGAGAGATAAAGGTGGCGAAAGAGCATCAGAAGAATGCTGGTGGTTATCGTCATTCCTTTTAGAGATAAGGCTGGACGGTGGTTACTTAATCATCCCTTCCCTTCAAGATTTGTGCAACTTAATACTGAGAGGGTGATCGGAATAACGATGATTTTTGATTTTTACTGAAAAAACACTGTAGCTGAGTTGATTTATTAGGTATAATTAAATGTAAAAAAATATAAAAAAATCAAAAACAAAAAATAAAAAAAGTATAAGTAAATTTTTTTTTAAAAAAAATTTCACTGTAGCGTGAGCGCGCACACGCACTACAGTGAAAATATCGCCGAACGCCCAACGCGGTTCTGGTCAGGGCCTGAGAGAAGGTGATGCCCATAAGCACTAATCATGGATGGTGCAAACTGCAATATTTTACTTTTTCTAAGCCATATATAGGATTGATATGGCTTTCAATTTTTTTCCGGACGAGATACAACCCTACTAGTTTTTCTTTGGAACAACGAACCAGGATTAATATGTTTTTTTTTCTTCTGTACTTTTTCTTCAGAACAACGAACCAGGGCTCCTTTTCTTTGACACCAATGTGTGTCCATCAAGATTCGATCGAGGAATTGACTCGATGCAAAGTATTCTTCGCGGATTTGTAATTCCCCATGTGATTAATTTAGTGGTTATGCTCGATGGTTAATTTTCATAGTCTGTACTCGACGGTTCGTTAATTTGGCCCACCAATAATCAAGTAATTACCGACGTCTGATAGAAAAAAAAATAAAATAAAACACACTTCAGTACATCCGGAGAGATACATATCTAGTACCAGAACGTATCAGGTGCATCCAGCATCCTACTCTTCAGATGGCAATGAAAATACTATGTAGTTCACTGTAGTACGTACAAACTAACTCCTGCTTGGGAAGACTAATTAAGCAGCGTATGTAGAGAAAATTTCCATTGCTACGACACACTAATTTTATCGTATTTTTTTAGAGCCGGATAACTGACTAGTGAAGTCTTTTTAAGGCTAACAACTCACATATCATTTCTTTAATCACATGGGGATCTTGTCCACATCTATAGATTAATATATGTATGCATGTAACTGATCAACCAAATGACTTATGGTCAACGGTGTATTCGCATGAGGTAAATTAAGGCCACATTTGAAATGCAGAAATTTTACATGGAACAATCCCTGTATTTTTCACGAGATACGTGAATCGCATACCAATTGCCATGCAAGGTTAGCAAATGTAAAGTTTGCTGACGTGTTTGGCCACGTGGCACTGTGTGGCAAATGACTTGGACAAGTAGTTGACATGTTTGCTGACTGATCTTAAGTCTCCGGTGTGGCACCCCACGTGGCAAAGCGTGCTGAGATGGTGCTCTCGATGGCTGGCATGTAGCTTCCACGTAGGGGGTTCGGGCTGACGTGGCCACCGGCCGGTGGCCACATGCGGAACCCGATGGCTCGCCGGCGGTGTGGCTCACGGCGGGCTTGGGCGAGAGGCGGAGAAGGGAGGGGGACCGCAGGGAGTTCGCCTCAACTGCTTACGAGCTCCGGCGGGTATGGAGGTTGAATTTGACTTTTTGTGGCACGATAGAAGGCGAAGGGAATTGAAGTTGCTTTTGCAAGTGGGCCGAAATCATATGGGCCGGATGAACGAAACGGGCTAGGTTGCAACAAATCCTTCCTACCGACTCGTCGCTTGGTCTGGCTGGCCTCTCTCGCCGTCGATCGTGCCCGACGTCTCCTCTGCCCCCCGCCCTGTCTTCTCCTGGAACAACGACGCTTCTCCGGCGAGCTGCAGCTCCGAAAGGGCGGCCTAAGCGGCCGGGTCTTCGGCGTATCGAGTTGTCTGGTCGCCTTCGCCGGTTCGCCTCTCCCCTCCCTCCCGTCCCCACGGTCACACCGCATCGCCGACGCAGGGAGGGGGCCATCGGGGCGAAGGCTTTCCGGAATCTTCTGGAGGCTTAGGGAATAATACACCATGGGGTCAGTGGATCTGATCGCGTCCTGCCTCGACTCCATCCGCCAGGTCGGATCTACGCGCGAGCTTCTTTTTACTGGCTCCGGGTTCTTCATCGTTCGTTCGATTTTCCATCGATCCTTCTTAGAAAAGTTTTGTGCAGTTTTAGTGGATGGGGAGCGTGAGGATTCCTAGAATTTTTTGTCCCTGGTTACGCAGATTTGTGATGTGCGAAAGAATTCGACGAATGCGTCGAATTGGAGCTCATCTTTACAGCTTCCGAACTGAACCATATGTTTCCTTTTCATTCCGACACAATTAATTTTGAAACGAGTGATGGATGATGAAACATGGAGCTGCTTTACTTGATAAAACACTTATCTTCTTAGCTTTACAAGGATTCGGTGTTTCTCGTTCGTGATTAACTCAATCTGTAAGGGAAAAAAGTTGGGAGGAATTGCTCCTATAATGAATTTGCATGTAAAAATGTAATCTCCCAGCTTTGACTATCGAAATTAAATTATTTGGATTGTTGCTGCTTTGCTTTGCAGATTGGAGATGAGATCGCAGATGCACTAGTGTACGTCGATGCGGGCACTCTGGAGGCGTTCCAGTTCATAGGGGCGTTCCCTCTGCTTCTTGAGCTTGGTGCTCGTGCAGTGTGCAGCTTGGAGAACGCGTCTCCTCTTGATGCTGTGAGGTTCCCTTACTCCCTTGATATAAAAAAATTAAGGAACTACTGGAATCCACACCTCCTATTGCCCTACAATTTGATGACAATTCAATGTTTTGTACTAGTTGTTTCGGTTGCAACTTGAATGCTTAATGAATGTCCTGTAGCATGACTGGAATATTGTTCTGATGATTGATGCACTCTTTACTGCTCTGTGCCTGCGTTATGGAAATTGTTTATGAACAGCAGATGCCATATGAAATGATGTACTTTGATACTTTCTAAACTGGCATTCAAATACTCTCAGTAGTCAGTATTAAGTTGGTAGACAAGTCACAAGTGTACACACTAAGGTTTTGTCTATGGCATTTATTTCTAGATGTATGGTGACTCATATTGTGTCTGATGGATAGGAAATGCCAAGTCTAGTAACCTGCATGTTAACCTTGGTATATAACATCTTTTTTTTTTGAAACCAAGGTTTTCTGTGCTTTGCTACAAAAAGTAGGAAGTGTAACTTATGTTTTTTGTATGCCAGAAATGGTTTGTTATGTTCTTCTGTTATTTACCTGATCACCAGCCGTATCCTGTGTGTTGCAGGCTGCTGACTGGCACTCAAGTTTTGCTCATCCAGCAAGGAAGATTGTAGCGATTACATCACGCCTTCTTAGTGATGCGCATCGGTATATTCTGCGCTGTCTGGGCAACCATGGAACTGTTTCACATTGTACTGTATTGACAGCTATTTCCGAGGTGCTTCACCCCTGCAAGAATATGTTACTTGTGATGTCCGAATTGCTTCTGAAGTGTTCCTGCCAATTTTTTTCTTAAATTGTAACTCTCTTCATAGAAAAATGCCCATAGTATATTTTGACTGTCACTGAAAGTTCATATTTATTCTTTTAAAAAAAGCAATAAGGTTCATATTAGTTTCCCTAAAATCATGCAGGTAGCATAGCATGTACTCTATCTGCATTGTTTAAGCTATTTCAAATCATCCTAACATTGTGCGAGGATCCTTTTGAACCTTTGGTGAATTTATTGCAGATTGGTCACTCGGCGTATTTTGATTCCCCACTTGGACCAGATGCTTTCCGGGAGTATGAGACATTACTCATTCAGGACCATGAGGAGCTTTTGAAGAAGTATGGGATGTCTGACAAGTATAAAGATAACATTCCTAATACACGGAGAGATGTCACCTCAGACAGTGAGAGATATTCTAAGTGGGGTTCTGGGGTGCATTATGGCCCTAATTCTGAATCTAGCCTGACAAAAAAGGGTTTGTCTGATGATGAGTTAGGCTCAGTAGAAGCAAGAGGGAAGAGGTTGTCTGTAACTGTGTGCCACTTCCCAATGATTTTCTCTCCTATTTCCTCAAGAACTTTTGTTTTGCCTTCGGAAGGCACAATTGCTGAATCATGCTTGTCAAATCATCATGAAGGTTCCCTTAGCCCTGGTATACCCTCCATATCTACTGGTACACCTTTTGACGGTGATGAGGTGCCCCCTGGGGTAACCTTGACTGCTCAATTCCTGTACCATTTGGCCAATAAGGTAATCATTTTTCATGTAGGACAGACTGCTTACTAGTTGCTCTTATATATCTTTCAAGTATACAGCCTTTTGTTGATCTCCATTACAACATGTGTGTAGATGGATTTAAAGCTCGATATATTTTCACTTGGCGATACATCAAAGGTCATTGGGAAGCTGATAATGGATATGTCAAGTCTATATGATGTTGGTCGTAATAAGAGATCAGCTGGTCTACTGATTGTAGATCGTACAATCGATCTCCTGACTCCTTGCTTCCATGACGACTCATTTCTTGATAGGATGCTGTCCTCATTGCCACGCAAGGAAAGGATATCATCCTATTCTGCGGCAAAAAATCCTAATTCTCAGGCTACTGTTAAACGTTCCCCATTAGATATAAAGGTCCCTTTCGAAACAGTCTTTAGCAAGGAAGAAACTAAGAGTAGGACCAGTATGTTGTCTGAAAGTATGATGTCATTTGTGTCCGGATGGAACTCTGCTGAGGTTGACTCTGAAGTTACCTGGCTACCTGATTACACTGACAAAGCACATGATGAAAAACATGGCAGTCAACTTGGCACTCTATGTGGTTCGTTCCTATCCAACTATGCTGGAGTGTGCTACTTAGAAGCATTACTAGACAGAGGAGCAAAAGATGGGTTAATGCTGATTAAGAAATGGCTTATGGAGGCTTTACAGCATGAGAAGTTATCCTTTCCATCTAAAGGTCGACAAGCAGCTTCTATTTCAGAGCTTCATTCTATGGTGCAAATGCTCTCTCGAGACCAATTGTCCTTGGTAAGAAATAGAGGGGTTATCCAGTTGGCATTGGCTGCTGAAATGGCTCTCCAGGAACCTCAAAGTTCTCGCTGGGATGCCTTTACAAGTGCTGAGAGAATACTAAGTGTAACATCCGCAGAGACGACTCAAAGTCTTGCCAGTGAGCTTCGTGATTTCATCAACACTAGCACTTCAGTGGAATCTCACAAACAAGGTAATACAATGGGGTCTTCGCAAGGCCTTCTAAGTTTCCAGGATGTATTACTTCTAACAATTATTGGGTACATCTTGGCCGGTGAAAACTTTCCTACATCAATTGCTGGTGGTCCGTTCTCTTGGGAAGATGAGCGGTCTCTGAAAGATGTTGTGGTGGACTCAATCCTTGAGAGGCCATCATCTGTGAAGTTCCGGTTCCTTGACGGCTTGGAGAATGAACTTGAAGCTAAAGCTAGATCTAAAGATGGTGGTAGAAATAATAAGGACTCTAGTGAGCCTACATCCACTACTGATGATTTTGATGACCAATGGGATAGCTGGGATGATGATGATAATACTGATCATCAAAAGGAAGAAGCTTATGGGGACATGCAACTTAAGTTGGAAGTACGAGATAGGGTTGATAAACTTTTTAAGTTCTTTCACAACTTGTCCAGTATGAGGTTGAGGAACCAAGCTCTTGGAGAAGGGCTAGCAGCATTGAGTAGATTTGAGACTGATAGCTACTCAAGAAAAGGTTTGCTTTATAAGTTGCTATTAGCTGTCTTGGCGAGGTATGACATACCTGGCCTTGAGTATCATTCATCAGCTGTTGGCCGCTTATTTAAAAGTGGATTGGGTAGGTTTGGCCTTGGACAGGTGAGTTGTTCAATTGTTTTTTACTTGCTTGCGCTATCTCTCTGTTTAATTACCCATTCTCACAATTGTTTTGTCCGCAGTCTAAACCAAGCTTTGGCGATCAAACTGTTCTCATTGTTTTTGTTGTGGGAGGTATCAATACTCTTGAGGTATGTCCATATTCTTTGATTTCGATTATTCTATCATGTCACGATTCAAGTTCTATGTTTCTCTCGTAATGTCTGGTGTTTGCATGAATATCTAATCTTGATCTGGAACTACAGTAAGAACCCCACCACAAGCTTTTAATCTGATTTTCCTGTATCTTGAAAGTGTGCAGTTCAGTGCACTACTTTCTAAATCATCCTGTAGGACTACATAAATCTAGCTCCAGAACATCAGGTTTTAACTCAACAGTGTTTGAGAAGCATATGCCAAATTGCACTTCGCTAAGCAAGAGATTGCAATCCACCAAAACTAAGTGCAATTGCATAAGTTTTCTTTATGAAAAAGCATAACCTAAAATTCTTATTTCTCAGTGTTTGAAAGTAGTGTTGTCTTAACAAACTAAATTGTCCTCCTTTATAAGGTTCGGGAAGTCATGAAGGCAATCTCAGAGAGCAGCAGACCTGATGTGGAGCTTATTCTTGGTGGTACAACCCTTCTCACCCCAGATGACATGTTTGAGTTGATGCTCGGCTCATCCAGCTTTACTTAGGACCAACCTTCACTGTTGAAAAGCTCAGTACACCTGACATATAATGCATTGGTGCATAAGGCATCTGAATTAGACTTTCTAAGAACTCATTTGATTGGTCCAGTGCAGTTTTCCAGAAATTCTAATGTGTAGTGATGCAGAGTGTCCAGACTCTGAAGAGCATGTTCTTGATGGCTTGATGCTACCAGGAGCAAGCAGAAGTAGTTCGTAAGCATTCTTTGGGACTCGAAAATCACAACATAGTGCAAGGTGTAACAGTGGTTCTTTATAGGATAGCAGCACTGGTAACAATGGATTTTGCAATCATCTTCGGGAAATACATACATATCGCTGGAAGCTATAACAGGACGTGTACTGCGTTGGGTCAGTGGCTGGCATGGTGTCATCTCGAACGTTGGAGCCTCGGAGGTAAATACAATATGAAGTAAACCTGCTGATTACACAGTACATACTCAAAACTAGGGTGTAATGATTCTACCCTAGTTCTTTTGCTTGCAAGAATTTCTGCTCAGTACAGCAGCCATCATATAAATTTAATCCGTGTACATTGTTTGCTTGTGGTATGGAAATTTTGGATGCTTACTGGCCAGGAGAACTTACAAATTAGTCGCAATGCTGTAACTGAATATATTTATTCCCTCATTGCTCAGTAGCCTGGTATCTCTTGTATTCAGAATCAGATTCCTCTTGACTTTTGGTTTTGGACACCTCAAGTCAGAAATTTGAAAGTGTACCTTTGCACTATGTTGTCAGTAATATAGCAAATCAAACAGGCATTGGCCAAAAAGGGCAAATAAGAAAGAAAGAAAAGTTTGCCATCTTCCACAAGAAAACATCAAACTATGGGTTTTGCCACTGTTCTTTGGTGCCTTTACCATTTGCTCGCACAATCTTCCTTTCATTAACTTCCAAATGCACCTCAATTTTAGAAGGAAAAAAACAATGTGCATCCCTGCATTTGACCCCACACCATCACCACGACATCATTTCCATCAATCACCATCTTGGATCCTTTGTTCTTGGACAGGTCTCTGGAGAATCTTGGGGTCGCTCTTTATCACCCTGTGCATGCTTAGATCGGACACATTCAATTATTGTCAAAGAAAAAAAAAAAGATGACTACACACACGTACTGAGAAGACGCCATTGATCAAACTTCTCCAGATCTGATGTTTGACGTGAGAGAGTGTTGCTTAAGCACCCTACAGTCTGGTCTGACAAGCTATTGTGGTAGCATATTGTAGCGTTGCTTGGCCTGTACCTGCCTGGCTGCATCTTGAGCTTGGCAGCAGCTCTGGGCTAATCAATGCTTTGTGTGTCTGTCCTTGCCTGCCTGGTACCACTGCAATACTACACTGTCTGTCCATGGAACGGTAGACTGTCAGGATGCTGAATAATTCATTCTCGTGGATGCACGGATGGATCATGGATGTCTGCTTGCTCTTGCTGTCCCCAGACTGTTGTTCTCTGCATCTGGGCTATGCATCTTGTTGTTTTTCTGAATCGATTGTTTTTTGCTCTGGTGTTTTTTGCGATGTCCTTCTGTCGGCTAACATGCTGTTCTTTCTGGAAGAAAAAAAAGGAAATGTTCTGAGCGTTACGTGTTCTTTGCTGGAAAGAAAAGATTGACTAGTAATAATGAGATTAGCCTTTCAAAATTCAGAATATCATCTAATTTGCCGACTTGAAACTTACCATCATGGTTCGTGGTCAGTGTAATTCGCTGACAAGGTAAGCACTAAGCATGATCATCTAATCTCAGCATAATCTAGTTAAGTTGATGAAGAGTTGGACAAAAATGATGATGCTATCAGTGTCTAGCTTTTTTTTTTTTTGAACGGAGGCAGGACTGCCAAGCTTAATTAAGGAGGAGAAGCAAGGTTAGGATACAGAGCTCAGTTGGGAGCCCCAGCGGCAATAGGAAATTACGGTGTTACAAAAGCGAGTAGAAGCTCTGCCAAATGCCTTGCTCCCGTGAGGACCCACGCTCCGGTCTCGTCCTTTGTGTGGGAGATGAGGTACTCCGGAGTGGAAGCCATTGATCGGAAGATTCGGGCATTTCATTCCTTCCATATCTCCCATTCCATAAGCATTATGGTAGATGTCACCGTTTGGGTGATCTACTCCCACCAGAGTCGTACTGATTGTGTGGCCTACCATAGTAGCTAGCTTGTACTATACGTCTCACAAGGTCTAGAATTTCACATGGTCACTCCAGGATTCTTCCAAATGCAATAACACATCTTATTCATACCTCAACAAAACTGTAAGCAAAATTACTGTAGCCTAGTTTGCTATAATACCAGTAGTAAAGAAAACGAGAAATGAAACAATCCAAGAAAGAATAAAAGAAATAAAGAAGAGTTTACTGTCAGACCCATCGGCTTTAGAAATGCCTAACGAATTAGCGTTCACAGAGGTTCCCAGACCGTTCAGGGCCGGTTGGCACCATCTCGCGTTTTGGGTTTTCATCATCCGATAGAAAATTCCATCCTTACCTTTATACTATTTCACCTTACCTTCAAGATGAGCCAACATGCAGCCACACATGCATAAAGATATGGCCATATGAGTCAACAGTACAGAGCCACCCATTGGACCAAAAGTCCAGAAAGCCACAGTGACTTGAGAGTCATATAGAGAAAAGGGAGGGCAGCCTAGTCAATGAATAGAGAGTCTCACGGCCATGCCTCCATTTATAAGCAGCCAGCCACGGAGAGCCTCAGCCCTTTTTGCTCATTCCATTTCCTCCCCACTTGACAGGTATCTAAGGCAAGGGGCAAAGCAAAGAACCCCATCCCACAAGCCTCACCTTAGCCCCATTACACTTCACAACCGAGAGCCACCAATCCAGCTGTGAGGGAAGGAAGAGGAAGAGGGAGTAAGAAGAGGAGGCAACCCCATGGAGCTGCCGAAGACTGCATCGTGAGGATGGCAACGCCGACAACGGGGGACGTCAATGACCGTCTGACCGACGCCAAGCCTACCATCTTGTGTGCCCACCTTCCCTCCACCCTTTCTTCCCCTTTGCAACCCCATGGCATGGAACCTAAGCGCCGAGCCAGTAAGGTCGCTACGCCAACGACGACAAGCTGCAGGCACCACTGCGCGCCCATGAGAAAGAGGACGTGCTCCCCAGTGCACGCCTCTCAACCATGTACCATCGCAGTGGCAACCTTAGACTTTCCTCGAGTTAGGGCGCACATAAGGGTAAAAGCATGAAAAGTAGAAGTTAGAAGGCAATGCATGTAGTAAGAAGGAGGGGAAGAGAGTGTTGGACTGTCCCAGGTAGTATACGAAGTAGAGGCAAAACTGCAACAAGCCAGTAGGAGGATCGGAGCCTTAGCCTTGGTAATCGACCATGGCCAGGCTGGACCTCCATGGAAACCAAGTCAACGGTGACCTCTGAGGAAGCCGAGTCGAGGGGAAATTGGAGAGGGGCCAAGAGCAAGGCTGATAGCCGAAAGGCCGAAGGAGGCCAAGACCAAGGGGAAGCCTAGGGTGCCGGTGCTTGGGTCTCGGCCATGGCTGATGGCTGAGCCACAGCGTCAGCAGTCGAGCCAGGGGCGGCGCTTGGGAAGGGTAGCGGCACCGATAGATCTGGCGATAGGGGGCCACTGGAGGCGAGCCTGAGAGCGGTGCGGCCTAGCATTCGAAGACGGCGGTGCCGCAAGGAGCTGAGATGGGAGGGAGGCGAACCGAATTGGGCCGAGCTAGAGCAAGGGGAGCATGAGGATGTAAGGTCGGGGGGAGGGGAGGGGCGGCCGAACACCTCACCGATGGCGCAAACTGAGGTGTCGTGTTCCCTATAGTGGTGCGCGCAAAGGCTGAGGTGGAGAGCTAAGAAGGGAGGTAGAGGGCGGCGCTATGGGCGAGGTGGCAGAAGAGCTTGCTGATGGCGAACTAGCGACCGGCGGCAAGCCACAGCCCACGAGCTGAAGGCGGTGGCGGCATCACCTAATGAGAGAGAGATAAGGCAAGAGAAGAGATAAGGTTGTTGGGGGAAATAACAAAGAAAAAGGAGGAGGGTGCCGGCCATGTGGCCAAGTAAAAAAAAGAAAGAAAGAAAGAAAAGAGAAAAGAGGGAAAAAAAAAGAGGAGAAAAAAATAAAAGAACAAAGAATGGGTTTTGCAATGTACGCGTCGAGCCCTTAACGCTGAGCGTCCAATTTTGCTAGTGTTAGCTCTACGCGTAGAATCGATGACATTCATTTAAGTGCTTATACCACTATATTATTTTGAGTCGGGTGACGCTTTTATAGGTGGAGGTCCTGGTTCGAAGCCATCCGCGCATCATCCCAGAGATTAACCAGACAAGTATATGGTAGAGCGGTGGACGGTAGTTGTTATGAAATATGCATTGTTTACAATGTTCTATGCTGCATGATTAATGATGGTAATTGTGATACATGGTGAAATAATGGAGATATGCATTCATATCGTGGCATATGCATTATGAGCCAGAGCAGTGAGAAAGTCAATAGCTATGAGTAAAATTATTGACTAATCTAGCATGCTCTTGAGAAATTACCAAGACCTCCCCCTCCTTTTGCCACTCTGCACCTTTGCATGTATCCACCTTGCCGAATATGATCCATGTCCCCGGCCCGCCGGAGACGGAGAAGACGACGCCCGCTACGGACACCGAGGCGAGCCCGCAATTACCGAGGCGCTCGCGGCGCCCACGCATAATCGATCGATCGATCGATGCGCCTGCTCATTGGTTCGAGGCTGCTTGACAACAGTACGTTGAGCTCAAAGTACAGTTGAGCTAGGGCGATTTGGCTGCGACTCCTCGGTTCCATGCTTCGAGATGTCCATGGAGGCCCATCCAAACAGTGCTGGAAGGCAGCACATGATGTGCAGTGTCTGCTCTCTCGTCCTCCTTCCATGATCTACTGTCATCTAGCTTGAGTCGTAGTCTCCATGAATATAATCCGCTCCTGCGCTGACCGAATCACAGGTACGACAAGCTACTATGGTAAGTACATTGCTTCTTCTTCTTTTTTGATCTTTTTTGTTCTAATTTTCTCTTGAGAACTTGTTGTTTCTTGTCCTCTTTTAGCTGAGCTTGCATTAGTTTTGTTGAGTCGTGCTTGTTACCAAGCAATCTGAAATTTTTATGGATAGCGTGACTTCCTCATTGTTTCCTAAATTCTTACCATGGACCCAAGCTCCAGTGTCCTCATCATACAACCATATGAGAGCTACTTGTTTAGTCCTGGACCTTATTGTACTGGCTGCAGTGCATGACTTTATAGGACTAGATGCACACATATGGTCTCCAAACTAGTCCTTTCTTCACAGTAAAGGCATGGACCATAGCCTAATCACCTTTCTAACATGCACCCACACACAATGTCGGTTCCAGTTGATCTCTCTCTCTCTCTCTCTCTCTCCACAGTACCATTTTTCTGGGACAAATGGTAGGACCATGCAATGCATGCAGTTCTTCATCTCCTGCAAAGCATGCGGCCCTGTCATGTGATTCTACAAGTGTGATTAATTAGTTAATTTTCCTGTGGGTGTCATCAGTTAACAGCATCATCATCTTCACCATAGGATGTCTGCTTTGTAAAGGATTAAAGCGGATCATGGATCACTCTTGGCAGATGGTAGGACCATTTGATGCATCAGGTCTAAATTAAGTAGGGCCACTGCAGACATGCATATATGTCGACAGGATATGACACAAATTCCAACCCCTTTCTCCTCACTGCTAAGAATCTCCATTGTTCTAGCAACAGATGCATGCATATGCAGATCGCATGTATATTACCTATGCACAACATTTAACATACTGTAATACAACACGTCATGGCTACAAGAAGCCAAACAATCTCTGGTTAATTTCTCTCAGTTTCTAAAGAAGATCGACCAATCAAGATTTCCTAACTCCTGGGAGAACAGAACAAGAAAAAAAGATCAAGAGAACGGCGAGCAAGAAACCAAACCAACCTAAACGATATCGATATAATTCAGAGATCGATATATATCATGAGATGCGTACATACGTACAGACAGACAGCTCCTGAACTGGTCATTATAACACGACAACCTCAATACGACACAAACACAACATGACACGAAGCAATTCAAGCTCTGGTTTTCTGTGTACGTACTTTCCTCAAGAAACCGATATTTTCAATGGCAGGGCAGCTCTAGGTAGGTAGCAAGGTAGGTTTAGCTAGTGCCTAGTGCCTGGGCGGGCACTGGTAGCATTTGGTGAAGAGGCCGAAGGTGTCGACCTGCCGGACGAAGTTGACCATGCTGGCCCAGCCGCCGAAGCCGAAGCCGACGACGAGCACCCAGGCTACCACGAAGCAGTTCATGGCGTACATGCCGGCCCAGCCGCCGAGCGCCCGCGGCGGCCGCTCGACGGCGTTCTCCCTGGCGGGCGCCGGCGCGAAGGTGACCATGTGGGCCAGCGAGGGGATGATGTAGACGGTGAAGCTGACGAGGAGGGAGCCGACGGTGGAGTTGATGGGCCCGAAGAAGGGGAAGATGATGGCCAGGAACCAGATGGGGATCACCACGGGCAGCCTCGCGAGCGCCCTCTTGCACACGCTCCTCGCCTCGTGCATCCCGATCGCCTTCTCCCACACGAAGTAGAGCGGCGTGCACGCGAACCCGAACGTGATGAACTGCGCATACGAATGCAACAACAACAATCAAATCATGCATCGCCAAAACTTACTAAAGATCAGTCAAGATTGTTAGTAAGTTTGTTTCTCATATGTATCTACATGCAACGATGCAATCGATCGAAGGCCCTGGAATTCTTCTTGCCTGGTGGATGAGCATGAGGACGACGGCGGTGTCGCGGAAGCCGGACCTCGGGAGGAGGGAGAAGGCGTTGGAGTGGTCGAGCAGCATGTCGCCGAAGGCCCAGTACATGGCGGACGCGGACGGCAGCGTCAGCGTCAGCACGTACAGTGTGGCCATCAGGTAGATGAGCTTGAACTTCTGTGGCTTCCACATCGCGTGCATTATCTCCCTGCATCGCGAGCAAAATAACAATCACTGGATCATATCATACATGCATGATCCATCAGGATCTGAAGTGATCGATCTCATGAAAGGATATGAGATATCAACAAATAATTATCGATCTGAGCTAGCTACGCTGGCTGGCTTACACTGTGACAGCATGGCCTCCAAAGGTGTAGAGTATGTTGGTGGCCCCAGTGAAGTACAGCACCATCTTACTTGGCCCTGAGTGCGTCACTCCCTCCACCTGATTCCATCCATGAATCAACAGCAACACAAGCAAGTAATGACGAGTCAGGCACGCTCAACTTTAATTACTTGTACGGAGTCGAATCGAAAAGCTTTAAGCTGTTAAGGAAAGACGGACAAACGACGGTAGATCGATCCTACTCGTACTTGACACACACTACCCACCTTGCCATGGGCGAAAGCGGCGATGGTGAGGTACCACGCGGTGTAGGTGGTCATGAGGAGGCCGAGGAAGGACCAGATCCTGTAGTTGTGGAAGGAGGGGATGAACACCGTGGTGGCGCAGCAGGCGCCGAAGACGTACGTCCACGTCCTCTTGTCCAGGTTGTCGTTGATGTAGTAGATGTTACTGCTCGATCACGTACGTACAAATCATCATCAGATCAATTAATTTGCTGCTTTGGATTACGATCTTACAAGGGGATCGATCGATGGTGTGAGTGGATGGATGGTTGGGTTAATCACCTCGCGCATGCGATGAGCTGGATGACGGAGCCGAAGAGGAGGAAGGTGCAGTTGAAGAGGAGGCCGGCGTTCCTCCAGTGCTTCCCGAGCAGGCCGTCGAGGACCTCGAACCACTGGATGACATGGTTCCTGAAGTCCACCTTCTCCCTCTCCTTCCTCGTCCGGTACTCCACGTACAGCACGCTGATCAGGTACGCCGTCCAGCTCCCCATCAGCCCGTAGAAGAGCTGGAACAGTATGCCGCTCACCATCCCCAGCTGCGAGAACGAGTAGGGCAGCGTCAGCAGCACCTGCGCCACCTGTCGGCGATGACCAATTCACCCAAAAGCTTTAGTTAGGCTTGCAAGCAGTGAAATAAGGCTGCAGTCCTAGACTCGTTGTACCTGGTTGGAGGCGCAGCTGAACCAGGCGTCGTAGACGGAGCCGCCGTGCCAGAAGAGGCTGGACACGGCCTTGCTCCTCCCCGACGACGCCGCGCCGGCTTCCCCTCCACGCTCGTCGCCGACGTCGCCTCCTTCTCTCTCCATCTCCATGTAGTTCCCCGCCACGATCGTCTCCACCTTCTCTGACGCCATCCCGAGATGATCTCTCTCTCTCTCTCTCCACACCTCTCCCTCTCCTACCTTCCCCTTTCTCTCCTCTCTGAGCTCTCTCACACTCCCCTTCTCTTGCTATACAATATAGGCTCGTGCTGGCGAGTTATATAGAAAGGGAAGTCCCAAAGGGGATCGACGTACTGAAGAGAACTTTTAGAT
The DNA here is from genome assembly GCA_036346265.1 of Melocanna baccifera. Lineage (NCBI taxonomy): Eukaryota > Viridiplantae > Streptophyta > Magnoliopsida > Poales > Poaceae > Melocanna > Melocanna baccifera. Next base: position 1,443,268 of record CM070706.1, read on the forward strand.
GACAATGTATTGTGTTGTGGCACTGTGGGGATGTGCCTAGCTATAAGAATATAATGCATCATACAATAATACTATCTGAATTTCTAAACTTGGATTGTGATCTTTACTTTGCTAATTAACCAGATGCGGTTGGAGCTTACTGGCCCATGCAAAGTTGGCGCATAACATGTACGTCGCTACACAGGTCATCACTGGTTCATAGGGGGAGATCATGCAAGCTGCTGATTGTAAACAAGCTTAATTTCTTCATAACAATAAAATGCATTTTGCATTTGCAGCAGTTGGATAGGATTAATTAAGGTGAATATTGCAAATGTGTTATGTAGGATTTTTTTTATAGAATTGAATATATATGTGTGTATATATATATTGCATTGAAGAAAAAATATCTTTTATTGTAACTGATAAACAGAAGGTGCTGCATCAATTGTTTCAGTCCGACTTTAGACAAGATCAGATTTCCTACCAGATATTTTTTTTAGCTTATTCGTGTCAGTGTGTATTGTGTATTTGTATATGGAGGTTTCTCCACATCTATGCCGTACGATCGACAAACAGATCACAGAGCAGCAGCATAACTAATTAGTTGTCACACGTGTAGCACAATAATGTGCAGCACCATCTCCCAGTCCTGCGGCAATCATGCTTACGATGAATGAAATAACACGACATGGAAAGGGAATTAAATTAGCTCAGAACAGGACATAGTACTGGAAAAAAGAAACAAAAATGTTACATAATCATGATCGAATGAATTAGTTGTTGGCATCAATTGTTTTTATGGTGTACATGAACAATTTCAACACAAATTTGGGACGTCTTGATCGACTGTTCCCATACAAAACTATCATTCTGAAATAATTTTTCATCCACTGATGCGTCCTGGAATAATCATCAGCCCTTAATACATGGATATTTTTGTGTGTTGTGCATATATGGTGTAGACTATGCTTTTTAATTAAGTTTTTATATATAAATATAAAGCACATAAAAGGGAACATGACAGAGAACACATAAAAATGTTAAGGGAAATTTTTTTTTGGGGGGGGGGGGGGGGATTAAAGGTGATGTGTGGGGACACTAAAGTAAATATATTATATAACAGAAAAAGTGTGCGTTCACAAGATATAATTAGGAAGGCTCTACAAGGAATCAAGGAGGCAGGCCCTAGCTAACATTTCTTAATGCATGCTCCTAATCTTTCCACTTTAATTTCTTTTATAATCCATTATTTAACAAAAGAACAAGTAGTACATAATTTGGAATCAGATTTGCCCAATAGATATGTTCACATTAACTAATTAAGATCATTCCTTAGTACTTCTGCACCATATCAGATCTCACTCCCTAGCTAGCTAGGACATGCATGCACTAAGAAGCTGGTAGGTCTTTATTATGATGATGGGCTCTTGTTGAACATTCTTCTCTGAAACATTATTTAGGGACAAAGCAAAAACAAATCCCATTGATGTAACACTAGTTGCAAATAATTATTTATTATTAATGCGTGCCATCAGATCGCATGGCAGGAGTTGATTAATTTACAAAATGAAAAACGCAAACACCGGAGTTCATTTGTGCAAATTAAACGAATTTCCTTTAGTAAGTGCACGTTTCGTCATGTTCTACTTTCTACCACGTCGATGGTATATAGAAGAAATAATTAATGTAGCATTAGTATTTGTTTTTCTACTGTTTTATAAAGCTAGTTTACCAAAAATGAGGTGCAGATTGATTGTGACAAACCATCCAAAAAAGCAAAAAAAAAAAAAAAACTGCAGGAAGCAGGCCCGAAAATGAAGTTCTAATGTGTTGAGAGTGACAACCTAACTAATGTCTGGAATTTTAGCTACCTCATGAAGATCAGCCTAGTTAACCTTCGGAATTCCATCAAATTAACTAACTAATTGGAATGAGCAATAAAAAAAAGGGAGTAAAGGCTAGTTATGTACGTAGCTTGGTAGTTGGTCACATATATATATGTGCATTATATGCTACACTTTATCAATGATGGTCAAGAACAAGCATATATATAATCGATCTTACTTGCTTGGTAGCTTCCAATTCTGTGACCTCGTGATACCTTTGGAGGTGTAGTTAGCTGTTAAGTTACTAAACAATGCCCTTCTTGTGATGCCCAAAGGTGGCACCTTAAGCTAGCAGGCTTCTCTCTCATCATGGCCGCCCTGCCCTCTCTTTCCTCTTCATGTATATGCATGGACCTATCTAGCTTTATTTTCGCATCCTTTTTGAATCGGGACCATGCATGCATATATGTATCCAATTTTTTTGCTCCCCTTTTTTTTAGTTTATAGCTTGTAGCTTTCTCTAAACAAACAAACGGAATGATTTCTTCATCGTTTATTTGAAATGGCTTATCAGAACAGCATTTTCGATACGACTTATCGGTGTTCAGTTCGTTCGCTCAAACACTTACGTTAAAACTATAAATCATCAACCACAGCCGAAAAAAAACACATATATTTCATACCATCTTAAGGCACGTTCATAGATCAGTTGTCATTAAGACACGTACATGCAAGTTTCCTTCCAATTTATATCATGATCATCACATGGCTGGAAGAGAGAGAGAGAGAGAGAGAGAGAGAGAGAAGGGGGGCTAGGAGAGAGAAAAGGGAGAGAGGTCGGCGGAGTCTTTCAGCTGGCATGGGTGCAGGGGGCTAGCCTTGTTGGGGTGGCATATGCATGGGCCTGAAAGGGCTCCTGCACCTTCGTGGGGGGGATCGCGCTTGCCCGTGTGGGCGCGAGATCTGTGGATTGAAATCTCCTTGAAACGACACCGATCGAAGAATGCGTGTATGCTGATTTTTGTTGGTCGTTATTCTTCGATCGATCGGTTCCATGCATCATTGCATATATATGGCTGCTGCTTGTGACTGACCAGCTAAATGCAATTCATCTTAGCCTAATGGCTGGTTTATTTTTGGCTTTAGTTTATCGCTCTCTGCTACAGTAGCTACCTTTTAAACTCTACGTTTTTTTAAGATGGGGTTTATGAGTACATCGAGTAAACACTATACCGAATTTAGTTATAACGGTCAAAATCACATATGAAAAACTAAAGCCATAATCTAAAAGAATCTCCACCCATTCTCTAGCTAATGCTTACAAGTCATGAGCTTGCAAGCTCAACGCTCCAAACATAAAGGTGTCTGTGAGAATGAAGTACTGTCGGGTAAGTACCGAATTAAGTTGCACTTAATCAAACGGGGTGATATTTTTTGCGAGGAGGATTACACCTTCTCTTAATTTGTTTTATTAGCTTAATTTGCTAAGTGTGTGCACAGCACCTTGTGCAATTCCTATATGGAAAAAACGTGACTTAGCTGACATTATTGCACAAGGCGGCATATACATATGTATGTTAAATTATTCCTGCATCAGATCAGTAATTAAGGTGGGTACTTGGGGTGAAGAAATCTCTGGAAAGGCATGTTCCAGTTAACTAATTATGCAACTTAAGATATATTTTTCTTTTACACGAAACAATTCTATCCTAAAATTTACAAAAAAAAAGGAGGAGAAAATAAGAGCTTAATGCATGCATGGGGAAAATTTGTGATCTTTTGTCTTACTTCTGCTTAATTTCAGAATGGTATTGAACATTATTTCACATGAAGCCCTGTGTTGGAAAATTAGGGTTTTTTTTGGTGCGGGAACAGAATTTTCCAATACATTGCTTGATGATACTAGTAGTATAGCACAGGATGTCTATGAAATTATCAAGTTCCATTACCCCATATGAAAGGACGTGTAGTTCTCGTTTACAAATAATTAAGCAGGCTTGTGTTCTCATTAACAGGCCGCAATTAAAGAAGCCTACAGAGTAAGTTGGGCTGATATCTGTGGCCACCGGGCCAGCCAATCGTCCGCGATGCTGGCCCAGAATTTACACGGGCTCTATTTTTTGTTCTTCCCTGAGTCCGACCCGTACTTCTCTTTAGTAGAGAGTGTGTCATCGCCAAAAAAACGAGTAGAGAAGGAATTCAATTTCTTTTCTCCTTACGGCTTCCATTGTTCCATCGAACAAACATAACAGTTTTATCACTGTCATTTCAAAATAATTTATTAATTTATTAATATTAGATTCGTTTACATAAATAGTTATAATAAAAATAAAATTATACATCATAAGTTGAAACTGAAAAGTGCCAAACTATCTCTGCAACGCTTAACTATCTCTGCAACGCTTAGCAGAGACAAGCTGAAGCTGACAACTGAGCTCTGCACTTTTTGTTAGAATAAGGAATATAACATTTCGATCTCATCATTCATAAGTGAATAAATACAACCAATTTTAATACATCAAAAGTACTTAGACTACAAACCACCACACGATGTACAAAACATGGAACAAAGAAATAGAACTCAAGTCCCAACCCTATTCCTACCTCATTACATAACTTGCTAAACAAAACCAAACTCTTTGTTGCCTCCATCAAGCGACTGTATTCCTTTAGTGAAGACAGCAGCACTTGATGCATCACATCGATGCTCAACAGGGAGGACCTTCGGCAAGCACTTCATCTTCTTCATCCAAATAGCTCTATCTTCGGCCAACACTTCTAACCTTCTACGGACCTTCTAACACCGTAAAGCGGGTCAAGAGATGAAAAAAGACACAGTACCGAGAGCTGCTGGCGAATGGTATATATGCAAGCAAAACACGAGCTACGACATAGCCAAACGGCAAGCTCGAGCCGCGACTGAGCTCTGCACTTAATTGGTACGATAATTCGATCGGCTGTGTGATACGTACATGGGGGCGGGAATTTGTTTTCGAAAACAATTAGCGTTCATGTTGATTAAACTTGGCGGAAGACGTGTACGTAGAGGTTTGGGAAGACGTTAGTACTATTATGGTACAAGCGCGCGCTGACTTTTTATGCATGGCATATTGCTAATGTCATTTGCTACGTACGTACGTGGATTCCGATGGCCCAAATTGATCGCCGTTTATTATATATAATACCACTACGTCACGCTAATCTGAAAAATTAATGTTTTAATTCTCTGCTACTGCTAGCTCCTACCGACCGATGTCGTTTTGATTTGAAATTGCAGGTGTCTGGTGGAATTAGAATTACGCCCGAAATAACGTAGGTGATTATCCGTGTCGCACCCTATCAGAATACTGGGCTCGCTTTAAACGGTTTTAGCTTTTAGTTTCTAATTTTTTTTTGCTTTTTAGCCTTTTCTATTTTTCTTTTTCTCTTATTCATTTACATTATCCTAAAAGATTTAACGGTGTTTTCTAATTTTCTAAATTTTAACTTTTTTTTCTCTTTTATTAACTTATAAAAAGCTAACAGTTGTTACAGTGCTTTTGCGGTCGCCATACATAAAAAAGCCATAAGCTGGGTCTTAAATAAAATTGTTTGGGATACATGGATCATCATCGCCAGGGGTAGACTTGATTGAGTTCATGGGTGGGTGTTCAGCTGAACACCCAAATTGTTTGACTAAAAATCCATTATATATCAGGTATATTACACATGTATTATGTACATGAGTTGGTATTCTCAAATTTCCGAATCAATGTCTCATCTTACAAGGCGTTCGGAATAGCGATGGCTTTTGATTTTTGCTGAAATTTTACTGTAGTTGGCTGATTTTTTACTGTAACTGAGTTGACTTATTAGGTATAATTAAATTTAAAAAAAAATATAAAAATAAAAACGGCATGCTAATCTAAAACGGACAATGCAAAGGAATACGAAAAAAAAGACAAAACTCAAAAAACCAAAAACTAAAAAAAAATCAAATAAAAACAAAAATGCTACAAGATACATGAAGCCGACGCTGATCTGAGCGAGGCCAGGGGCCCTCTTCTTTTGGCAATTTGACCCATAAGGCATCAGTGATCACTTCCCTACCTGACGTCCTGACCTAGCTATCCATCGGGCATTCGGGCGGCGTTGCGGTGGCACCGTGGGCAGCACGGCCATGGCAGGGGCACAGGGCGGCAGCAGCGGTCTAGAGTCCAGACGTCGCATAAAAGCGCCATCGTGACCTCACGGGCAGCACACCGCGGCAGGTTGGCAGTAGCGGTTCAGGGGCCAGGGTGGGCCGGGGCGGCGCCGACGATTGGCGGCCGGCTGGCCACAAGCACGGCTAGCAGGCCCGGCACAGGGACAGGGCATCGATGCCACTCCAAACCTCCAAGCCCCAATCCCCAATCCCTATCTGCGCCTCCAACTGCACGGTTGGCTTCACTTGGAGTTCAGTTCCGAGGACTGTTAGAAAAAATAGTCCCACATGGATTGTGGGAAAGGAAAAAGCACAACTTATAAGTGTGAGGGAACTCCCCACTCATCAGACTAGTATTTTAAGAGGTGAAGGCCCAATACCACTTATAAGGTTGTTGCTTAAGGGGCTTGCTTGCGGGCAGCCCGTGGGCTTGGTGCACAGAGAGCGCAGCCCATTTAAGACCTGGTGACCGGGGAGTGAACCCGGTGAGACTTAGGATGGGTCCGGATCCAACAAGTGGTATCAGAGCCGACTCTCGCGGTTACACGGGCGCGTACGGGTCAGATGTGTGGGCATATGACGCATGGCGCGTGTGGATCCGGAGTGGACACACGGCATAGTGTATGTGCCAGTACTGGACGCACGGACGTGTGACAAGAAGGGGAGATCCTAGCCAGGCACCTAACATCTCCCATGAGTGCAGTGTACACAATCCATGTGTGAGTAGGAGATTGTTAGAAAAAATAGTGCCACATGGATTGTGGGAAAGGAAAAAGCACAAATTATAAGTGTGAGGGAACCCCCACCCATCAGACTAGTCTTTTGGGAGGTGAAGCCCAATACCATTTATAAGGTTGTTGCTTAAGGAGCTTGCTTGCGAGCAGCCCGTGGGCTTGGTGCACAGAGAGCGCAGCCCATTTAAGACCTGGTGACCGGGGAGTGAACCCGGTGAGACCTAGGATGGGTCCGGATCCAACAGGGACCAAGCTCTGGCTCCGACGATTGCGTCACATCCGATTGCGACACGTAGACCGCACCACCGCCTAGATCCCTGGACCAGTGGACCACATCCAGCCCTTCGCCCTCAGTCCCCCCTCTCTCTCTCTCTCACACACAAGGTTGTTGGCACAGGCCACAAAGGAAGATACTGCTTGGGTAACTGTAGATTTTTTCTTTGGATTGTTCGCCGGTGGACTCTCAGTCTCTCAAATACGAGTTACTGTAATAAGACATGTTATCCAGTCTCTCACATTTGATTTTGTAGTAAACTTATGAATCTTATATTTTATAATTTTGTAGATCTTTGAGTTTTAAAAAATGAAGAAGTGTGCAAATTTGAAATCTTTGTGGGAGATAGTTGGAAAGACGCAGAAGGTAGTTTCCACCTCGATGTTGAAACCGAGGATTAGCAAGGTATACAACTGTCATTAATCTCTATAATATGATGTTTAGTTATGTCATTATGCTTGCTGTATGTCGCCTATTTCCTCATAAGAAATTATTAATTTATATTTTTTTGTAGTTTATTATATCTGTATATACGTATCTGAATAACCTAGCTCTGAGGTTCGAACACCCATCTTAAAAATCCTGGATCCGTCACTGATCATCACAGTAGCTGCATCATAAGATGGACGCCCTGATGGAACCATTGGGCCCTGCGTGATGCAGATGATCGTGTAATACAAGCATGCAGGCATCATGCATCATGAATCCGGCTGCGAGTGACACCAACTAATCATGCACGCACGCAGTATACTAGAATTACGTTTGAACATGTGCGAGCGTGCATGGCCTAGCTAAGCTAAGCTAATCGGTGAATAATTAGTAGCACGCAGAAAGCTCTCTCAGACACGAGCATATGCACAAAATCTATCTACTGCTAGTAGTAGAGAGGAGATAGATCAGCCGTTTCAGTCTCTGCAGTAACGTTGGAACGCAGTATGCATTGCTCGCGAGGCTTTTCGATGTCTTCTACGAGCCTTTTTTTTTTGGACTCATTTGACCGCATTGTAATTGCTAAAAGGCAGGGCCTAATCAACTGCTAAATCCACATCAACTGGCACCAACCATGCCATGCCATCTTCCATCTCAAGATCACAAAAGTAACTGAAAATGCTAGTGTGCAAGCATTTTGATGCAGATGCGATGCACATTCAGATGCTGGTTTCTTTTGCAGATTACACGCCAGATCAGACCTGATATTGGCACATTTCGGAGGTGATCGTTTTAGCGATGGCTTTTGGCTTTTGGCTAAAAAAATTCAGAAAAAGATAAATTACTGAATAGTGAAAAAAAACTAAAGCTAGAAGCTGAAGCTGAAAAAAAGCTGAAACGATCACCCCCGATGCGATGCTCATAGGAGGGTGCCCTGTTTCATTCAGATGGCAGAAACACTAATCTAGGCCTTCCATGGTTCCATGCATAGCGAAAGATGGATGAAGTACATTTGTACTATTTAACAACTTTCCATTTGCTGAAGCAGGAGATTACTGCATGATTCATTCTCTCCATTTTATTAAGAAAAAAAAAGAAGAAACAGGAGATCACATCACATGGTCCTAGTCAGGATTGGAAACATGATTGCTAACCGCCCATGCCATCAGCACCAGTTGCCCAGCCACACACAAATTAAAGCCCTTTTTTTTCTTGGCATTTGTGGCCTTTTGTGTCTTTTCATTCATTCCCACCACCCACCATTAGGATAGGTGCCAAGCAAAAGGGTCATTAGGGGCACTAGTATTAAACTAATCATAGAGCAATGGAGCCTAAAGCTGCTGATCAAAGGCTCAGTTCTTCAGAATTCAGACAACCTCCCCTTATTTCAGCAAACCTTTCTCCCTCCCAACAAGGTTAGAGACATCCACCAAAGAAAAAAAAAAGGGAACCTAGATAGAGAGGCTCCTCCAATGGATGCAAATGCAGCCAACAACCAAGACAAGGCTACCAAGAAGATGAGCAGAGGAGGAGGAGGAGGAAAGAAGCCATCGCATTCCTCTTGGGGGACCATGGGGTACTACCACTATTCTTCCTCCTGCAAGAACAGAAGCCAACCAGCTGCTGCAGCAGCAGCAGCAGCTGAAAGCAAGGACAAGAGTAGCATCAACAGCAGCGGAAGCGGCAAGAAGAAGAGGAGCATAACCTGTGCAGGCTCAATCTGCAGCACAAAGGAGAGCTCAGTGTTCAGCAGGGGAAGTGGCAGGAGCAGCAGCTGCAACACGTCGAGCAGGTCTCTGAAAGCTCCCGGTAACGACGCCGTGTCCTCTGCGGCCGTCTCCGCGTCGTCGTCGTTCAATTCCGAGACCACGGTGGCGACGTCCGTGACGACCACCGTCAGCTCGTCCTCGCCGCTGTCGTCGGCTCGTTCATCGCCGCTGTCGTCCATCGGGGGCTCGTTCAGGGCGATGCAGATCAAGAAGCTCTCCGGCTGCTACGAGTGCCACTCGGTGCTTGACCCCAAGAGCCTCGGCGCCATTTTCTCCTGCGCCGACTGCGACGAGGTGTTCATGAAGGCCGAGTCCCTTGAGCTCCACAGAGAAACCAGGCATGCAGGTATCGTCTCAAACAGCGCAAACATCTGGAGTTTAAGAGCTTCATATCCTTGAATATTTTCTTGCCGTATGTAAATCAAGTACATGCAAATGCAATGATGCAAATCCATTAATTGTAACATGCCTGATTGCAGTTTCAGAGCTGGGCCCTAAGGACACAAGCAGGAACATTGTGGAGATCATCTTCCAGTCAAGCTGGCTCAAGAAGCAGGCCCCGGTCTGCAAGATCGAAAGGATAATCAAGGTGCACAGCACTGACAAGACCATAAAGAAGTTTGAGCAGTACAAGGAATGCATCAAGGAGAGGGCGAGCAACGAAGTCAAGAAGAACCCCAGGTGTGTTGCGGATGGCAACGAGCTACTCAGGTTCCACTGCACCACCTTCACCTGCTCCCTCGGCCTCGCCGGCGCCACTGCCCTGTGCCAGATGTCGTCGCCGCAGTGCAAATTGTGCAGCATTATCAAAGATGGGTTCAGGTACTGAAGCAAATATTCAAAGTTCTAAGACAAGTTTTTCTGAGTAAAGCCTTTGACACAAGAAAAAATAATCATAGTATGGAATAGTCGTTTGACAAATAGAAAATTATCATCAGGGTTGACGGTGATGGGAAGATTGTAACAATGGCGACGAGCGGGCGGGCTCATGACATGGCGCAGGCCTCGTCGGATTGCGAGAAGAGGGCAATGCTAGTGTGCAGGGTGGTTGCTGGCAGAGTGAAGAAGGTCAATGACTGCACTTCTTCAGAAGAGTGTGACTGTGACTCGGTCGGTTCCTGCTCAGAAGGGGTCTACTCAGATTTGGATGAACTGTTTGTGTTCAATCCTAGAGCTATACTGCCTTGCTTTGTAGTGATATACAGTGGCTACTGAGTCATAACCACTAGGATAGCTTCATTTTGCTACTCTATCTCTCTCTCTGTTGTAGCATCTTTCTTTCCTTTTGATCATCAGTTCACAGTGCAATTTTCTGGCTGCAAGTCCTTCAGTTGTTTCACTGCAGGTTCTGACCTCCTTACATATCATACAGTAGCCAAAACCACAATTACCATTCGATTTTTTTAAAAAAGAAATCTGGTACAAGATGAGAATAAGGTTATGCAATAGACACCAAAGTACTGACTTGTGGCAGCTTCCAAGATCTAACCATATCAAATATCAATGTGGGGTTTTGTCCTTGTGTGCTGAGCTTAGATCAGATGCTTACACCCATAAGCATTTCGGGTTCTTCGAAGAAACAGCTAGACAAAAGGTTAAGAACAAACGGCCACTTTGGAAGAAGCAATGAACTGCTAATCTTATATACCCCTGGAGATGCTACCGTCGAGCTACATCCAACTCAATGTACAACTAAATGCAAGTATAGTACTGATCCCTAGCAAGTGCTGCTTCTTATGCAACTCTATAATCCTCTAGCCCCTAGGTTAAACCTCAAGTAGAGGTAATGGTGATTCTACCTGTATTTTTATCCAGAATATTCTGAGGTTGTCTGCTTGTGCACGACAAGTATCACAAGCTGATTCCAAACAAACAGATGATAGGTTCGAGATTGTTCATTGATCATTGTTAATTTAGCATGCTCATGACCTGTTTTGTTCATAGAAAAACAGGACAAACGTCAAGAGACAATTACGGCAAGAATGTCATTGGTACAGCCTAAAAGAAGATCACTGTCCTCAAGTTGCCCGTTTTATTCGATTGGATGCTGCAAACGACGTGCTTTGAACGCTATGTCAGGATGTGGGGGTAGGTCAAGATTCAACTTGAAAATAAAAAATGGGCAGCATATTTATGTCCTATCAGCTACCTATCTGCAATTTTCCATCAGACAGGGAGATGCAAATCATATTGTAAGTGGTAACTATCAGCTCAAAATCTTGGTTGAATTGGTTCAAAGTTGAACCATTAGGCCCATTTTACTGCTCAATTTCTAGAATCCTGGTCTAAGGTACAAATTCAAATGACTACATTTACAGTTCTATGCTTCACATTAGTCATGTGCAGAGATCCAGTTGAAATAAAATTAGAGTAGGGTATTGTTCTGACCAAAGAATGAGCTACAAAAGGAAATGAAGCTCCGGAAATCAAACAGAAAAAGAGAGACACAAGCTTCAAAGTGATGGGCAGATAATGTCATCTGATCCCATCAATTCCGTCAAAAGGAGGCAAAGGAAGTTTCAAATTGCAGCGAATACAACATCAGCTGCGCAACAACACTTCACACTTGTGTAACTTTTACTTTAGCGCACAAACTAGTAATATGTAATCCATTTGAAGCATCTCAATATGACAAACATACGGTAATATCTTATCTAAATATTCATAAAAATATTGTTGGTCAAACATAATTTAGTTTGATTATATACATTATAAGACGTCACTTATATTGACTACAAGGAGAATCGTTAATTTAGTATGCTCATGACATGACCATTGTTAATTGACCATAATTTAGTTTGAAGCAGGATTGTTCATTGACAATTGTTAGTTTAGTATGCTCATGACCTGTTTTGTTCATAGAGAAACATCAAGCTAACGTCAAGATTGTTCATAGAGAAACGTCAAGAGACAATTACACTAAGTACACAAAGAATCTTCTTCGGTGCTTCGAGATGAGAAGTATCAAGCTTATGTCTACTTCAATTACTACTTCTATCATGTTGGATCCCAATGAGGATGAAGAGCCCGTAGACCAGAAGGAGTACCACATCATGATCAGTTCCCTTCTCTACCTCACGGTGTTGAGGGTAGACAAATAGTTTATTATGTGTCTGTGCTCTCGATTTCAGACTTCTCCTCATGCCTCATATCGTCAAGTAGTACGTCACATCTTTAGATACTTTCAGGACACTCTTGACTTTGGACTCTAGTATTCTTCTGATTCTGCATACTCTCTTTGAGATTTTTCTAATGCTGATTTTGCGAGGTGTAGGATAGATAGGAAGATTACATCTATCTCTTATCATTTTTTTCAGGTACATCTCTTATCTTTTGGTCATCTACAAATAATCCTCTATTGCACAGTCCACTACTGAGGTAGAATATGTAGATGCTGCTAGTAATTGCTATCAGGTTATCTAGATCTTATCTACTCTGCAAAACTATGGGTTGGCCTTAGATAGTATTTTTCTTTTCTTTAATAACACTAATGCCATAAATATTATCAAAAACCCAGTGCAACACTCCAGAACCAAGTACATTAACATTATATATCATTTTCTTTAAAGACCTTATGGAAAAGAGTGATGTTATACTTCACTTTGTAAAGTTAGAGCACTAGAATGCAGATATTTTCACTAAGACCATTTATTATTCTCGTTTTGCATATTTGCGGGGAGAGTTAGGGTTATTAGTCCTTTTAACCTATTTTGAGGGAGTTGACTCTTTTGTATCCATTGTATCATAATGCATATTTAACTTTAGCAACTAGCATTGTAAAATAATTACATGAAGTTTTGACTATTATCCTTATACGATATGATATTTTATTTTACATCTTGCCACGTATTGTACTAGTTTACTATATTTATCATCTCCTTTTATGTATAGCTTAGCTTATGCCATGCTAACTTTATTAAATATGAGAAACTTAAAGTTAATCGTGTCTTGTTAGATCTTGTGATTAGTTATGCTCTAATAATTCTCTTATGATTCATACCATGTCAAATAGACTAAGTCTTGAACCTAAAATTGAGTTTTAATTGAGCTATACTATTTTTTTTTGAAACATGAGTACTATTTTTTTTGAAACATGAGTTTATTTGTCCTAGCTTTTGCTGCTCAGGTCGGGTATAGTTTACGAACTAAGGAGTAGCTCGTTGTTCTTGAACTTAAAATAAAAACTAAAAAATGATCTCTTTTGTATAAAAAACTAATCTCATCAATTCTTTCTCATGAGACGGCATACCATTGTACTAGGCATAAACTCAAGAGGAGTTTTGAATGATTAAGATCACCCTTTTAAACTTTTTACTTAGGATGATCATAGTAAACCTTAATATCTAATATATGCCTGAAAAAGCAAAAATATAAAAAATAGTTGAAACTTAGGAGACAGTTGTGGATGACTTCTAATTCAGGGTATGCTTTGTTAAGATAAGATAAAAATGTGTTTCAAGATTTGCCAATTGTGCTAATTATGCTAAAAATCAAGTGCTTAAATAAAATAATTCAACTCTGAACTTGTACCACTCTAAATAGACTTAATCATAGTTTCTTGGTTATATTTAGTTTATTGATATGGCTTGGATCATTTTTGGAAACCTTGACTAAACTATGATCTTGAGCAATTTGACACGCTAAAAATCTACTTAACATAATATGGCTTGGTGTAATACTTATAGAGTCATTTTGGATAATTTTTATGGCTCTGTAAACTAAAAATAAATAAAATACAGCCATTTCATTTCATTCATATTCTATCATCTTTAATACATCTTGATAATTCCATTGATAAAGAGGAGAAAGATTGGTAAAAATATATTTTTTAGAGTATGATTTGAAGTTTTTATATGAATACTTGCTAAGTTAACACTTTTATATCTTACTGTGATTCTTTTGATATTTTGATCACTTCTCACTATGGCCAAAATAAAATAGAACAATTGTTCTTTCATATAGGCTTAAAATGAAAATTTTCAATTTATTTGGTGAATTTGAAGTTTTCTATGGAAAACTTGTCATTTTAGTAGCTTCACTCCATTTCTGTTTAAACTTGATGGTAATAATGTACACTCATTTACAGTACTTACAACTGAATAATCCTGGATATTTGCAAGGAAAAATCTAAAGACCCCAGAAACTAGGACGTTACATATACTTTGCCTCCTCGATCTTTAACCTGCGCAGCTGCTTACAAGCTGCTGACGTGTGATGATTGGATAATTAACTAGAGTTGCGCACAGTCTAGTTACGTCTAAGCTCTTCTATTTCTTTCCAATCCAATGATTGGATGATGTGTGAGGATTTTGGAGCAAAATCGTTCCTTATCTGGTGGAGTTAGTTAAATCCAATGCGTTTGATCAGGTATAGCCGTATAGGATGGTGGAGATTACGCCAAATTCACGAACTCCGCCGGAGATGAACTCTAGATTATCTAGGGGATCACGAGCTGATTCGACGCAAACCGATCCCAGATTCAAGATTGTTTTTCATTTAGCCATTGCTGTTAATCTAGTATTCTCAAGACCCAAGGCTCTTCACCTGCTTTGCTAACAAGACAAACGTCAAGAGGCAATCACAGCAAGAATGTCGATCAAAGTACAGACGAATTTAGTCATTTACAATGCTACAACAGTGTGCTTGACAGGAGAGATCTTCAGAAATACAGCTTAAAACAAAACTAGAGCATGGATGGGCCTGTTCTGGCCAAACGCCGAGCCACAACGCGGCGGCGGCGGACACGCTGAAAAAAGCTTATAAAATCACAACTTAAACATACATGATCAGGTCAGCTAGCTCAAGTTCCAGATCCTGAAAAGTGCATCGAAGTGATGAGGAGATGATGCCCTTTGATACCTACCAATCCAGGATCAAGTGAGGTAACCACATATCTTTCATTCTCGTTTCGGTATTGTTCTCGAAGAAATCCACACTTAACCCCGCAGCTAAACTGGTTCATACACAGGACAGTCTTGAGACCTCAAAACTTCCAAGCCATGCACCACAGCGATTCCCAATCAGAGCAGCATGCTTCAGTGAATTGTAGCTTCCATTTGAACATTCCCCCAGGTAGACAAATATTCAGGGAAAGGCAGTTTCTTGACAGTGTAAACAAGTGTGATCGTTGCTGGTGAGCAACCACATGCATGCAACATTAGGATCCTTTCTTGGGCTATTTTATAATTTCCCTCATTTTCGAGTTTAAGAAAATAAAGAAAAAAAGAAAATACCATGAGGCCCACATGTAAGAGAGAGAGAGAGAGGAGATTAGAGGGAGGCGACAGGTTCGGCTCCATTCTCAGATCTGGCCGATGATTTCTTCTTGTCTCCTCTCCTCCTTCGGGTGGAAGTTTCGGCGTCTCCAATCATGGGCGCCGCCAAATCCTCACCCTGAGTTCGCCTCTTTGATCCTATAACTAGATAGGAGAGTTGGGGGTTTTTGGCAGAGAAGAGAGCTCACCACCCAGTGGAGGGTTGGTTGGGACAGCTCGGTGGCAGTTGTGGTTGTGTGGTCGCCGGGTTGTGACGATTCTTGCTCTCTACTCGCAGATGCACTCTTTGGACCATGTGCTTGCGCGTGGTGTTTTCTCTGGTTCTTCGGCTCGGCTTTGGGCGTGAGTGCGATGGGAT
This sequence comes from Melocanna baccifera, assembly GCA_036346265.1. Classification (NCBI taxonomy): domain Eukaryota; kingdom Viridiplantae; phylum Streptophyta; class Magnoliopsida; order Poales; family Poaceae; genus Melocanna; species Melocanna baccifera. Next base: position 1,459,098 of record CM070706.1, read on the forward strand.
CTCATCTTCTTATTGGCTTTGTGCGGCACCGTCTTGTATCCTCGACTTCACAAATCATTGAGTACTGATATGTGGAGTAGGACACTGTATCTCCGTTAACCCACTTCGATGATATCTAGGCACACTACGGTGACAAGCCTTGCCTGGTTTTTGTCTCGGTGGCTTGGATTGTCGTTGCTCTGAGCTGCTCTCTACTTCTTTTACCTCTATTGTGTATTAGTGAGCCGTGCTAGATCATCTGTTTATTATCTCTGATATTTGATTATTGATTGGCACTGGAAGAACTATTGCTTGATAGAATGTGGATTTTTGGTTGTTCGATGAGGATTTTTGTCAAAATTGAAGTCACAGTGACAATCTAGATTTATTCTACTAGTGTGATTTTTCATATGCTAGTTGTTTATCTCTGTTGTGTGTAGTTGGTAGCTCTGTCAATTGCCGATGATTAATCTTCTGCTTAGTACTGCATACTACTGCTGTTAGGCTTTGCTCCTGATTCTTAACTAAATTAGTTATTCCTGCATACTATTGACATTGATACTGCACTAAGGCAATATTCAATTAGGTAAACTAGCAAAATTTTTGTAGGATTATCATTGTGATAGCTGAAATACCCACAAGAGTGGAAGATAGTCAAGTTTTAAACTTGTGCAACTCCTCATCCGAGAACAATACTTCAATGTTTAATCCGTGCATTATGCAGATTTCAAATGCTCACATTTGTGTTCTATTAAGCATATTGCCATATGTTAATGATATGAATCGTTTATCTGTTTTGATAGATAATACATTTACCTGCATGTCTTTTTCACACTGTTGTATATATGCTTTCTTGTGATTAATCATAATTGAAATTAAAATAGAAATATTGCTAAATCCGTCTAATTTCCAACGGTACCAGACCATCATAATAATGCACACTGCAATATTCCGTTACAAAAGCTCAAAAATATGAAGAACCAAGAGATAGCTTCACACTGCAGTGAATTACTGCATTCTAACACTTTCTAACTAGTACAACTGCCGCTTAAGTCCAAGAAGCACTGATGTACTGACCAGTTTTCATCAGTTACATCCTGATATAACCAACAAACAGAATTGGTTATGAGTTTATGACGATATCTGTTGTAAAAGAAAGAAGAAACAGAGGGAAGAACTAAAACCAATCTTCAGATCAGAAGCCATGCCCCTGGAATGCATTAGCTCACCAATCCAGCTATTAGCAAACTATATAGTACCATCTATGCATGGAACAAAGACCAAGCTAAGTACAACAGTACAAGCAAAACATCTTTATATAAAACCAATAAGAGCAGAGCACTGCAAGAAATACATGGCCAAACATATTCAAAATGACATTATAACGATAAACCAATGACCATATTATCCATTCCAACACTTTCACCTCATAAAACCACAAGCAGAATCATAATTATACTGATTCGTGAACTATATGCAACGAGTAACATAAAGCAAGTTAACATACAGTACAGTGTTGGCAACATACTTACTAACAGTTTTCCAAGCCATAACAATCGATCTTCACGCATTGCAAGGTCTAATAGACTTCCTTGACATTTCAGTGACAAACTCATCAGAAATTAACTCTCTAACAATTACCACCACCACAATCTTACAAGATTTAGCAATTGACCTCATTTGGACACGAGCAGTACATCAGGCTTCCGCTGCTTGCTCGGTGTGTTTGGCTTGGAACTTGGCCTAGAGCTCGATGCAGTGCTTCCAGCTGTGCCCGCTGCCACAATTGCCCCAGAAGCTGCTGCCTTGGCAGCCTTGCGAGCACTTTTGTCAAGCTCGATCAAGCTCCGGGAAGCCAAAATTGCCTGCGGCACGAGGTCGTGACATGCACGGGCATAGACAACCCGCACAGCTACCCCCGCCGCATCACGCACCTCCATTGGATTCAGTGGTGCAAGCAAGCAGTGCCCAAGAACCCTCATCACCGGCTGCAGCAATTCCCATGGGAGCAGCACCCTCGCCTCCTTCACCTCTTCCTCGCCGCAATTCCGCCCACTGCCGTCTCCATTGACACGCACCCTTGCCAATTCCTCCTCCAAGACCTTCCCATTCTCAGCCTCGGACGACACAGGCGACACGGACCCCAAAGAATTCCCCTCCTCCTCTTCCGACTCCTTCTCGTCAAGCTCAAAACGGCAGCGGCAGTACTGACCCGCCCACGCCGCGACGGCGTTGCAGGCATCCACCTTGGATGTGGCCGGCATCTGTGAAATCTTAGCGTAGTACGCCTCGAATGCAACTCCGATAATCCCCGCGCGCTTCGTCGACTTCACCGCCGTCTGCGGCTCCAGCGGCGGCGAGAGAACCCCCACAACGACATTCGGCGGAGTTGGAGGAATCGGCGGCGGATGCGGCCGGCGAGGGGACTTCGAGGTGGGGCTAGACAGCGGAGTATGGTACAGGGAGGGGACGGACAGGTCCGGGACCTGGACAAGGACGGGCTTGCCCTGGCGGTTCTTGGCCTCGGAAGAGTAGACGGCGAGGAGCACGGCCTCGAAGCCGGAGAGCGAGGAGGGGAGTGCGGGGGGCAGGCGGAGGAGGTAGAGGGAGGAGAGGAGCGGGAGGAAGGCGAGCGCGGCGAGGCGGAGGTCGGGGTCCGGGGAGAGGAGCGTGTCGTAGAGCCAGTGGCAGGCAGGGTCGTCGGCGCCGCCCCCGGCGCGGAGCGCACCGGAGATCGCGACGTAGGCGGCGGGGGAGCGGAGGAGCGCGCGGGCGGGGCGATCGGAGTCGGCGAGGGCCGCGACGTCGGAGGAGGCCGGGGGAGGGAGGATGGAGGCGAGCGCGAGGATGCGGGAGCGCGCCTGGGAGACGGACTCCCACCAGGAGGGGGTGGGGTCGGAGGCCGAGGCGGAGGCGGACGCGGACGCGGACGCCGGGGAGGAGTTGGAGGGGGAGGCGGCGGCGGCCGGGGAGGGAGGCATGGCCGGCGGCGGGGAGGGCGAGCCGAGATCTCTCTAACCTGTCTCTCAGCTCTCGAATGGACCGTGGGGTGGTTGCGTGTTTTGAGAGGGGCTTTTTTGTAAACATGCAGACCTCACCTGTCACCTTGCTCAGAGATGTCATGTTACTGCTAGTTGTTGGCAGCTGTTGCCTTGTTTCTGAACTGGGTTTGGTTCCATCCGCTTGTGCTTTAGGGCCAATATCCACCGTCCAAACCGCGTCATAAAACTATCGAGTCTGACGGGATTAGAAGAATGCCGGTTCCTACTTCCTTAAAAACTATTTTTTATAGTAAATAATTTTTTATAATATTTATAATTTAAACAGAGTATCTTTTTAAGATAAAGATCTAGTAGTCAATTGTAGTATACACTATAGGAACTTCATTTATAAAAATTAGAATCGCACATGGGTGTCTTATTCTACAAGTTTTTCTACAAACTGGTAATATTCATAAGCCAAAATCAAATGCCAATATAAACATGCCCGAAGTTTGCCAAGTGTAGCAGCAAAGCAAAAAATTGCCATAGAATTGTCCTTGTTTTCTTGTCCTCTGTACACACAAATTCGAACTATAACATTATGCGAATGTTTGTCTTGGGGGGCGTTAGCCAGAGGCGTACACATAACCATAGTGGGCACACTATTCCTTACTCTTTCCCATCGTAGCTCCAAACAAGCTACCATGCTGAGGGTATTGTGACTGGTTGGGTCTTTAGGCATAGATTTCTTGCTACGACTAGTGATTGCATGCTTGACTCATGCACATACTGATGTTCCTTTGCTGAGAACTAATCCATTTTGTGATGGTGGTATCATAGGTCTTTACCATTCTGCCACGATGACCAAGGACTGCAACTTCTCTCGCAGAGGAAGGGGAGACAGAGACCGGGCCGAGATGGAGGACTTGCCGCACGATGACCTTGACGAGGATGTCGAGATCCTCGGTGACGTCCCTGACAAGGAGGCTCTCGAGGGGGTCAAGCCTTTTTCCCTTACAAAGGCAGAGAAGGCGGCGTTGGTGGCACCTAGGAGACGCCTTGCACCGCGGGATGTCCTATGGCTGAGGCCATACAAATGCCCCAGCCCTTCGAAGAGGTACACCATCGCTCTTTAAGGCCTAGTTCGATGTCGGCCTAGGGCTTCTGATCCATCCCTTCATCTGGGTCCTTATGAGGCACTACCAGGTGGAGCTCTCGCACTTCTCACCCAACCTGCTCGCCAGGGTGAGAGTGTTTCTGCGACTATGCGAGACAGCGATCAAGGCCAGACACTTTAAGCCTACTGTTGCGGCTTATGACTATTTCTTCCACCTATAGCGGTCAAACGGGAAGTTTGGACCACTAGGCACACTAACCTCAATTTCTCAGCACCAGGGCGAGTATCCGATTCATGCAACCAGGTACAACTAGAGTTGCCTTGGGAAGAAGTGGTTGTACTTGAAGGTGGAGGGTTTATCATACACCGACAGCTAGCCCAGGATCACTCAGGACGGCTATCCTGAGATCCCCTCTCTTAGATGCCGACTGGGAGTTCGTTCGTATTGCATTCGAGATCAGCAAGTGGAGCAGGGTCTGAGACCTGATGGAGGAAATGACCCTTGCAAATATCAGCCCCCTGGTTGCCAAGAAGTGCAACTACATCACAGTCTCCAAAAGCATAGGTGAGCATGACTTGGCTAGTTCACATCGGATTCTCCCAGAATTTGTGAGTTGACACCTTTGTTTAACTTCCCGCAACGCGCTCTCCCAAGGACGCAATCGAGGAGGCCAACTAGATCCTTGGAGAGATGACCATCACCGAGTACAAGGCTCTTGAGGAGATTGGCATTTTTGGCAGCTAGGGGAGCAACAACGTCGCCAACAGCCTGAAGCTGACGATGCCCTCTCAAGGCAAATCTGTTCCTGATCCATCAAAGAGGAACAAAGCTAAGGCATTGGCCTCGGAGGGCGTTGCTAGGCCCCCCTCCTTCGAAGACCCAGCTGAGGTTGAAGCCCCCTACTGGGGGGACGAGGCCTCCAGCGAGGCCCCCTCCCTCGGACAGGTTTCGACCATGAGTTCCGGGCACTATGTGACCCCCTATCGGGCATCCTCCGCAGAAGGGAAAAAGACAGGCCTCTAGCTGCGGTCCGCCTCCTACCTCCGTTGCTGGGCCTGGGAGCGGAGTCGGCACGGGGCCTTCTCTGAGTCGTGGGACTTCTCACACCACATCCTCTTCCTTGTGCTCTAGCTCCACATCCCCCACAAGCTCCAGCTCCATGAGATCCTTTGTTCATGTAGTGGAGGAGCAGCTGGAGGAGGGGGAGTTGGGCTCAACCCCTCATGGAGCTCCGAAGGCGCCCAATGCTCAGTGTTGTGATGTTTTTGACTCTCTCTTTGGTGATGAAGGTAAACGAAGCTTCTCATCCTTTTTAGGTGTCTTTGGCTGTTTGTTGCCTCTTGCTCAATATTTTTTTTGCTGGTGCTAGGTGCTACGGAGGCGGGAATACACACTAATGACACGAGGATGGCGATGCTCAAGGCCCAAGATCTGAGAGACGAGAAGGCCCCTCTTGGCGTCAAGGCCTAGGCGTAGCAGGCTCATGGCGAGACCATAAGCTACTTCTCCGGCGAGCTGCCCTCCTACATTGTCCCACTCATCGATGATGATGACTATAACATCTTGATTTTTAGAGGCTTTTTAAAACTTTTCAAATAAAATTCACCATTTGAATTTTTCTAGAATTAATACAAGCTTAAATAAATTTTTTATTAATTAAAATAATTTAATATAAATAAAATAAATATTAACATGTGTTAAAAATATTTTATTTGGATCCCTCGTGTCTCAAAAATAGGAAAATCCCCTAAACCCTCCCGCACTGATCGGACCAATCTGATCAGCCACTGCCATGCGTTGGTCATCCACCGCATACCGCACGTCCCTAGTCGTCAGATCGATGTCAACCTTCAAATCGTCCGAACATCTTCACGCCTCCAGACCGTTTCATCGTCATTGAACCGTTCAATCACCTTCATCGTTCGGATCATTAGATAGTCACCAACCCAACCGAGTCAGTCGTCTATGCTTGTTGCCACCTCAACTCTAATCTTATGTGGTCGTCACGTGTTAGCCATGCCAGTTCCACGTCAGCTCCTAAGCCAACTCGAATGCCATGTTAACCCTAGTGCACACGTGTATTGCCACATCACCGATATATCAGCCCTAGATGCTTAGTCAGCAGCCACGTCATCCAGCTGAGCCGCATGCATACTGTTCCATAAGCCGAGTTCACCGTAGACCAGTCTTCCTATGCATCGAGTTCATAGCACAGTAGAATTTCTGAAATTCCAGTATTTTCCTTTATGGTTAATTTTTCAAGAGTCCGTTCTTTTCCGTCCTAATTCCGATGGACCTCATTTTTTTTCTAAATTCATCTAAAATTGAGCTCTATCTGTTGGTTATACTTTTGAAGTTTTTAGAGTTTATTTGATTTTATTTTTATGTCTCTTTCTTTTTCTCTTTCGTTAGATCGCGTTTTCGGAGGAGCGGAAGCACAACTAGAAGATCTAGAATTCATAACTAAGTAAGGTCAAGTTAAGTCATGTCATTTGATCATATTAAACCTAATTTTAATCTATTATTTATTTATTTATTATAAATTATCACGCATTGCTAATTTATTACAAACCCTTTTACTTGTAGTTACTATCCCAATTGCTTAATTCCTTCCTTGGTAATTCGAATGTCATAATTTCATTATCACCATAGGATGAGAAATTTATTTAGTAATACAATATTAGATATCACATGGGTTGTACGGTTAATATACTTAGCCATGCTTATAGATACGTTGGGTTTATCATCACATGTGATCAAATATTTAATTTGACTTAATAAGATATTGAATCATGGTTGGTGCCACAGTTATAAAATTTATGTGCCATGATGTTAATGTGTTATTAGTGTTGGTTATACAAAATTAATTTTCACTTGAGCGAGTGATCGTGCAGTAAAGGAGGAAGTGTGGTTAGCACTTTAAGGGATGTAGAAGTCTCACCTGGTAATATCTAAGGACTTAACTGATACGGGGTCGCCCGATCTTCTCGACGTAGGATGGATACTCGCGAGAGTCTTGATGAATTGCAATGATCCTCTGATGCCAATGCAAGGGACGAACACTCTTTAATCCGCCAAAACACACTCGCGTCGATTTCGCCGACCACCAAGCGAAGATCTACCGTGCACCCAATTCCCAGCGGAAAGGTTGAACGATCTTGATTGAAGAACACTCCGAATTCCCTCACGGAATCTCAAAGACAATGATAAACTCGAACAAACTTTAGTAGATTGATTATTCTCAAAGGTGGTCTGTGCCCTTAGGCTGCCAATACATGGCTTATATAGGACCTTGGGACGTCCATAGAGTCCACAAACCTAGTACAACTCAACCCTATATGGTTTGAGATACGAACTCTCACAAAAAGGAAACTAGATTTTACAGCCGTCACATTGTTTCAGTCATAACTTTTGATCCGTGACGAATTTGATGTTGGGGCCAGATCCATTGCGTAGCCCTTGAAAATATCTTTCCAAGGAGTACAAGAACACCCAAATCGGACTCCGTTTGTGAAAGTTATGACCTTTTTAGTTAGTGCCTGTCAGGCTGTCCCGAACCGAATCCGAATTGAATTCTGAGTTGAATCCGAGTTTGAATCCAATTGGGCTTGTGGGAGGTACGAATTTGGCTGAATAATCTTATCCAAAACTTGTAGTTTATGTCCTTGGGCTCCTCCCTTTTGCTCTCCCACTGAATGGCCTTTCTTTCTTCATGTCTTTGACATCTAATGTGGTTATCCTCTTCCTTTTGCGTCTCCATTGCTTTGCCATCGACAAACTTAAGAATGCACCATTTAATGACATGAGGTAGTATTCTATTCTTATGAATAATAACATTATATTTAGTTCGGAATGAGTTCACCTGACAATGTTTGATGCGGCTCAATAACTCTTTCCAGTTGAATAATATATTTAACTGAAAAGTATAAAACACGTGCGTATCCGCATCATCCTCCCCTTCTTCAAGAAAAGCCGTCCTCAGCTTTTGATAGCCTGAAATTGTACTAAACAAAGAATACAATGTGTATGCATGGTATATGTATTTGTCAACAATACATTTTTGGATTATCTCATCATTAACTTCTAAAGGTGTAGTAAACGAAAAGAACATCACATATGCATGATATATGTAAGAGTCAATTATTGTGGTATTCTCATTATTTTGCACAAACCGATGAATATAGTATCGACCAAAAGACGTAGGTATTGCAATATTATTTTTCACATCATTCTCCCTCCCATAAAAGAAAGTCGTCTCGACTTTTCTAAGGACATAGACAGATCATTAATGAGCAAAATCAGATTTATGTGTTCATCCATAGGAAAGAAAATTTTGAGCGGTTTCCATGCTTCAACTGCGCTACTCTGATTATTTTTACATGATTGTCCATTAAAGATCGAACAAGTAGACTTATGAAATCTTTCTAAACGATGACGTGCTATTGTTGAAATTCATCTCATTGTAATCACAACATGGCATAAAAGATTGTTTATCCATAACATGCGATTTGATTCAAAGAAGCTTATCACATGTAATGCAAATTCTGTGAACATAAAATTTTTCATCTACACCATAATCTCCAATCAAATTAAACTTATATGTGTAGGCATAGGTACTAACTAGTGATTTTAGACATGAAATTTCAGCAACATTATCAATCACACTAGATAGCTCTCTAGGATCATGAAACATGATATAGCACAAAGAATCATTAGGAGATATTCTAGTAAGAACTTCCTTATGAGTAATCAATTCCACATTATGTAAATTGAGCAAAGAAATTTCAGAACATGGAGATTTCAATTGATCATATGAGCTCTCAAAATTACTCACCTTTGCATAACTAAATTCAGCACCACTATAACAACCTTTATTGTCCTTCTCAGATGATGTAGGTGCTGGGGGTTTTAAATTGTTTGGATGTACCCTCGGGGCAGCAAACACTTTATCCCTTCCCGTGGTTATCTCCTCATTTGGCTTCAAAGGTGTCGGTTGTTGAATGTTCAATTCTTTATCTTTAATGTCAACCTGCACAATGTGAGAAACAACACTAGAAGTAGAAATTAATGTGTTAGTTTCATATGCATCCTCACTTTGTCTATCTTCTACTTCTCTCTTTTCTTTTGATGTCTCTCTCACACTCTCAATTTGGATGCCCTTAACCTCACATATGGTGGAATCATACAACTCAGTCTTTTTATCACTCTTACTCAATTTGGCTATGTGGCTCTCATCCTCACATAGGTTGTGGTGTATCTTAGGAGCTATATGTAGTTTTGGAATACTATATATCTCCTTGACCGAAGGGAAAGTCCCATGCTCGGTCATCTTCTCATGTGTCACACTAGTAGAGGCAACAGAAATGAAGTATGGACTGGGAGAAAACTGTGGTGTACGTCTCTCCATAAGTCTCTTCTCCTCTTGAATAGCACAATTCACAAGATTTTGCACACTACCAAAATATTTATGTTGAAGTGTAGCGGCAATCTTAGAATTCAATCCCCTTTTGAAGTATGTCTTCTTTTGTAGTTCACTAATGACACCGGCTCGACGTAATGCATCTTGTAGCTCAAAATAATATTCTTGCACTGTATTACTCCCTTGTGTGATACTCTCCAAATAGCGAAGCAATCCCTGTGCATAATAGGGTGGCACAAATTCTCTCCTCATGAGTGCCTTCAAATCTGACCAAGATTTAATGAATTTGTTTCTAGATTGTTGAAGCCACCAACTATAAGCATAATCTTCAAATTCTCTAGTGGCAGACATCACCTCTTGGTCTTTGCGAAGCTTTTGAAATCTAAATACTTTCTCCATTCGCCACTCCCACTCAAGATATTCCTCTGGATCTTCACTGCCATAGAAAGAATTAAAACTATCTTCGACTTCTTGTGGATGAAGTGCCCGCATAACATCATTCACGATGTTCGAGCGTAACACTTTTATTTGATGATTAAATTCAATACGCATATCTTGTGCGAAATTGTTCATCTTGGTCTTGAGTTGCGCTTTCAAGGTGGAAGAAGTGGTGGTGAACTCATTGCGCAAAGTTCCCCTCAAAGTGTGGAATTGAAAACGATCCACCGGGGTATGCTTCTCTTCCATATTACCTATCATGATTAGTGGCACAAAGAACGCACAAATACCACAACATATATTCGATATGTGGAGTTCACTCTATCTCACTTTTCCTCACCAAGAAAAGTTCTTACCTTTCCGAAGTGAATTGAGGCCAAAAAGAAACTTACACTTAGTGGTGGCTACAATAGCAAGTGATGATCAAGCGGATTTAAAAGTGACTCACAATTGCACGACAAAGGATATTTTGTGGAGTTTGGTTAGAAAGTATTTATCCTACACAATCTGAATTTCACGATATTGTAAAATTAAGTAATAATCCAAGCTAGAAAGTATTGCCTATGTGCCGATCCAAATGATATAAGTGAAGTATATGAACGCACACGCAATGATCAATGTGACTCAATGCAAACAAAAGGAATGAGCTAAAGGAAACAATCGGAATATTAGCTCGTTTTGCACCAAGTACTAGGAGAGCGCTAGCTAATTGCAATAATATGAATTTGAGGGCACAAGATTGTCCAAAGAAATTAAATACACAATCTGAATTTATGGACTAAGATTAACTTACCCAAATTCGGCCAATGCTTTCTTTTCTTGCTTTCTTTTTCTTTCTTTCTTTCTTTCTTTCTTTTTTTTTGCTCAAGCCGTGGCTTTTTTTTTAATTGGCTGCCTTCTATTTTTTTTTGGCTCTCTTTTTTTTTATACTCAAGGCCGAACTAGGTTTAATTGTTCGTAAGTCCAAGGTTGTTCAGCAATGTGTAGATAATTCTAGAACAGCCGTAAAGCAATTATCAAAGACTAGTCTCAAGATTCAAAAGATTTAAGTGAAGATCTGAATATGTGAAACTAAGATTCTTGTGGCCAAATCAATTAAGAAAAAGGAAACCGGATATATTCGGATGTGATATTCTTTCAAGATGCACAAAGATCTTATGTGGACAGCAAGAACAAGATTTCAAAAAGCAAATTGAATCTACTTTTTTTTATGCTAATTGAAAGATCAACTAGCGGAATTTCAAGGGTTCAAAATAACAACGATGAAGCAACGCAAAAGGACACTAAGATCAGCACGTAAACAAAATTTCTAATGGATCAAAACTTAGTAAAACTCACGAAAATAACAGATGCAAAACTAGGGTTTGGATTTTTTTTGTTACAATTTTCGGTTTATTGGACTATAGGACAGAAATAAATCAATCTAAAAGTAAAGGGATAAGATCCTCACCGAGTAAACCGTGCTCGATACCGGATGATACGGGTCGCCCGATCTTCTCGACGTAGGATGGATACTCGCGAGAGTCTTGATGAATTGCAATGATCCTCTGATGCCAATGCAAGGGACGAACACTCTTTAATCCGCCAAAACACACTCACGTCGATTTCGCCGACCACCAAGCGAAGATCTATCGTGCTCCCAATTCCCAGCGGAAAGGTTGAACGATCTTGATTGAAGAACACTCCAATTCCCTCACGGAATCTCAAAGAAAATGATAAACTCGAACAAACTTTAGTAGATTGATTATTCTCAAAGGTGGTCTGTGCCCTTAGGCTGCCAATACATGGCTTATATAGGACCTTGGGACGTCCATAGAGTCCACAAACCTAGTACAACTCAACCCTATATGGTTTGAGATACGAACTCTCACAAAAAGGAAACTAGATTTTACAGCCGTCACATTGTTTCAGTCATAACTTTTGATCCGTGACGAATTTGATGTTGGGGCCAGATCCATTGCGTAGCCCTTGAAAATATCTTTCCAAGGAGTACAAGAACACCCAAATCGGACTCCGTTTGTGAAAGTTATGACCTTTTTAGTTAGTGCCTGTCAGGCTGTCCCGAACCGAATCCGAATTGAATTCTGAGTTGAATCCGAGTTTGAATCCAATTGGGCTTGTGGGAGGTACGAATTTGGCTGAATAATCTTATCCAAAACTTGTAGTTTATGTCCTTGGGCTCCTCCTTTGCTCTCCCACTGAATGGCCTTTCTTTCTTCATGTCTTTGACATCTAATGTGGTTATCCTCTTCCTTTTGCGTCTCCATTGCTTTGCCATCGACAAACTTAAGAATGCACCATTTAATGACATGAGGTAGTATTCTATTCTTATGAATAATAACATTATATTTAGTTCGGAATGAGTTCACCTGACAATGTTTGATGCGGCTCAATAACTCTTTCCAGTTGAATAATATATTTAACTGAAAAGTATAAAACACGTGCGTATCCGCATCATCCTCCCCTTCTTCAAGAAAAGCCGTCCTCAGCTTTTGATAGCCTGAAATTGTACTAAACAAAGAATACAATGTGTATGCATGGTATATGTATTTGTCAACAATACATTTTTGGATTATCTCATCATTAACTTCTAAAGGTGTAGTAAACGAAAAGAACATCACATATGCATGATATATGTAAGAGTCAATTATTGTGGTATTCTCATTATTTTGCACAAACCGATGAATATAGTATCGACCAAAAGACGTAGGTATTGCAATATTATTTTTCACATCATTCTCCCTCCCATAAAAGAAAGTCGTCCTCGACTTTTCTAAGGACATAGACAGATCATTAATGAGCAAAATCAGATTTATGTGTTCATCCATAGGAAAGAAAATTTTGAGCGGTTTCCATGCTTCAACTGCGCTACTCTGATTATTTTTACATGATTGTCCATTAAAGATCGAACAAGTAGACTTATGAAATCTTTCTAAACAGTACGTGCTATTGTTGAAATTCATCTCATTGTAATCACAACATGGCATAAAAGATTGTTTATCCATAACATGCGATTTCAGTTCAGCAAGCTTATCACATGTAATGCAAATTCTGTGAACATAAAATTTTTCATCTACACCATAATCTCCAATCAAATTAAACTTATATGTGTAGGCATAGGTACTAACTAGTGATTTTAGACATGAAATTTCAGCAACATTATCAATCACACTAGATAGCTCTCTAGGATCATGAAACATGATATAGCACAAAGAATCATTAGGAGATATTCTAGTAAGAACTTCCTTATGAGTAATCAATTCCACATTATGTAAATTGAGCAAAGAAATTTCAGAACATGGAGATTTCAATTGATCATATGAGCTCTCAAAATTACTCACCTTTGCATAACTAAATTCAGCACCACTATAACAACCTTTATTGTCCTTCTCAGATGATGTAGGTGCTGGGGGTTTTAAATTGTTTGGATGTACCCTCGGGGCAGCAAACACTTTATCCCTTCCCGTGGTTATCTCCTCATTTGGCTTCAAAGGTGTCGGTTGTTGAATGTTCAATTCTTTATCTTTAATGTCAACCTGCACAATGTGAGAAACAACACTAGAAGTAGAAATTAATGTGTTAGTTTCATATGCATCCTCACTTTGTCTATCTTCTACTTCTCTCTTTTCTTTTGATGTCTCTCTCACACTCTCAATTTGGATGCCCTTAACCTCACATATGGTGGAATCATACAACTCAGTCTTTTTATCACTCTTACTCAATTTGGCTATGTGGCTCTCATCCTCACATAGGTTGTGGTGTATCTTAGGAGCTATATGTAGTTTTGGAATACTATATATCTCCTTGACCGAAGGGAAAGTCCCATGCTCGGTCATCTTCTCATGTGTCACACTAGTAGAGGCAACAGAAATGAAGTATGGACTGGGAGAAAACTGTGGTGTACGTCTCTCCATAAGTCTCTTCTCCTCTTGAATAGCACAATTCACAAGATTTTGCACACTACCAAAATATTTATGTTGAAGTGTAGCGGCAATCTTAGAATTCAATCCCCTTTTGAAGTATGTCTTCTTTTGTAGTTCACTAATGACACCGCTCGACGTAATGCATCTTGTAGCTCAAAATAATATTCTTGCAATCAGATTACTCCCTTGTGTGATACTCTCCAAATAGCGAAGCAATCCCTGTGCATAATAGGGTGGCACAAATTCTCTCCTCATGAGTGCCTTCAAATCTGACCAAGATTTAATGAATTTGTTTCTAGATTGTTGAAGCCACCAACTATAAGCATAATCTTCAAATTCTCTAGTGGCAGACATCACCTCTTGGTCTTTGCGAAGCTTTTGAAATCTAAATACTTTCTCCATTCGCCACTCCCACTCAAGATATTCCTCTGGATCTTCACTGCCATAGAAAGAATTAAAACTATCTTCGACTTCTTGTGGATGAAGTGCCCGCATAACATCATTCACGATGTTCGAGCGTAACACTTTTATTTGATGATTAAATTCAATACGCATATCTTGTGCGAAATTGTTCATCTTGGTCTTGAGTTGCGCTTTCAAGGTGGAAGAAGTGGTGGTGAACTCATTGCGCAAAGTTCCCCTCAAAGTGTGGAATTGAAAACGATCCACCGGGGTATGCTTCTCTTCCATATTACCTATCATGATTAGTGGCACAAAGAACGCACAAATACCACAACATATATTCGATATGTGGAGTTCACTCTATCTCACTTTTCCTCACCAAGAAAAGTTCTTACCTTTCCGAAGTGAATTGAGGCCAAAAAGAAACTTACACTTAGTGGTGGCTACAATAGCAAGTGATGATCAAGCGGATTTAAAAGTGACTCACAATTGCACGACAAAGGATATTTTGTGGAGTTTGGTTAGAAAGTATTTATCCTACACAATCTGAATTTCACGATATTGTAAAATTAAGTAATAATCCAAGCTAGAAAGTATTGCCTATGTGCCGATCCAAATGATATAAGTGAAGTATATGAACGCACACGCAATGATCAATGTGACTCAATGCAAACAAAAGGAATGAGCTAAAGGAAACAATCGGGAATATTAGCTCGTTTTGCACCAAGTACTAGGAGAGACGCTAGCTAATTGCAATAATATGAATTTGAGGGCACAAGATTGTCCAAAGAAATTAAATACACAATCTGAATTTATGGACTAAGATTAACTTACCCAAATTCGGCCAATGCTTTCTTTTCTTGCTTTCTTTTTCTTTCTTTCTTTCTTTCTTTCTTTTTTTTTGCTCAAGCCGTGGCTTTTTTTTTAATTGGCTGCCTTCTATTTTTTTTTGGCTCTCTTTTTTTTTATACTCAAGGCCGAACTAGGTTTAATTGTTCGTAAGTCCAAGGTTGTTCAGCAATGTGTAGATAATTCTAGAACAGCCGTAAAGCAATTATCAAAGACTAGTCTCAAGATTCAAAAGATTTAAGTGAAGATCTGAATATGTGAAACTAAGATTCTTGTGGCCAAATCAATTAAGAAAAAGGAAACCCAGATATATTCGGATGTGATATTCTTTCAAGATGCACAAAGATCTTATGTGGACAGCAAGAACAAGATTTCAAAAAGCAAATTGAATCTACTTTTTTTTATGCTAATTGAAAGATCAACTAGCGGAATTTCAAGGGTTCAAAATAACAACGATGAAGCAACGCAAAAGGACACTAAGATCAGCACGTAAACAAAATTTCTAATGGATCAAAACTTAATAAAACTCACGAAAATAACAGATGCGAAACTAGGGTTTGGATTTTTTTTGTTGCAATTTTCGGTTTATTGGACTATAGGACAGAAATAAATCAATCTAAAAGTAAAGGGATAAGATCCTACCGAGTAAACCGTGCTCTGATACCAGATGATACGGGGTCGCCCGATCTTCTCGACGTAGGATGGATACTCGCGAGAGTCTTGATGAATTGCAATGATCCTCTGATGCCAATGCAAGGGACGAACACTCTTTAATCCGCCAAAACACACTCGCGTCGATTTCGCCGACCACCAAGCGAAGATCTACCGTGCACCCAATTCCCAGCGGAAAGGTTGAACGATCTTGATTGAAGAACACTCCGAATTCCCTCACGGAATCTCAGCAGCAATGATAAACTCGAACAAACTTTAGTAGATTGATTATTCTCAAAGGTGGTCTGTGCCCTTAGGCTGCCAATACATGGCTTATATAGGACCTTGGGACGTCCATAGAGTCCACAAACCTAGTACAACTCAACCCTATATGGTTTGAGATACGAACTCTCACAAAAAGGAAACTAGATTTTACAGCCGTCACATTGTTTCAGTCATAACTTTTGATCCGTGACGAATTTGATGTTGGGGCCAGATCCATTGCGTAGCCCTTGAAAATATCTTTCCAAGGAGTACAAGAACACCCAAATCGGACTCCGTTTGTGAAAGTTATGACCTTTTTAGTTAGTGCCTGTCAGGCTGTCCCGAACCGAATCCGAATTGAATTCTGAGTTGAATCCGAGTTTGAATCCAATTGGGCTTGTGGGAGGTACGAATTTGGCTGAATAATCTTATCCAAAACTTGTAGTTTATGTCCTTGGGCTCCTCCCTTTTGCTCTCCCACTGAATGGCCTTTCTTTCTTCATGTCTTTGACATCTAATGTGGTTATCCTCTTCCTTTTGCGTCTCCATTGCTTTGCCATCGACAAACTTAAGAATGCACCATTTAATGACATGAGGTAGTATTCTATTCTTATGAATAATAACATTATATTTAGTTCGGAATGAGTTCACCTGACAATGTTTGATGCGGCTCAATAACTCTTTCCAGTTGAATAATATATTTAACTGAAAAGTATAAAACACGTGCGTATCCGCATCATCAACTTTATATGCTATTGATCTGAATCTTACTGTGCAAACCATATGTCTAGTATGTGATAGATCTAACTGATTAATTTGTGATGTTTTAACTTTGGTTCCATTATTGAGATATCAGTGGGTGTCGGTTAGACATTTCCACAGAACGTAAGGGGGGCAATTATCGACTATGATTAACCTACTTGATGGCGAAATGTTAGCGAGTAGAATTGGATTGAGGTTAAACATTGTAAAGACTTTGTCATAAACTCTTCGCCACACATCAAAGAAAGTGTGTTAATCACGTGGCAATATGAGATGGTAATGTCAAGTGGGTAAAATTGTGCAACCTCTGCAGAGTGTAAAACCATTCAAATAATTGTGTCCTCGGTTAAGAACAATGTACGGTGGTTTCACACAATGGGTAGATATTTCCTAAAATTTTGGCTGGAAGAGTTGTGGAAAGTGAATGGTTAGTTCACTAATGGTTCATTATGTGAATGATTGATTCACGTGTGGTTCATTGGAGTGAATGGTCAGTTCATTTGTGGTTTATATAATTTCTTTGATTATTTGTGCATTATAGTTTTTCTTACAAATTCGGTTTCAGTCTATTTACCGTATTTACTTTAAATTATTGCTTTATAAAATAACCTTTCAGCCATCCATTAGTAAGTTTTGCATATTATATTGCATTTTTGTTACAAACGACTTGCTAAGTACCAATGTACTCATGACTATATGCCTATTGTTACTCAATTGAAGAAGAGAAACCATATCAGCAAGTTTCTTTATGTTTATTTCTGTTTTCTGCTACTAGTTTCTTAAGCCCTTCAAGCTATTAATTGTAAGTTTGACCATAAAATCGCACTATGATAATAGTTAATATTTAAGTCTTTTTCTTTATTTATCATGCATATAGTCGATATTTTATCTATGTTACGCTAGGCATGCATTGACACTATATAATCGATATTTTATCTATGTTACACCAGGCATGCATATGGTCGATGTACCACCGTGGTTAGGCATTGACGCCATTCCCACCCACCATAAATGTGGGAACGACAGCATGGGTTGTCGCAAAACCCATGCGAGCCAGCTAGAGCCCCCTAGGCATGCATTGAAGCCACAATGGCATAACACAGGAAATATCCACTTGTTGTTCTTACACTACTTGAGCAAGTCTATCTTGCTTTTGACAAGAAGATCAGGATTGGTGTGTTCAAAATCATACTTCAGATGGTGGTTCAGCTTTCAGATAAAATTCCATTTAGGGGGCACCTGAGGTTGAGAGGATAAAGAACTAGACTTTCCCTTTAGCTTCTTTCACAAATAGGCTATCAAGCTTGTCTTTCCCTATTAATCCTGTTGTAAGACATCTGATCTTACGCTGCTACCAAACTTGTTATGATACAAGTGGAAAACATAAAAAAGCTACCTTTTCACATCTTCGAAAGATTATGAGAAATCAAAATCGAGCCATTCACCTATTTCCTTCATACCTATCTGCAAATTTGTTAACTTTTTTATAGAATAAAAAATGATAGCAAAGCAATATAGGTGTGAAACAGAACCAAAATATTTAATAAAATTCTCCTCCATTACTGCAACAACATGGCCTAAAAGGGGATCCCCTAGATTTCATAATTTTGTCTGCAATTAGTCAAATAAAATCTATAACTAAACAAGAGGTAGGGTAGTAAACGCTGGATAAACCTTTGTTGCTTTATAAAAAAGGTATTAAAAACTCTCAAAAATGGCTAGCAATCTGTCAATCTAAATTAGTATCTACCAATTCATTGTTTTAAGAGTTAGCACTAATAAAGGCAGATATAATATGTTCATACCCTTGAACCTTCTTCGGCAAGTTGTATGTCGAGTTTCACATCACCTTTATGTCACGACCCAATTTTCTTGACTCCTTCCCATTGGATGCACAGTACTCTACAAGTCTGGCTACCACTTGTGAGGAATTTGTGAGGTAATAAATGACATCGCGGATATTCTTCAAATATCTGCCAATCACTTGTATATTGTATCGTGAAATTTGTTAGGTTCGAGATATGGCATACACATCTCTGGTGGAGAACATAACCAGCAATATATATCTACAACCTTGGGGTGAGAATGTTCATAGCCATCGTATTTGTCGATGCGTTATCAAAAGTTATAAAAATAATTTTATTATCTATCTTAAAATCATTAAGTATATCTAGTATACACTTGGTAATGGCCTCTCCTGTGTGTGATTTGCTAGTTACCTTAAACCCTATGATTATCCTGTTTAGCTTGTAATTATCGTCTAAATAACAGGATACAACACTAAGGTAAGTACTTCTCTGACGCGATGATGTCTAAATGTCTGAAGTTACAACAAAAGAGAACCAAACTTGTTAGAATAGTCTTTTTAGTTCTACTAATTCCTTATGATAGATCCATAGAATATCAGATGTGGTAGTCCTCTTACTGACATGTTGGTACTGTAGGCAAAAGCAGCGTTGCATCATTCCTTCGAATGCGCGACTTTGATCCATCTTAATCAATTGATCTTCAAAAATAATATTTAGCAATTTTCTCACGAGCAAAAAAGCAGGTTTTATACCTAAGCAAAAATCCATCGACCTCGAAGTTCAGCTGTGTTTGTACTCCACCCCCTTGGTTTGTGCGCCCCATCTTGCTTAAACATGCCTTCCCTCCACTTGTATGAACAGTTAATTGAGCTTTGCAATAATTACAAATTGTGATCTCTACCGTTTTGCCATCTCGGATTTCTTGGCTTCAGGTTATGTGCTTCTCGCAAGATGCCCTTCGTCCAGCGGCGCGGTTGTCGAACGCAAACTTGCCAATATTGTCATCCGTGGACAGGAGAGAAGTATGGTGTCACTATTGGCTCCGGACCACCTTGGTATCCTCATATCCTTCCGTGTTGTCCATATGATAATCATCTATACTATAGTCTCTCAGGCTTAGTAAAAGCTGATGAGCATCAATAGGAGTCAATAGGCTCTGATTGATTAGTCACAAATTGTCTCGCCACACCGTCCTCTCTCTTTCAGTCTCTCATCACTTCAGTCTTCATTAGTCACAAATTGTCCACTCATCTTTGTCTCTCACTCTCTCCTCTAGGCTCTAGTCCCTCTCTCTCTCTCCAAGTCTCCAAACTCCAATCCATACTCCTCTCTCTCTATCACTCTCTCCTCTAGGCTCTAGTCCTCCCCTCTCTTCAAGTCTCCGAACTCCAATCCATACTCCAACAACTCTCCTCACTCACACTCTCTCTCTAAATCCCCTCTGCCTGGACTCTAGAGGCAGCGAGGCGAGGCGGAGGAGGCGGCAAGCCGGAGGCGGTGAGGCGATGGTGGCGGCAGCAGGAGACAAGCTGGAGGACGATGAGCCGAAGGTAGCAAGGCGACGGAGAAGGCCGTCCGAACCACGACGCATCTACCGTGCCCGCTGTGCTCACTATGCCAGACAGGCTGTACCGCCTGATGAGCCTATTTTCTAGGCCCAATCTGACCCCTGATCCATACCATATTTGGACCGTACCAAATCGGCCGAGTCTC
Organism: Melocanna baccifera; assembly: GCA_036346265.1. Lineage (NCBI taxonomy): Eukaryota > Viridiplantae > Streptophyta > Magnoliopsida > Poales > Poaceae > Melocanna > Melocanna baccifera. The sequence goes on from CM070706.1 coordinate 1,479,405, forward strand.
TATCTAGCCGAAAAAAGTTCAGCCCGACTCCCACTACGTCCAACTAAAAGTTGACCAAGTCAATAGCCCCAGCAACGCCCGCATGTAGCAGCAGCATGGACCAGTCCACCTTACCTCGCTGGCTCCTAGGACCCACCCCACCAATCTCTCTACATCGAAGCCGTCCACTCCATGCCGCCGCCACCATCGTCCGACGGCGAGCCGACATCTGGCCGTCCTCACCGACCCACCTATGCACGTCGTCGAGACTCGAGCGAGCGAACTGGATCACCTAGCACGGGCCCACCGTCCGCAGGGGACAGGGGTGGCGTTGGTACGCGCATCTGATGCTCGCGCTTCTTGCTAGGCTATTGCTTGTTCTTGGGTGACAATTGTAATTAGTTTCGGTTCCGTGAATTGGATTGTGGCTGTCTACTGCAAGCTTGGACATGCTAATGCTGCTGCTGCTTGAAACAGCCCCAAAATTTCAAAATTTTTGAATTCATTCAAATCTTGCTTGAATTTGAAGTTTTTGCCAAAACCGGAATATGCTATCACAGTAGACTGAAATGATTAACCACGAACTGAACTCACGATAAAAACACATTGGTGATAAACCACAAATCCACACACTAAGTAAAAGTATGAACATAATATATAATAATATTATTTTGCTACAACGCCGTGTTTTTTATTCACCACGAATAAGATTAACCCATTTGCCCAGGAGTATCAATCCAGCCAAACCCAAAAACCTCTGCATAAACAGCAAAAAAAAAACAGGACTGGAAGTGCCACCTTCCTTAAGCTACAAATCTTTCCTTAATATATCAAAACTAGAACTTCCCAAGTTTCAGCTTTTCTCAAGAATATATAACCAGTGCAGTAATCGTGGAATGGTAGTGAAAAGTGTCTAATCTGCACGGGATTGACCGGCACGGGACGAGAGGATGATGCCCACGATGAGGCCGTAGAGCGCGAGCGCTTCTGCAAAAATGAGAATGAGGATCATGCCCACAAATAGCTTCGGCTGTTGTGCATTCGCCCTGCAATCAATTATCCAAAAATCAAAAATCAAAACAACATTTAAAAACAGGCAACTTGCAGTCTTGCAGAGCAGCCTTCGTAATGAACATCAGATAATACTTGGTTGAGAGCTGGAAAAAGCTTCAAGTACCATGTCAAACCGCATGCAAATAAAATAACAGAACGAAAATAACTTTCTGATCTAGACATTATGCTCAGCTGAATTAGCTCCCCTAAAGGAAAAACATGAGGGAAAAAACCTTTTCCTAAATTTTCTAAAGGTTTATCTTAAACACTATTACCCAATCCCATCAAATCTAACAGAACGAATCAATTTCCACTAGTTATATTACAGTATCGACAAGTCAAAATTAGCCTTTCAATTATTCCGATATTAAAAGAAAAATCTACATGTTTATAGAGGAACTTAGACGCTCTCGATAAAATATAGGCTGATCATGCTCCAGTGAAGGACAAAATCATAATAGCAATTATGCACTTCTGAATCATGAATAATATGCAATATTCCTATAAAACTTCGTGCACAAAGCACCCTACATGCTAGGCTACTATTACTAACACATGCATATTGTTGTTTGTTGGTCACACCGAAAACAGTATTTCTTGGTCAAAATAAATTTCTCCAAAGCACAATATTGGAATGAAACAAGAAGCATGATAATGGTAATAGTACATTTTGTGAATGAATAATAATAACAACAAGGAAATAGTCAAAATAAGACAAACTTTCTTCCATTGCTAAAGTTTTTGTGATGTTTTCTATATCTAATTTACGATGGCATTCAAACAAAATTATAGTGGTACTTCCATATTATAGGGACAAAGGAACATCACATGCACAAAGAACTTGAAATGCTTAGAAATTCCAAGCTTTCAATGACTCTCAGCTTAGTTATATGTTATAACCATGTAGACCACATGGATGTACAAACAGGAGAATCCACTCCAGAAACATGATTTAGGTTTGTCGAGCCTCATTCTTAATTTACTCAACCTTAAAACAATAGAAGGGGAAAATCTTTGACATTGTAGGCAAGATCTACTACCAACATTAATCGGCCAACAGCAGGATCTACTACCAACATTAATCAGCCAATACCAGACAATAACGAATATAAGTTTCAGAAAAATATGGATATATGATGCTTACGACATGTAAACAGATGCAAATGCAAAAAGTGCAGTGGCATTAATCATATATTGTGAGATCGAAATCCAAAGTTGATCTGATCCACTAAACAACTAACAAAGGCTTCAAAATTACTAGTCAACATGTAGTGCTCCTCAGATAATCAAACTTATCCAGCAACGTGCAACACTAACAGCACACAGCACCAGAGATAAAACAAAGCAGCCGCATTTTTACCTGACTCCAGCATCACCGACGATGCCGATGGCCATGCCGGCCGCGAGCCCCGCGAGGCCACAGGCGAGCCCCGAGGAGAGATGCGCGTAGCCGTCGAAGAGGTAGTAGGGCTTGGCCTTGGGGTTGATCCCGGTGCTGATGATGACGGCGATGATGAGGCCGTAGATACCGAGCACACCAGCCATGACGACGGGCACGATGGACTTCATGACGAGCTCCGGGCGCATCACGCCCATGGACGCCACGCCCACGCCGCTCTTGGCCGTCCCGTACGCGGCCCCCATGCCTGCAACAGCGAGAGGTGTGAGATCAAGAAAGCATCCTCACCAAAAAAAAAAAACAAAGCTGCTTTCCGACATCCCCTCGCTAATCGGATCAAATCTAGTCGCGCGAAAGAATCCCCAAATCGAGCAAATCAGGGCATGGAATGAACTCGTCGACATCGAACCAAATCACGGAGCCCGATAGATCCAACAAGGAAACGACCCACAGATCAATCAAGTTGCTCACACAAGAGCAAGCACAAGCGCGACAAACATCTCCACTTCTCGAAAAAATATCAACTTTGCTTTGAAAAAACTAGAGCTTTACATATGGAATCGCTTGATCGCGAAAAATGGAAGAAGAAGAAGAGGAAGAAGTCTACATGAGAAGACGAGCGCTGCGGCGGCGCCGAGGAAGCCGAAGAAGGGCGCCGTCTCATCCCCGCTGAACGTCGACGACATCTTCCTCTTCCTCCTCCGGGCTCGAGCTCTCTCCCCTGTCCCTGGGTTGCCTCCTGGCTAAGGGTAGATTAATTGATAGATCTCTCGAGTTTGGACTTTTCGTTTTGTTTTTTCGCCTACCCGATCTGATCTGAAAAAAAATCTCTGGAAGCGAGCCACGCACGCACTTTTCCTCTTTGCCCCCTGTGCTTTGTGCGTATTTCTTTTCTGGCAGAGTAGAGTAGAGCTTTCTACTGTTGATGTATAAGCTGCTTGTCGGCTTCTTGTACCATAACTAGATTTCTACCGAATTATTTTTCAAGATAGAATTTACAAATTAATTATAGTATATACAATAAAGATTTTATTTATATTGATCAAAATTATACGTTAATTTTTATTATTTCGTTTTTTTTGTAAACAATCTAAAAAATTATAAACTGCAAGCATAAATTATAAGTCGAAATGAATAAATAAAATCTGATGTCCAGCCATGGCCCATGGGTGCTGTACTACCGCCCGGTGTGTACCAAAGAGAGACGTGAAGACGGTTGATTCTCACCGATTCATTCTCACATTCGGCACACGATTGAATGTTATTATTATTTTTTTCCGAGGTGGCAATGGATCTCGATTGTCGAAGCTACGATCTAGGGCGTTTGCACCCCATAAATCCATAACTGATGATTGAACTCGTAGTTCCCTGAGTACAACTACTCACACTACGACTACATGTTACCATAAGTAAACCAAGGTTCTTGTATATTGCATCCTTATTGTGTACATTTTAGTTGAAAAGGGACCAAACTATATATGCAAACTGTACTACTTTTTTTTCTCGTGATACTGCTGGAAATGATATATGCGCAAAGAAATGTGCACGATGTCACATTATCACGTTTTTGACTCTTTTCATTGGTCACTGGTAAATTTCCTACGTTGTCAGGGTGCACACGTAAAATGACCTGTAGACCGGCCTTCTCAGCAAACCTTATGGGCTGACCATATGCCCAGCCCAACCCATACGTCCCCCACACGAGATGGGCCGTAGGCCTCATGGAGCATTTTTCTTCCCGAAACGCCCTAATATGTGCACGCAGGTCGACAAACTAAGATCTTATTTATATTGATTTTTATTTCTAATTTTTATTTAAAAAATTAAAATTTAATATAAATATTTAGCTTCTCGAAATAGTTTCTTCACTCGCCTCGCTCTAGAGATAGGATAGAGGATCACAAGTGCATCGCACACTTCCTCATCTCGTTTCCATTATGCGTACGCATATCTCTCTCACTTCTCCAGTCTCTTTCAATACTATTTATTTTTAATTAAAAATCATTAACCACAGCTAAAAACCATTAAAAAAAGCCAATATAAAGGTCTCTAATATGCTTCCGCTCTTTCAAAGACATATATCAACTTCCTTACCTCTTATTCTTTCTTCCAAAGGAGACACTTAATGGCACTGTTCTTTTTTGCTTTTAGTTTTTATTTTTTTTGAAAATTGAAATAAATAGGAGGTTTGTTAAAGTAGACTTTCAAACGGCTTCTTAAACTTAGAATTGTATATGTCCCTCGTGTCAGCATCTCCACGTATCCCCCGCCATTTCAAAAATAAAAATAAAAGCCATTAGCCACAACTAAAAACTATCAGCTACAGTCCAAACCAACAAGTCATCTCGAAATGGATCAAATGATGATTTGATCAAACCACCAGCATGCAATGCGAACCCTTGGATTAATTAAAAAAAAGACGCACAAATTAGGCGAAACAATTGCTAGAATCCTGCACTTAGAGCGTTGAGAGTAACCATTTCCTGTTCTGAATTCTTGGCATCGATAGCAATATTTCTCCCCAAATCTCTCTCTCTCTCTCTCTCTCTCTCTCTCTCTCTCTCTCTCATGCTAACCGAAGCACCCTTCACTAAGAGCAACTCCAGCAGTAGCCCTCAAAACAGGGCCCCTACTTTTCATTTGAGGGCTCTCCCTATTTTTGAGGGCCCTATTTTCTGAAATCAGACTCAGTGAGAGCCCTCAAAACAGAGCCCCTACTTCTCAATTCTCTCTATTTCCTCACACACTATATGCATATATATGGGACAAAAGCACAATACACAATAAAATATTTATGAATTCAAATACGAATATTTAAGTTTAAATTCAAATTTATTCCGAATTTAAATTTATGAATTCAAATATGAATATTCAAATTTAAATTCAAAATTGTTCCGAATTTAAATTGAAAGCACAATGAGGGACGTTTAAATTTATGAATTCAAATACGAATATTCAAATTTAAATTCAAATTTGTTCCGAATGAGGGACGTATTTATTCAAATATGAATAAATCTGAGTTTAGGGGCTCAAGTAGGGGCCCCCTAGGAATGAGGGCTTGGAGGCCTCATTTGAGAGGCCCCTATTTTTGAGGGCTCAAGTAGGGGCCCTGTTGGAGTTCAATTTTTTGCTCTGGCTCTCAAATCTGAGTTTAGGGGCTCAAGTAGGGGCCCTGCTGAAGTTGCTCTAATGAAGCTAGTCTTTCTTGAGGAGATCGTAGTACACCATGGGCTTCCTGTAGTTCTTGGCGCACGCTTCCTGCAAAGTGCAAACAATCGATCGTTACTTTAACAGAAGGATTAATCGATAATAGTTTCTTCAGAGATGCCGAGATAAACACAATTATGCGACGCGATGCCATGCTATACCTGCATGGCGTAGGCTAAGAGCAGCAGCGTCGCCTCCGACCACGGCCTGCCGATGAACTGGAGGCCCACGGGGAGCCCTCCCCTGTCATACCCAACCTGCAAAATCGGCAATCCATACATCCTCGCTCGTCAGGTTTAAGTTTAAATCATGTTGATTTCATCTTGCAGAAGGTTAGGTTGTATATTTGCATGTGCGAGCTCAGTCGATGCATACCATTACAGTGATGGCCGGCAAACCAAGGAAGTTCCCTGCTATCGAGTACCTCACCAGCGCAGCTTTGATTGGTTCAGTTTCATGAACAAGAGGACGAGTTAATTAGTTCATGTAACATTTCGCTATGCATCCATGGGATCAGTGAAATTTTATTTCCTGAATCCTTGCTTGTTCGTTAATTACCTCCGTTTATGTAGTCGAGCTCTCCGGTGCTCAGCGCGTCGTCCTGCAGCGTGTATGCGGTCACCCTGCATTAGAGAGGTCTGAAGTTACACAGCAAGGAGAAAAGAACATTCCAGTGAAGCAAAACCTTCGAGCGTTCATGAAAAACTATACTGAAAAGGCAATAGCATATATATTGAAAACGCAATAGCATATAGTTGAGAAAATGTGAAAAAAAATCTCAATTTTTTCAGAGGCGTAATTTTCTCCAATTTCGATGAATAAAAACCCCCACTACAATTTACAAGCGGTGAATGTTATGAACACACGGTATAAGCAGCTCAGCATGAAAAGTAATGATAGTAGGACGCTCAAATTACCCAGTCATTGGTGTGACAATTGCATCAGCTGTGTTGAAGATCTTCTCATGGAAGTACATCTGACGGTTCCTGCGTGCAAACATGTTCGAAGCATCCTAAGTTAGGTGATGGTGTTCTTCTGATGGACTATCTGACAAATGATGTGATAGTGTTCTTCTGATGTACTATCTGACAAGACAAATGATGACTCACCGAAGTCTTTGCGAGTTCAAGTAAGCTCTGCTGCTGAACGATCCATAGGCGCTCAGCGCGATCCTCACATCCCACCCGATTTCAGACTTCTTCCTGGCATGATTCTATGAAGTCAAATGTCTGTTTTGCATCAATTGCATATGAGTAACTAATTAGACTGCTTACATTTTGTCGAGATATTTCGCTAGGGACGCTGTGCATTCTGAACCCATCGTCACGTAATGCGCAAGGCGCATCTCTTCGATCTCAGGAATGGTCACGTCCACAGTCTTGCAGTGAGGAAAGTAAAAGATACGAATGAAATTTTTTTTCTGTCAGATTGGATGAACTGTTATGGAGTTCTTGACAAACATGTAATCACATTTAATTTGTTTCATTCAGAATCACATGAACTACAGGGTTGCTCTTACCTCCCAACCGTACTGCGTACGAAGCACGTGAAGAGCTTTGTCGCAGCAACTTCTGATGTCCTCAGAACTGTCATCGAACCACTGATTTGTCGCGAATGTCAATACGATATATAATGTTCAGGCTTGAAGACATACATATCAATTTGCCTGTGACCCAAGCACTGACCTTTGCATATTTCGCTAGCCTTACGTTAGGCATGGAATGAGTAGATGTCAGCAACGGCAGATTCAATTCAGGCTGAAGATAAAAATGTTGCAAATTCAAATTACACTGAACACTCGAACTAATGCGTAAGAAGAAAAAAAAAACCAGACGAGGCTTTTGACCTGCAGGTGACTTGGCCGAGACTGATCAACAATAGCTGCATAACTGAAAGGGCAACGACAAGATAAGATTGCATAAACAGAAGTCAAATGCAGTAGCATCAAAAATTTAAGTTCCTGAAAGAAGCGTGAGGTAGATAGCACCGACGCGACGAGCGCATCCTCGACCGTCGCCGCTAAGATCCCGGGCATCCCGACCGTCCAGTTCAGAGGGAGAAGCCTGAAATCAGCGGTAGGGTTGTCATCTCATTTGTGCAGTGCTGCGCACGCATGCACGACGGCTATGGAGAGCGCGACGCACCCGGAGCTGGACAGCCGCCCTGCGGTCGGCTTGAAGCCAACCACGCCGCAGAGCGCGGCGGGCATGCGAACAGATCCTGATCAAAAGCACAAAACGATGTTCTGAACACATTAGCAGTACCACAGAGGTGCTCATAGTCACAGGTCGCCAGTGTCTTCTGATAATCAATATGATGTTTTTTTCTCAGGTAAATCTTATGTTCATACTAATATCGATCTCTTATCGGTATGAATACTTAGCGCATAGTGTTATATAATCTAGGTATATATTCTGCTCCTGGAACAAGATGACAGGGAACTATGGAGGATGGAGCTAGCTGAATGGATCGAGATGTCGATGTTCTGTCCTCCAGTAATCATGCATGCAAAGCGGGAGGGATATTGTATGTACCGCCTCCGTCGGCGCCGAGGGCGACGGGGCAGAGCCCGGCGCAGACCGCGGCGGCGGACCCGCCCGACGAGCCCCCCGCCACCTTGCTGATGTTGCAAGGGTTCCTCGTCGACCTGCGTCGAATATATGATCACGCGCGTCGTCAGCCTTTCCCCATCCATTAAACGAAACTCAACACCGTCGTTGCGATGAATCAGCAACGACCTGCAACCAGGGGGTGATCCACCGATACACGGCACGCCATGAATGGAACGAAAGAAATCCATGGTGGATGCCGCTGCGTGCGTGCGTACCCGTGGTGGGGGTTGATGCCGCTGGTGCCGGCGCCGAGCTCGTGCATGTTGGTCTTCCCGGCGAGCACCGCGCCGCACGCCCGCAGCTGCGCCACGCACGCCGCGTCCTGCACGCACGGCCTCGTCTCCTGCAGCCATCTCGTTCCTCCTGCGTGTTTGATTTGCCACAAGCTTAGCTTAGCTTAGCTTAGTTTTTTCTCTCCTTGTCTCGAACCTGCGCAGCTAGAACACCACAGTCCCTCGAAAAAAAAAAATAGCACCGTAAAATTTTCCTTCGTCTTGTTCCTGTAAAAATCGTGAAACCAAGGCACATCTGCAATGCTGTTCTAGAAAGGGAAAAAGAAAAAGAAAAAGAAAACGTATGTATGCGATGCGTGCATGTGCGTGCAGCAGTAGCAACCTCGCTGCGCATCGGAAGAAAATCTTCATCCATCACCGTTGATCTGACATAGGATCCATTAAATCAACAGTGATTTCTCGTACCGTTTTCTGACACGTTTGTACGGCCAAACGCAGTGAGATCGATCGCTGCCCGATCTTTCATCTTCGCCTCACACAGTCACACATATATGTACAGAAGAAGGCCCTGCGTGCTGGGGCCTCGGCGTGACGCCAGCTCCACCTACCACGCTGCTCCCGAGTCCCGATTAAAATCCTGATTCCTATCGCTTTTTTTCTTTTTTGGATCCACTCTTTCTCAGATATGTATGCTTCTTAATATTAAATTACATACACCAACTAATTTATCTAGAAATTTAAATTGATGAAAAAATATAGATAATTCACTTATATTTCAACACTCTTGCTCACATGTAGGAATCTCAGATCTAAAATGTGGAATAGAACTTGCTGCAATTATTTTTATTTATTTGCGTCAATCGAGTCTTAAACTCGAGATCTCTTGGCTCTGATACCGTATTAAGTTGTATGAATCAACTAATTCACCCAAAAGTTTAAGCTGATGAGGAAAGATGAGCAATTCATTTATATTTCAACACGTAAAACTTATGATGTTATGGCAGGCACAGTAATCTTGTTTGTAGTATTTTTTTACCAGTTGTTGGGTATGGCAGGCAATCGATCTCGTCTTTCACGGCCACCAGCACTCCATCCATGGCAGAGAGAGGCACTCCTGCGGTAACAGAGCCAATCAGAATTCAGAAAGCCAAGAAATGATGCATCCAGCACATGGCAATCCAGCAGGCCAGTGAATCTGCATGAATGCACGAGTGATGCAATGCGATGCAATGCAATTTCTCTCTGCCTTCAATTCTACAGATCAGCAAACCCTACACAGAAAAAGAACTCTGCTTAATTCGCCCCGCACGCAACCACATGCAGTAGCAACTAACCGTCCCTTTGAGCAATGAATTCCCGGTTACTTCTTCAGGGATCAGGACCATGTATGTGTGATTCCGGATCGAATATATGCAGGAGTTAATGCAACAGAGAGGGAAAGAGAAGGCCATTTTTTTTTGTGAAAATCTTCATCGCTGTCTGAATCTGTTGTTTCTTGTCAGCTTTGAGCTTCGGATCAGTAACAGCAAGCTGCGTGTTCTTTCTTTCACCCTTGTGGAAAGATCTTCTCAGAGATCAGGAGAGACGGTTCAGAGACCTCATGGACAGGCTCTACCAACGTCTTTCTGCAAAGGAGTTGTTGGTACTGTTCACCTAGCTGGTACTTTTGTCCATTTTCAGACTCCGCAAATGGCAGCATGCCTACAGTTCATCGTGCAGTACTGGGCCTAGCTAATGGCCACTTCCTCACCAGTAAATCATGGCCAAGGTATGAGGTATGTACAGTACAGTACGTACATGTAGGTTAGTGTGCAAATGGCAGGTACGCAATGCAGCAGTAGGAATGGTGCACGGTGGCTATGGCGATTAATTTCTTCAGAATCTGGTGATCTGAGCCCGAAGGTCAATGTTGATGAAGGCAAGACAGTGAGGCACTGGTTGGCAGGAGTGAGTACCTCACCATTGTGGAGCACTGGTATCACTGTGCATTGCCTCAATGATTCATTGATTTGTTTCGTTGTTACCGTGCGGCAGCATCTGGTAAATGGAGGAGCCCGAATTAATTTGTTTACCTTGCTGGTATCTGAGGGTGGACTCCTCGGCCTGCCCGATGATGTCCTCAGGACTGCAGCTGATGAAGAAGGCCATGTTGAGATCAGGACCTGAGCATTCCTTCACTGCAGCTAAAAATCTCTTTGCGACCTGCGAAAAGGCAGGTTCTTGCTCATGTCTGACAATCTAAATTGCATCCAGCATTCTAGTAGCTAGTCAGGATTCAGGAACAAGAACTACATGTAACCTCCTAAGTTCAGCAAATAGTTTAACATCATTCTAGTAGTCAGGATTCCGGAACAAGAACTACATGTAACCTCCTAAGTTCAGTGAACAGTTTACACCTGAATGTGCTAGACATTGTGGTCTGTTGTACTAACAGATAATCGTGAGTCTAAACTAATTTCTGTCAATAACAAAGTAGAGTGACACAAAGTAAATTAAGTTGAATTCATTTTAGTCAGGCTAAAAAAAATCTTTACCATGACTGGAGTGATCTCTCCTGAACTGTAGGCCTTCGCGAAGTCCCGTATCGTCCAGCGCTTGATGCCCGACGATGGATCGGTGAGTGTCGATTCCAGGCGGGCAGGAAGGCAGCTGACAGCCTCCTGAACGCTTTCTGCCGGCGACAAGCCGGGCTTCATCAGGCTGACATTCTGCTCTGCTATGTCTGAAGCAACAATAGTTTGGGTTAAATGCAATGTGATTTTTTTTTGTCTGAATGCAAGTATTGGGCATAATCGGAGGTGAAAAACAGAAAGAACCTTGCCAGCTGTGGGTTGCAGTGAACAGTGGCGGCTCCGGGATTGCAGCATCCGAGACAAGCTACAGTGACGATGTGTTCAATAATTTGGCAAATCAGAGAAAGAGGTGCTTGAGAAACATTTCCAACAATGTGCAAGAACATTACAGTTTCGGCGTTCAATTCAGAACATCTAGAACAATTCGATTTAGTCTTAGTTACTATCGACTTTTACATAACAACCATGATTAGATTACAGTACATCTGCATTACCAGAAAGAACTATTCTAAGCAGAAGTTTTGATCACCTGATTGACGAGATTGTCTTTCTTGAGGATGTAAAGCACGATCGAACCGACGATCGGCGTCTCCAGAACCCACGCAAAGATCTTCACCAGAAGCCCGGCAACCCGAGGAGCTGAAGGTAAAAAAAAAATGTTTTGGCCGAAGCGTAGAGATCACTTCCAAGAACTCAATTCTAAATGCCATGCTCGGAAGCATGAATAGAATAGCGAAGTAGGAACGACCAGGAACCTTTAACATTGGGACTAATGTAGATTTCGTCGCTGTCGGGGCCGAGACTGACCTCCGACGCCGGCTTGTATACCTTAGGAGCAGAGCAGAAAAGACCCATGGATGAGCAGAGCTGTGCAAGCAGAATCTGTGGAAAGTTTTACTTGTGCAGGCCTAGGCAGGCAAGACTCTGTGCTTATATATGTAAGAGGAAAGAAGACTTCAGAACTTGGTGAAAAAATGGACTGGGATGGAATGAGGGCAAATAATTTAAATGGAGAGAGAGTAGAACTGGCAATGGCAACAGAGAGGAGTGAATGATGCCTTCTCAAAATCTTTCCTTAAGTATTTAGAAATCTTTTACTCCAGTAGCTAAAGAGTTACGAAAATCAGATTTGATAGTCTAAATCCAAATAACAACAAAAAACAGTGAGGACTCACAAATTCAGCACTTAATTGATCTGACTGCCATTGAAGGTACGGTCTGACCTCTCCCCTTTTACCAAAATAGAAAATCAGCTTAAACCAAAACTAAATTTGATGCAAACTTCAAAATCCATGACCAAAAATAAACTTTGCACATAACTTATTGAAAGTCTCAAGAACCTATTACATCCAATGATTACATAGATCTTGGTCAAGTTTCAACTTTTCTTCAAAACATGTAAAGTTGCATTAAAATCAGGCAAATCTCAAAAACTTGATAATCAACTTGTTCGTGGGTTAAAAACAACCAAGATAGTTCTAGATGAGTTCCCATATATCACAGCAAGTAAGACCACCTAAAGAATCAAAGCCAAAACCCTCAGATAAGAATCCTTAAGAAAGATTCCAAATCAAGTAAGAATTGTATAACTTCGAAATCTTATAAACTAGATTGTCTAGATGGATTGAATTTTATCCATTTACACGTCCTTCGTATGTAGCAAGATCAAAAAGAGAAAAAAAGAGACAAAGAACCAACAAAAACAAGTTAAGCAAGACAAGAATACTTCATGAGAGTGAACAAAGTTGATTTATTATTACTTGAAAAAGAAGGTTTCACAACTACTCTATAAGGTGGACAAAAAAGTACACCATAATTTTCACTCTTCTCTTTCAAACCTTAACTCTAGTATTCAAGAATGAAATGGTTAGGATGGTTGGCTTACAAGTCTTCATTCCCAACCCATTAAATAGGTGGGGTAACCAATCCACATCTACACTAATAGATTCTATCCACTAGCACAATTGGGAGGAATCTGCTAACCCCACATAACATAGATTTCACACTCACACTTGAGTTACGCACACCTTTCAAAGTACATAAACACAAATCCGATAAGTTTTTAGCCTTTGATCCACTTGATGTTCTCAGCATTTCTTTAATCTAAACCGCTTTCTCAAGCGGCACTCAAGCACTGTAGTTTTGATCCAATAAAGTTTCTGATATTTGATCAACTATCAAGATATCCTCACCTTGACTCAGTTTTCTCCTTCCCTTACAAGTAATTATCATGCTTCTCACATATGGTATGCCACTTGGTGCAACCCACCACTTAAACCTTCCCTTCAGTATTACTTGGCTTCCTTGTGTCATACTTAATCTCAACTCTCACCTAGTATTCTTGACTATTCAAGACCTCGGCTCCTCTATGATTGTAGATCTGGTTGTCGTCGTTGATCATAGTTGACTCTAAACTTTTTTACACATCTAAAGACCAAGAAATATTTTCGAATATAATTTTTTTATAACTTGATTCATATTAGCTTAAACATATTTCATGCAACATGAATAAACTGATCTAGGACAATTCAACTTGATCCACGATCAACTTCACAAAATTTAGAACTCTTAACCAAAAATCAAAATTAACCGGTCTGACCGCTAGGTGCGGCTGATCTGATAGCCACCGATAGACTGATCAAATCTGTTGCACTGATCAGAGCGCTCAACAGGGCTAGTCTGACCACCTAATGCTGAAACCAGTAAACTGGAAATCCTAATATTTCACAAATTCGACTTTCTCATATCATCCCTCGAAGAGCAATCATACTACACAGTAGTATGTTGCAATTTTGGCGGGGTAATGAGGTAGTTGTTTTTGCAATTATTTGAACCATGGCAATTAGTGAAAACAGGTCTTCTCTCTTTCTCTTCTCTCTCGTCCAAGTTTCACATTTGAGTTTTTCAAGATATAAAATGCTCGGATTATGTATAAAACCCTCGCAAAGTAATAATGCAAGTAGCATGTTTTCTTCACTACATGTAATTTTTCATTTCGGTAAATAGCCTCATTATATGTTCAATTCTTTTATAGCTTGAACAGATCAGTTGGTAAAAATGGTGTAACATAGAACAGTCTCACCAATGCTGGATTAGCTGCAAGTCTGCAATAGCACTTGCATTTGAAGAAAACACTGAACACCGAAACAGTGATAACAATGAGAAGCGGAAATTGACGGCACAAATACAAGTAACCACCACTTTCTGTAAATGTACACTGATCTAACCATCAGGTACAACATCCAGAAACCGTTAAATAACTTATGCACAATTTTTCCATCAGCTTTCACTTTCTTGTTTTGCTCCTGTAGCTACCAAGAGACGACAAACCACCGGAAAATACTGACATTTCGGAGGGTGGGGACAAGGACTGAACCGAAGGAATGGGCGGGAAGCGGCTCCCATTGCTCTTTGCAAGATCCAGATCATACAACCCATCAGCGAAGTCTGCAGATAGCAGCTCAGCATCACCATCTCTGAAGTCCAGAAGTGTGTCCTTGGATTCCAGTTTTTCAGGCTCGGCTGCCACACCATCAAGGTCTGTCAGTGATTTCAGCTGGCAGCCGAGGTTGGCGATCGTCTTCTGGCACTCCGCAAGCTTCCCCGCAGCATTGGCGAGCTCCTCCTCCTGTGACGAGGAGAAGAATGGTTAAGAAGGAACTTTTCAACTGTCAGCTGTGATTAGACCCTATGCCCAAACTAACACTTGCATGTGTAAAGCATTGAGGTCTGCCAGTCTTTTTGGCCTAATGGTGTGAGCCTAAAGTATTACAGCAGTTGGGTGGGTTTTGGGTGATTATGGGGCTGTTTGGATGCTAACCAACGAACAACAATAACAACAAAATATTTTGTCCCAAACAAGTTAAAATAGGCTAGGAATGAAACATCCTCAAGATCAAAGAGATAAAAACCTTACCAAAATTTGGTAACACTAAAACCTACGCAAAACCAAATATTGGCAAAAAGAATGTTGTTTGGAACGTGTCCAAGCCAAAATTTGGCATAAGCCAATTTTGGTGACCAATTTCCTCGCCCTTATATTACCCACGTGACATTGGATTTCATTGGTGTTATCAGGTTTCGTGGGTGTTACCAAATTTTGGTAACAAACCAAATGACAGCTAATTTTAGTTGACATTACCAAATTTTGGTAAGGTTTTCGTTGGCTAGCATCCAAACAGCCCCTATATATCTAGACTAAATGCGGTAGAGGAAGCAGAAAGAGTTTACCTGCTTGACCTTCAGGTCTCCGTTTGTGTTGGCGAGCCGCCAAAGCTTCGCCTCCCGACTGTCCCTTGACAGCTGAGCCTCCAACTTGCGGCATTTTGCTTCATACTCTTCTGACAGCAGCTTCTCCTGCTCAATCTTCCCATGTAACAAGGTCACCTTGTTTCTCAGTTTTGTGAGTTCCAGATTTGCCACTTCAAGTCGACCTTCCATTGCCTTTCTCCCTGATACTGCATCCTCTGCCTTGGCAGTGAATTCTACCAACAATGCAGTCTGCTCCTTAAGCCTCAATTCCAAAGATAGCACCTTTTCCTGGAGCTTCATGGTCTCCTGGTGCGCAGACTCAAGCTCGGACTCCAAAACCTTTCTGATGCCCTTCACTGCCTCTAGCTGCATTTTGATTTCTGAAGAATATCCCTTCTCCTTTGCTGCATCACACTCCAGTGCATTCACCGTTCCATGCGGTTTTGCGATTTCTGAGTTCACTACCAGGAGCTGCGCCTCTAATGATTCTTTAGCAGACTCCACCAAAAGTATTCTCTCTGATTCAGTCTTCATAGCCTCTATCTGTGCCACAAGCTCTTTGTGAGATGCCTTCTCTTTTTGCACCTCGCTCTCCAGTGTTTCCATAATCCCCCTCAGTTTCCTAATTTCTATGTGTGCAGACCGCAGCTGTTCCTCTAATGATTCTTTGGCTGCCTCTGCCATGTCTGCGTCTGCTTTTTGCTGCACAGACAGAGTTCTCTCTGCATCAATCTTCTCTTCCAGGGATGCCACTGTGTTGCGAAGATTAGCTACCTCTACAAAAGTTGACTCTAACTGCAACTCCAACTCTTTCCTGTCCGCGCTTTCTTCCAGTGAAGCCACCAGTTTCTCAACTTCTGCTGATTTTGACTCCAACTGCAATGACAAAGATTTCCTCTCACCATCTAATCGTTCAGCTTGTCCCAAAGCAGCAACTCTGGACTCATTTGCCAAGTCCAACTGCATCTGCAAGTCTACCAACTTGTTGTTGGCTGCCATCAGGGCATCACATGATGCGCCAAGCTGATTTCTAGCATCTGCAAGGGCCATCTCAAACTCCCTTTTCTCACCTTCAATCATTTCAACCTTTGCTTGCAAATCTGTCACCTGGCCCTGTAGTGCTTCGGTTTCAACTTTTGAGGAGCTATCTCTAGTCACAGCCTGGTCAGAATCAGTTTCTGCTCCAAAGCTAGAGCTCGCATGGTCTACTTCAGGCAATGCAGCCAGCTTTTCCATCTCCAGGAAATCATCCATCAGATCAATCTCAACAGGATTGTTCACAATATCTCTTGTGCTGGCATTGCCGTTCTTGAACTGATCGAGTTCGGCTATCAGAGCTGAGGCCCATGAATCCGAATTTCTCATTTCATTGTCAACAGCTAACATACGCTCCCCACTATCGGACTGGCTGTCAGTCAGAGATTCCATGCAAGCGTTGTTTTGCATAGGCTTAGAATCATTGGCCAGGCAAGTTCTCTGTGTCAGATGGCGCAGCCTACGGCATTCTGCCTCAACTCTTGTAACCTTTTTCACACCTTCCAAGTGCTGTTTGCTCGCTGTCTCTGCTGCTTGATTGCTTAGGTCTCTTTCCAGTGTGAGTATCTTCAGGTCCTTGGACAGTGTAAGGAGCTCGATCTTGAGGTCCTTGTTTTCTTTCTCTACTAACTGAAGTTTTTCCTGCAGATCGTGCTGGACAGGCACAGTGGTAGCTTCTAATTCGGTGGCTTCCAGCTGTTGCTTTAGCTCGGCAATATGGTTCAGGAGCTCAGACTTCTTAGACTCGAATTCTTGGGACTTCTTAGCAACTGCATCACGGATTTTCTCCTCTTGTTCTTCTCGTGCCTGGCGGAGCTGCCTGACGCATTCCTTGAGGGCGCCATCTAGGTGGCTAACTTCATCCTCCAGAGAGGCATTCTTCTGAGATGAAGCTTCGAGTAGCCGCTTCAGGGCACTAACCTCAACTTCAGCTTGCTCCCAACCTACAAATAAGTCACAAAGAACAATGTGAGATGGATTCAGTACTATATTAGAATAAATAAAAACTCTTGTTTGTACCAACTTTGCCTAAAGAACTTGCAAAACAAATTAATCAAATGAATTTCCTCTTTCTAAATTCTATTGATTTCCTCACATGTAAAACTGATTCTGAAGAACAAAAGAAGATACTGAGAAACTTGAATGCATGGAATCACTCAAATGCAAAATTTATGTAGTCATACTAGAAAGAAAAGTTTACCTGCAACAGCCTCTTCTGCAACTTTTGTATGCTGCTTCACCAAGTCCTCTTTAGCACTGATAGTCAAAAGAGCAGCAGAAAGCTTCTCGCTCAAACTCTTCACAGAATCATGCACACTGTCATCTCTGACATTTGTAAAGACCTCTGGCTGTGGTGGTTGACCATGCTGTGGGGAAGAATCATTTGAAATAGTTGCTGGCGCTAGCTTCTCATTCAAAGATTTTGCTGTTTCAGTTTCTTGAGTCTCATCATCTCCAATTCTTGAGCAAATTTCAGGTGATTGGCTTTGGCTATGATTTGGGGAAGCACCATCGGGGATAGGTATGACATCCTGGTTTAGTCAAAAGTGAACTGAATGAGCATGTTTTGTGCAAAGCATTTGTCAAAGAATTAAAATTTTTAAGTAGTCCACAGAGAAAGCAAGAGATCTAATCATTTGTACCAGATGATTCATTCTTCCCTCCTCCCTCCTCCCTCTCTTTTTTGAGAACTTGAGCTAGACAACTATAGCGCTCTCAAACCACCATAGTGGAAATCAAGCTTGTGACCTGTTACATAACCACCAATTGTCTTAAAACTGAGGTAACACATGATTCTGAAACAAACTACATATTTCGTTCTATCCTCTGGAGAACTCCAAGTACACCAAATACTATAGCAATGTGAAACAAACTACATATTTCGTTCTAGCTTAAGTGATCGACAGACCCATGCAAACATTTTAACTCAACCAAAAAGTTTTGAGCAGTAACGGCTTAATTCATGACCTCAAAATTCAAAGGGGTAACTATTAGAATATTTAGATATCTTTCTATATATGCGCTTTCCATGTATGCACCTTTCATGTATATACTTTCCATATATACCTTTACCAGGCCAATATATATACAAGCCACCCCAGCCCTTTAGCTGTGTGGTGTTTGCCCTAATCTCTCTACCTTTCTACATAGTATCAGAGCCTACCTGAGTATCTTCCGCTGCTCAACGTGGGCCGCCACCCCACCCCCTCTTCTCCTCTTCCGCTGCCACTCCACCTCCAGGCCGCCGCCCTCCCCGGTCGCCGACTCTAGGCCACCGCCACCAGCCCAGGCGCCACCGCCTCCCCTCGACATCGCCTCTCCTCGAGTCGCCGACTCCAGCCCGCCGCCGCCAGCCCAGGCGCCGCCACCTCCCCTCGACATCGCCTCTCCTCGGGGCTCCCCGCCTCCAGCCCGATCCCCGCCGCCGCCGTTCCCCATAGGCCGCCGCCGCTCCCCCCCGGCCGCCGCCTCACCCCTCCTTCAAGCGCGCCCGCTCAGATCTAGATCCAAATCTGAGTGAGTGAGGCCTTATATAGGTAGAGAGAGAGAGAAAGAGAGATCTAGATCCGGTCTCCCTATTGCTTCAACCATGGCGGCCCCTCCAGCTGCTGCCGCCATCACCGCCGGCGAGATTGCACCCGTCGCCCCTCCGACAGCCAGCGGGTGAAGGTCCTCGCCGACGAGCTACGCGACATCGGCTACCCTGTCAACGACACGCAGCTCGTCCTAAACCTGCTACGTGGCCTCAACCCGCGCTTCTCCGCGCGTAAGCGACGCCGCCAACTCGTCACGTTCCTTCCTTCGCCAAGGCGCGGTCCATGCTCGCTCTTAAAGAGACTCACCTTAGCAACGAGGCAAAGATCGCCACCACCACGGCCATGTTCGCCTCCGATGGCTCCTTCGGCTACATGTCATCGACTACTACTCCGACCACCAATGCTCGTGATGAGCGTCGCGGTGGCGCAACCACCGTGGCGGCGAGCGAGCCGGCCGTGGCGCCCGATCTGCGGTTTCGGGGTGGCGCGTACCACCGCGTACCACCATCTCCACCGACCGGTCCCTGGTTCTGCTTCAACCCATGGACTGCCCCTACCGGTGGTCAGTGGCACCCCTCGCCCGCTCCCGACCTCCTCGGCGCTCCACCTCAGGCTCATACCGTCTTCACGCTGTCGACCTTCCACCCATGACACAGGATCGGCGGGGCCTCATTCTGGCCGAACCAAGCGGGTTGTCTAAGGACACGATGGCTGGGTCATGGACAGCGGCGCCACCTCCCACATGACGACAGACGACGGTACACTTCTCTCTTCCCACCCTCCAGCTCATTCGGTCGTCACTGTTGACAACGATTCCCATCTCCCTGTCGTTTCTCGTGGTCACACGTTCCTTCACACACCACCCACTCGTTTTCTTCTTCACAACACTCTAGTTGTCCCTAACCTAATTCACAATCTCCTTTCTATTAGACAGTTCACTCGTGATAACCATTGTTCTATTGAGTTTGACGCCTTTAGTTTTTTTTATTAAGGATCCCCGGACACAGCGTGTGATGCTTCGCTGCGATAGTGAGAGCGACCTCTACACCATACCTCCGGTCACCACCGCCACCTCAGCCCCACCCAGCAACCTCGCCATCTCCTCCCAGTTATGGCATCAGCGTCTTGGTCATCCCGGCGTCGCCAACCTTAACACCCTCAATAAAAACTCGCTCATCTCATGTAATAAAGTAGACCGCTCTCTTTGCCAATCCTGTTAACTTGGCAAACATACGCGTATCCCTTTTGTTACCTCTTCTTCGCGCTCTTCTGCGCCTTTTGAGCGAGTTCATTGTGATATGTGGACATCTCCAATTCCTAGCATATCTGGCTTTCTTCACTATCTAGTGTTACTTGATGATTTCTCTTATTATTGTTGGACTTTTCCTTTTAGAAAGAAATCAGAAGTTTCCCAGCTTTTAGCACATTTCACCGCCTATGCTAGCACACAATTCAGTCTTCCTCTAAAATCCATACAGGCCGACAACGGCACCGAATTTGTAAACCACACCAACACATCCTTCCTTGCTTCCCGCGGCATTACCCTACGCCTCTCTTGCCCATACACCTCCCCGAAGAATGGCAAGGCCGAGCGCATCATTCGCACCCTCAACAATGCGGTTCGCACACTCCTGCTCCACGCCACTATGCCTCCCAAGTATTGGACCGAGGCGCTAGCAACTGCCACCTATCTCATTAACCGTTGCCCATCCTCCAGCTACCCCGATTTCGTCAGCGCCCGCACCTCTCCGATCGGCTGCTCCCTCAGACCATCCGATGGTGACACGAGCTCAGTCTGCCACCGATCCCTCTGTGGAGTTTTTCTCCCTAGCGGCCGACCACTCCCCAGCTTCGCCCATCCCGACGAACTATCGTAGCGCCCTCGCCGATCTCAACTGACGCGCCACGATGGCCGAGGAATACAAGGCCCTCATGGACAACAACACCTGGCGACTAGTACCGCACCCGTCAGGTGCTAACATCGTCTCCGAGAAGTGGATATTCAAGGACAAGTTCCACTCTGATGGCAGTCTGGCCCGCTATAAAACGCGCTGCGTTGTTTATGACTTCTCTCAGCAGCACGGTGTAGACTACGATGAGACGTTCAGCCCAGTGGTCAAACCGGCCACCATCCGGACCGTCCTCTCCATCGCCGCATCCCGCTCCTAGCCGATTCATCAACTTGATGTCAAGAATGCCTTCCTCCATGGCACTCTAAATGACACTGTCTACTGCCAGCAGCCTTCCGGATTCGTGGACCCTGCTCGTTCCACACATGTGTGTCTTCTCCAGAAGTCCCTCTATGGCTTGAAGCAGGCTCCCCGAGAATGGTACCAATGGTTCGCCTCCTACATCCGCTGTCAGTCGCTCGATTCTTGCTCTTGGTGATAGCAAAATCCTTACTCTCATCGAGAGGATGACACTTGGAGATGGGGCAATTTTCCGGGTTTATTTCTCATACAATGCCATGCCAACCTGAGGGGTTAGGGATACATATTTATAGGCTGTCAACCAGCCAAGCATATGCTAAGATGCTAGTCTAAGATGCTAAAGCAAAAGCAAAAAGCAGTTACTGTCCTAACGAGATGCTAAAGCAAAAGCAAAAAGCAGATGCTGTCCTTAAGACATGCTAAAGCAAAAGCAAAAAAAACAACACAGACTTATCCATCACTCTCCCCCTAAGTCTTGTGTGTCTCCTTGTGGGGAATCTGAGCCATCCCGATCCTGGCGCGAAGCTCCTGGAACTTGATCCGCCCAAGAGACTTGGTCGGGAAGTCGGCGAAATGGTCTTGGATGTTGATGTAGTTGGCGGACACTCCTTCATCGGACAACCGATGAAGTGATACCTCACCGGATGTGCTTGCTGCGCTCATGGAAAACGGGGTTCTTCGCCAAGGCCAAGGCGGACTTCTTTGTCCCACCCGAGCTCCACGCCTCGCGTCTCGCCAAGGAGATCGCCAAGCGGCCGAGCGACCACGAGCAGCTGAGTAGAAGCGGTAGTGGCGCAATGTACTCGCCTCGCAGACTAGACAAAGCCACCACTGCCGCTTGACCATTGCCGGTGATCGGACATTTTCCGATGAAATCTGACATCCGTGGTGCTCTTGCTCGTGTCGATGTCGCCGGCGTGGTCATTGTCGTATGCCGATGAAGTCGCGCGCGCCGGCACCTTGGTAGTGCAAGCCGTGGTCGGAGGTGCCGCGACGTAGCGGAGGATCCTTTCACGGCTGCTGGTGCTCGTCGTCGATCATTGCATGAGCCGGTGGCGTGGCCGACGGCGACGCCAAGTCCGGCCGGCGTGTGGACAAGGTAGCGAAGGTCGCCCTGTCTGCCGTCTTGCGTCCGTCCGCCTCCTCGTCGTACTCACGACTCGGCCGACCTCTCCTCGGCGGAGTGTGGTGGAGTTCGATCGGTGAGGCCACCCGGCTCCACGATCGCTTGGCATGGCGATCGGCGAAGAGATCTGGGCGTCTGGTGGACCTTTTTTTGCACCTCCGTGTCTTGGTGCTGGCGCCGTCGAGAGCTCAACCAGTCGGCAAGCTCGGCGGCCGAACACGCTAGGGATCTTCGCCGGCTCGCGGAGGGCACCAAGGCCTCTGGCGTCCTCGACCTGCGACACGGCGCGTGCGCATCACGTGTGGCGTCGTGTTCGACAAAGCGGCGGGCGTGAGGCAAGATGGTGGATAGCGGCTCGACTCGGCGACCGATTTCGTCATCGACTACGTCCGCCGAGGAGGCGGGGCCAGCGGCGTCTTCGCGAGCTCGCCTACCCGCGCCTCGTTCGCCACGCCTCGTGAGCCGCCGCGCGCCGCGCGGCTCGGCAAGCCCACGAGCTCGGCGAGTCCATCTGCCGGCCGCCGCCGCCACGCCCGCTCTCCTACCGCGCCTACTCCTCAGGGCTCGCTTGCCGGCGGCCGGCCCACGGCGGCGGCGCCGCGGTGGAGTTCGCCGCTCCGTCCAACGGCGAGGATCGCGCCGGCGCCTACCACGGCGGCGAGCCTGCGCTACCATACCGTGGGCGACCTCCTCGGCGATAGCGATCCACAGGGCGGCGTAGCGCGACTCTCAGCGGGCGCACCTCGCACAAGACGACGGCGAACCTGCGTTCCTCTGGCAGGCGGAGAGAGCGGCATGGCGTCTTGCGCGATGCAAGAGAGAGATGGGCGCCGTCGGCGATACAAGACATGGGAGCCGGCCGATCTTCGGTAAGCCACCACGCCATCTCTCTTAAGTGGGTCTTCAAGCTCAAGAAAGACGAGGTTGGAGAAGTGATCAAGCACAAGCGCGCGTCTGGCACGTGGCCGTTCGGCGGGAGAGTCGACCCGGCGATGCCTTCGCGCTGTTGCGCGGATGGAGTCCGTGCGTCTCCTCCTGCCCTTGCGGCCGGGAGGTGGTGCGTCCATCACATGGGCGTCAAGTCCGCTTTCCTCAGCGGCGACTTGAAGGAGGAGGTCTCGTCGCCAACCGCGGGATTCATCATCCCGGCAAGGAGAGCAAGGTCCTCGCTGCGCAAGGCCCTCTGCGGCTTGCGGCGAGCACCGCGAACTTGGAACGCATGGTGGACTCCACCTCAAGCAAATGGGATTTGTGAGCGCTCACGAGGCGCGGTCTCTGCGGGGCAAGGAGGCAATGCCTGGCGATAGGCGTCGTCGGCGACCTTGTGATCACCGGTACCAAGGAAGAGGAGATCGAGGCATTCAAGGCGGAGATGAAGGCCACCTTCGGATGAGCGACCTCGGGCCTCTCCTTCTACCTCGGGATCGAGGTCCACGAGACGACTCGGCATCTCTCTTCGCGGTGCGCCTCGCCAAGCGCATCGTGGGTGGGCGGCCTCGCCGATCGCAACCCACCCACACTCATGGAGGAGAGTGGCCGAGTCGTGAGTACGATAGAGGAGGTGGGCGCGACGCGATCTGCGCGTATTGTGGGCGACCTTCGCTACCTTGTCCACACGCGGCCGGACTTGGCGTTCGCCGTCGGCTCGTCGGCCGGTTCATGCGATGGCCGATGACGAGCACCAGCGGCCGTGAAAAGGATCCTCCGCTACGTCGCGGGCACCTCCGGCTCGGCTTGCACTACCAAGGTGCCCAGTAGCGCGCGACTTCATCGAATGCAGCCGACGACGACCACGCGGCGACATCGACACGAGCAAGAGCACCGGCGGATGTCTTTGTACTTCCTCGGCAAATGTCCGTCGGTGGCGATCGGTCAAGCGGCGGTGGTGGCTTTGTCTAGTGCGCGGGCGAGTACATTGTAGCCACTACGCTTCTACTCGGGCTCGTGGTGGCTCGGTGCTGGCGATCTCCTTAGCGAGACGCGGAGGCGATGGAGCTCGGGGTGGATGACAAGTCCGCCTTGGCCTTGCGAAGAACCACATGTCTTCCATGAGCGCGGCAAGCACATCCGGTGAGGTATCACTTCATCGAAGTTGCTGGATGAAGGGAGTGTCCGACCAACTACATCAACACCCAAGACCATTTCGTGACTTCGACCAAGTCTCTTGGGCGAATCAAGTTCCAGGAGCTTCGCGCCAGGATCGGGATGGCTCAGATTCCCCACAAGGAGACACACAAGACTTAGGGGGAGAGTGATGGATAAGTCTATGTTGTTTTTTTTGCTTTTGCTTTAGCATCTCTTAAGGACAGCATCTACTTTTTGCTTTTGTTTTAGCATCTTGTTAGGACAGCATCTGCTTTTTGCTTTTGCTTTAGCATCTTGACTAGCATCTAGGACAGCATCTTAGACTAGCATCTTAGCATATGCTTGGCTGGTTGACAGCCTATAAATATGTATCCCCAACCCCTCAGGTTGGCATGGCATTGTGTGAGCAATAAACCCAGAAAATTGCCCCATCTCCAAGTGTCATCCTCTCGATGAAAGTAAGGATCTTGCTATCACCAAGAGCAAGAATCGAGCGACTGACATCCGCGGCATCGACTTCGTCGCCTCCTCCTCCGACATGTCCCTATTTGTCCTCCGTCAGGGGACTGACATGGCCTACCTACTGCTCTACGTCGACGACATCGTTCTCACGGCTTCCACTCAAGGTCTTCTCCAGCATCTCACAGGATTGCTCCACTCGGAGTTTGCCATGATGGATCTCAGCGACCTGCACTTCTTCCTCGGCATCTTCGTCGCACGCTCCTCCAACGGCCTCTTCCTGTCTCAGCGACAGTATGCCGTTGATCTCCTGCGACGTGCTGGCATGACTGAGTGTCACTCTACGGCCACACCAGTGGACACTCACGCCAAGCTATCCGGCCACGACGGAGCTCCCGTGGCCGATCCGTCCGAGTATCACAGCCTTGCGGGGGCTCTACAGTAACTGACACTCACACGCCCTGACTTGGCATACCCCGTCCAGCAAGTGTGCCTTTTCATGCATGACCCGCGGGAGCCCCACCTCGCGTTGATCAAACGCATCCTGCGATACTTCAAGGGTACTCTCGACGCCGGTCTTCACATCGGCCCCTCCCCAGCAACATCCATCACCGCCTACTCTGACACCAACTGGGCCAGCTACCCCGACTCACGACGCTCCACCTCCGGCTACTGTATTTATCTCGGTGATAACCTTCTTGGTCCTCCAAGCATCAGACAACCGTGTCTCGATCAAGTGCAGAAGCCGAGTACCGTGTTGTAGCAGAGTATTGCTAGCTGTGGCAATTTCTCCAAGAACTTCACGCCCCAGTTGCTTCGGCGACCATTGTCTACTGCGACAATGTCAGCGCCATCTACATATCAACTAATCCAATCCAGCACCGGCGCACGAAGCACATCAAGATTGACATTCACTTCGTCCGCGAGAAGGCTTCACTTGGTGAGGTTCGTGTTTTGCACGTGCCATCCTCTCATCAGTTCGCAGACATCATGACAAAAGGTCTCCCGACGCAGTTGTTTCAGGATTTTCAATCCAGTCTTTGCGTCCAGACTGCCGCTACGATGCAGGCAGGTATTAGAATATTTAGATATCTTTTCATATATGCGTTTGCCATGTATGCGCCTTCCATGTATATACTTTCCATATATACGCTTTCCATATATACGCTTTCCATGTAGACGTCTTCCATATATATACTTTCCATGTATGCCTTTACCAGGCCAATATATATACAAGCCACCCCAACCTTTTAGCTGTGTAGTGTTTGCCCCAATCTCTCTACCTTTCTACAGTAACATAAGATGGCCTTTCTTTCTGTATGTATTGTGGACGTCTAACTCTCTAGGACCGAACCTTGGGAAGCATAACACTTTGATATAAATTCTAGAATTAAACAGCATAGCTATACTAATTTGAGAACTAAATATGCAATAAAAACTCCACATGAACACATCACTACCTGATACAGTAATCCAAATCAGAGATTGCATGATAGTTAAATGCTACATCCATTAACAGGTTAGAATATTACTAGATTGCCACTCCTTGAATAACATCCCCCTCAATTTGTTGAGTCAAAAATCCAACTGCATTTCTCAAAGGAATAAAAGTACTTGAACTTCCGTCCAAACACCTCAACTCAAGGGACCCAGATTTTTATTTCAAGCTAGTACTATCAAGTTAGTTTTTCCCTCTCTGTATGGTAGTAACACCAAAGCTGGTGCTTGCACAAACAAGGCCTTGATGAAACAGCTAAAAAGCATGAAGAATAGGTAATGCATCTATACCTAACTCATGCAAAACTAAGTCAATTCTTAGGAAAAGCTCAAAGTGCAACCAATCCATTGTTAGAACGTCATGTATGTTGCTTAAGAACATTAAGCTATGCTCAACCACCACCCATTTCTGTCCTAATCAGGAAAATGAGCCCAATAAAAAGACCATTAAAAGAAAAATCTTGAAACTTTTGTATCTTGCTCGATGCATCATAAACTGATGTAACCACACTTCAGAAGAAAGATACATTGCCCTCTTCTGACACTGTATAAACAGGAAGTATCAAGCACAGATACAACTACTACAGTGTCTTGCTATGTAACATACAATGAAACATCGTTATTAGCATGCTACTTGGATGTCTGATTTGTAAGAATTTATTCATTAAAGAGTAGTGTGACATATGACCCTATCATGTCCCACCGGCAACAGGTCAAATGGCGTATCTGCATGTCCCATAAATCTGTCCAAGGCAGCAAAAGTGACATCTTGCCTAGAGATGCCAATAGTAACTCATCTGTTCATTTTAATTACAAGTTCTGAAATTGCTCCCTAATAAAAGCTGATGTCCCAACTCTGAAAAGAACACCTGAACTATCACCAATTCATGGTGTTTCTACTGCATATGAGTTGCTGTATTGAAATCAGAACATCTTTAGCACACAGAAATTAAGACATGGATTCCCTTCAAAAAAGAATTTAGCACATGGAGCAGAACCTGATCATCGAAATAACGCTCGTTGTGTGACGAAACCGAACCGGAGCTTTCACTCTCCCCAGGGCTCCTGTCTGATGATTTGCGCCTCCAGAGCCAACTCCGGCGATCCATCTCACAACCACCAGACCATTGAAAGCGTCACCAATTGTCGTTCCCTTGGTTTATTGGCCACCATCAAACGCAGGGTTCAGGTATCAACACTGGAACAGAAAGCAATGGAGAGAAATCTCCTCAATACACACCACATTGCGGATTACCAGCGTAGGCTGAACACCAGACAGTAAAACTAATCACTTTAGAGCAAGAACAGCAAAATTTGAAGGATGCGATTACCAGAATCTTTACAAAGCAACTCGCTTACCAACGCAACATCCGATTCTCCACTGTAATTACCAGTGTCTAAAATTTACAAAAACTTCTAAACAAAGATACCAATCAACATGAAACCCAATCAAGAAATGAGTAGGATCCCAGAAACTGAGAGATGCCACAAGCAAATATGCTTACTGAAAAACACTGCAATGTCAAATTTTATCAGCCACAAAAATCCAAAACCGAGAGCCCAAGGTGCCCTAGAAAAGAAAAAAAATCTTTTGTAGAAGAAAATTAAACATATCAAAACTTGGCTAGTGTCCGCTCCTAATACCTCCAAATCCAATCTCACATAAACAAAAAAACATAAAAAATGCAAGAGATGGCGAAAAATCTCATCGAAATCCCATCTCGGGGACAAAATGCAGAGCGAAACCCTAACAAACAGGGCCAAGAAAAAGGAAGAAGAGAACATCTCCGCCAAATTCACGAAAGAAAAGTTTCAAGAAAAGCAGCACGCAGGAGAAGGGAAACGCATTTAAACCCTAACAAACAGCGCATTCATACCTGCGACCGCAATTAAAACCGTCGCATGGAGAATGGCAAGCCATCGCAAGAACCATGTGAACACCAGACGAAAGCTTGGGGTTTTTTTTTACTTCTTTCCCCCTTTTTCTTTCCCTTCCCTTTCCTCTCCAATTTCTTTTCCTGGACAGAAATCATGCGGAAGAGAACAAGAACAGCACTCACATTGCTTGCCCGCCCCGCACACGAACCCAACAAGCACGGATCGAAGCGCACGCAGAGAGAGGGAGAGAGAAGCAGGGGAGTTAAAGAAGAAGGATACTGTACCCGACCAGCATTGCCATGTGTAGAAAGGCCACGGCTTTTGACGCGGGGAGCCTCGAGAGCGCAGAAATTGCAGCAAGAATCCAAAACCTCCCCTTTTCTTTTCCTTTTTCTCACCAACTCACTTGCATTGGCCTCTTCTTCTTCGTCTCCCCACTTCTCTTTCCCGCCCAGGCAGCTCAAATCAGGGAGGCCACACTCTGCAGCGGTTCTTGGCCCCGCACTCCTGTCTTCCCTATAGCATGATGTGAGGTCCCGCTTGTTTCAATTTTTTTTTAGTTTTAGTTTTTTTTTACTATTTAGTAATTTATTTTTTTCTAAATTTTTTTAGATTTTTTGAGCTTTTTTGCATTTTTCTTTTTTTTCCGTGTTCCTTTGTATTGTTCGTGATAGGTTAACATATTTTTTCTATTTTTACATTTTTTTTTAAATTTAATTATACCCAAAAAGCTAAATCAGCTACAGTAAAAAAAAGCCAACTACAGTGAAATTTCAACTAAAAGTCAGAAGCTATCGCTCAAACGATCACCCCCTGAGCCTGGTCTACTCTTTACTGTGTCAAGTAGTAGCAATGCTTGCCGCAAATGAACAAAAGTCATTTTTGGTTGCATTTAGCGTAGCATATTATTTATAAAAATAGCATCCTTTTAGTCTCAATTACAAAAGTAGCACCACCTATCGTGGCCCCGCTCGTTTCGGCTTTTTTTCGGCTTCTGCTTCTAACTTCTGTTTTTTTTTTCACTATTCGGTATTTCATCTTTTTCTGAATTTTTTTTAGATATTTTAGGCTTTTTTGTATTTTCTTTTTTTCTTGTGTTCCTTTGTATTGCCCCTAATTGGTTAATATGTTTTTTATTTTTACATTTTTTAAAAATTAATTATGCCTAAAAAGACAAATCAGCTACAGTAAAAAAAGCCAGCTACAGTGAAATTTCAGCCAAAAATCAGAAGTCATCGCTAAAACGAGCGCCCCCTCAGAGAGACATATGGCACCAATCGCTCAGTCACCCGACAGCAGGTATCTTGGGCTGACATGTGGTAGGGCTAATGCACACTGTGAGATGCCACATGTCAGCCCGAGGGTGGCAGGTGCTCCACGTGTCGGCCCAAGGACGGCAGGTGCCATGTGTTGCCCTGAGGAACGTACCGCTCGGTCACCCTAATTAGTGTCATTTTTGTAATTGAGGTTAAGAGGATGCTATTTTTACAAATAACACGTCTAATACAGCTATTTCCGCTAATAATTCCCAGCTTACTATTGTTTACTTGTACTGCTATAACAGAGTGCGTTGCAATGGAAATATAAATTTTGCACGAGATAGCATGAAGTACTCCCAAAAACTGCTGCTTACCTTGGAAAAATATTATAGTCGAATGTCTTTAGCCTATTTTAACACAACATAGAATATCTTTCTCTGTTGAAGACATTGCAACAAGTTATATTTCAATTTCTTAACGAGAAAAGCACAAAACACCAAAAGGAATATCTATTAAAGCAAAAGTTGAATGGATCCATCGGTTCCACATAACCCACAGGCATGACACCCTAAACCTAGCAATCGTGCACTTGCACATTTTTCCTAGTATATCTTACTTTAAAATAATATATTACAGTAATCAGCTTGAATATTGAATTTACAAAGAAAAAATCGAAATCACATACTTCGTTGTATTACATAATCTTGGTGTGAGTTGAACTACACACTTAACTTATAATGTCAGTACATAATTTTGGTCAACACATTTAGCAAAATTCAAACGAATATATACAAATGTTGGGAAAATAGTGCACTGATCTATGCTACAATAGAAGGTATCAATTTCAAAATCTTTCCCTTTTCTATTCACATTCTTCATTCATTAGATGAAAGCCCTCCAGTCTTCCTGCCAACATTTTGCCAATATGAGATATCTTCTTGTTACATCAAGCCTCACAATCAATACATAATAATATGCTAAGACACCGCTCAATTTAGCTTATGGCTTCTACTTTTTTTACTATTCATTAATTTCATCTTTTTCTAATTTTTTATTTTTGGGGTGTTTTTGCCTTTTTCTTTTTTCCCGTATTTCTTTGCATTGTCCGTGATGGGCTAATATGTTTTTTTCTATTTTTGTAATTTTTTTAAATTTAATTATACCAAATAAGACAACTCAGTTACAGTAAAAAAAATAAGCCAGCTACAGTAAGAATAGGTTAGCCTATCACAGACAATGCAAAAGAATACAGAAAAAAAAGAAAAGACAAAAAAGTCCAAAAGAAACAAAAAAAGAAAAAGACGAAATTAAAGAATAGTAAAAAAAAAGTAGAAGCCATTGCTAACTTGAGCATCATAATCAAGAGATCGATGCTCGCAACAATGCCAATCAAATAACTGCATGAAAATCAGAGCATATCAAACATTTTACTTATATCTCAAAAATGTAGATATAGGGCCTATTTATAATAGTTTTTGCTGATAGCTTTTGGCTATGACTGATGAATAATAGTGCATTACAAAAAAATGATGCAACAAAATGTACTACAATATTCGGACCACCATACGACTTACAGAATTATGATATAATAAAATACAAAGTACGTTACAATATGTGAGAGTGCAAAAGTAGTGACTGATAGAAGCGGTTTATAGAAGTTGAGGTGTTTGTATTGCCTTCTGCTTCTAGAAGCAGAAGTCAATATGAATAGACCTATCAAAGGATTATGCAACTGTCATACAAATAGTCAATCTATATATTTATTCATTAGCATCATTGAGATTCATATACAAGGCTGTGAAGACATACTACAACAAAGGGGAAATGTAGAACTTATAGTGCCATAGTGAATCCATAATGGTAAGACTACATAAGTAGTATGGCTGCACGCGTGCACCACAATAATTCATGTTATTATGACAAATTTAAGAATTAAAATCTAATGGGGAGGAAGGTAGAAGGGGTATGAATACATTGTCGTCGCAACTTAACCAGCCTACTGATACATTGTAGGGTATATCCTTGTACATTTAGTTGCATGGTGGAGGGGGGGAAAAGGTTACATTTGTACACAACCAGCATTAGATAGCTCCACTGACAGCAAGATCACACATGAGGAATGCTCTATGCATTGCAAAATCTGGATAAAATGAACACCTTATGGCAAACAAAAACAAAACAAAACAAAATTTCCATCACAGTCTAACAATGATGCTTTTTTCAAATAAAAAGTTTTATAAAGTTTAATATCGCTTTTGTTTATGAAGCTTGCAATTAGCACGATGTAAGGGTGCTTGCAATTAGTGTAACGCCCCCGTTTCCAGGGATGTACGGAGACCCGCAACTGCCCGCGATCCGTACAGTTGCGACATGCCGCACAGAAATGAACATCACAGCCAACCGAGCTTACACAAATAGAGTTCAAAGTTATTACAACATATGGCACATCGGCCAGGTTTTTAGCGGAGCGGGCGGCAAGCCTAAATAATGTACATTACAAAAGTCCTTCCAAGATCAAGCCTGAGGGCGGCTAAAACCTACGACCACTGATCATCGGCGCCATCGAGCCCATCCGATTCCTCGTCGTGTTCTTGACCTTCTCCTTGACCGGCATTTTCTGAGTTTGTGTTTAGGCAAGTTTGAGTAGAAACAACCGTACTCAACAAGTTACAATAGTAAACCTCACTTTACTATATGCATGGAATTTCAAATGAAGGGGCTATACTGGTTTTATTAGTTTGGGTGGATGCAGTTTTATTTATAAAGAATTTAGAAACGATAACTCCAATATACTATAATTAAAGAAATGGGGTCTGAACATATTAGTGCTTTAACTTTCCAGATTAAACCATTCAAACACTACTTATACTGTGTTACTGGATTCACCCATCAAGCACAGCTCCATTAACCGGAAGCACGGTGTATTCGAATACAATTTAATTCACTCTACAGAGTTGCTCAGCTTTACCCACAAGACTTCTCAATTTCAAATGTCAAGCTATATACACACTTCGGTTAGTGTGCGACTGCATTGAGAAGGCCAAATCTTTCACTACTCAAATTATTATATAGACCCTACCCGACAGGTTGCAACCTTTACGGACTTGGGTATTCACGGGCCAATGCGGAACACGACCGCCCAAAGTCGTAAAGACACATGTTGTGTATCTGATGCCTACACAGCCGTATCACTTCACCAACTTCTGTAGGGGTTCAACTAAAATGAGCAGCTACCGGACCAGGATTGACAACTCAATACTTGTGGTTGAGCGGTTTTTGTGCTCTAATCTCAGCATAAGGTTCTTATCCTTACATTTTCTTCTGAGACTGCCAACCACAACCGGTACCCAATACACGCTGTATCGAAACCCGTCTGTTGCACCCTCCACCCTAGGGTAAGGTTGTGGACCTGTCCGCTACAGGCACTCCACAGATTCCTCCTTACCCTAGTACTATTTTAAAACATTTGTAAACCGGCGAACTATCAAGTTTACTTGATAGCCCGACATTTTATGTGATTGAGTAAGCAAGGTTTAATGGTACACTAATTAAATATTACTAAGTTTATCAAAGTGCAAGTGGCCTCAAAGTTAACCGGGGCACTTATACAGTGGTAGGTCATAACTACAAATTATACATGTCATTCTAAATATTTTAATTTTACTTACATAATCCCTTTGAGCAAATAATAGTAATGCAAATAGCTTAATTAATAAGTACGAGAATTTGAGAGTTCAATATGCGTCAAGATTGTAACTTGCCTTGTGTGTCGATCACTTCGACAATCTCGTAATGCGTGGACGACGGCTCCGGACCTTGCACCCTTGCCTCGAACTCCTCGAACGCTAACGCAAAAACAAACACACGGAAATAACAATAAGTTCTTTTGATTTTAAACAAAGCAATGGAAAGGAAAATGAATTAAATAAAATAAATAAGTACAAAAAAATGGTAGAATATCTTGGACTTGAATTTTTGGAGTTGGAATGAGGTGAAAAGGACATCGGATTGGAAATCAGTGCAACGAACTGGATCAAATGAGGTATAATACTCAAAATTCGGGCTTTGGAAATTCGGAGGCGCTACTGTTCACTAGCACAGTACCCAGCCCGGCCCACGGCTGCGACGGGAAACGCGCGAACGCGCGGCGCGCTTCAAACGCCCGACGGGCCGACGGCCTCGGCCCAAGAGTATCACGCGCGCGCGGCCTGGGAGCGACAGGGACGGCCGAGAGTCGTCGGATGCAACGCGAAGGGAGGCGATGCCGCCACGTCGCCCCGAGATGAAACGGTAAGATTTAAAAACCCACGTCGTAGCTCCACACCGCAGGATTGGGGACGGGGGGCTGAGATGGAGCCACGTCGGCACGAGAAAGAGAGGGGGGGTCTTCTTCCTCCTCCCGCCCGACAAGCCGAAGGGAACAGGGCTTCGCCCTCCCTCGCGATTCGGCCAGAGGAGTGGTTTGGTGAGGCCGTGATCGGCACGGAGGGGTTCGGGGAGGTGACAGAAACCCGGTTGAGCTAACAAAACACCACGGGAGTCTATAATGGCGGTCGCCGGCCGGGGAGGAGATTGAGGGGGAGGTGGTGGCTTGGGGAGGAGCGAGAATGCTCAAGCAGCTTGGGCCCCGGTTTCACCATCTACAAAGGCTAGAGATCATCGGAGAGGCACTGGCTTGGCTCGGGAGGGGCTCAGGGAGGCTGGCGACGGAGAGGGGCGGCGGCCATGGAGGTGAGCTCGGCGCGGGACCAGGAGGCAAAAGCAAACACAAGATTGAGTTGGGATTTGCAATTAAGGTGTTATGGTGGAGCTTCAGCCGAGAGTAATTGAACTTTGGTTGGTTGTGGCGGGAGATCGGCGGAGTGGCTCACCGGAACCAGGGGTGGCCGGCGGCGAAGCTGGAGGGGAAGAGAGATCAATTGGTTGCTCGGGGAGGGGGAGCGGAGTAGTAGGAGCGCACTGGCGGAAGCAATTGAGTTATAGTGGCCGAGAGAGGCGGGGCGGCGTGAGGGGGAGTGGGCGGCCATGGCGCACGGAAGAGGAGGCGGGGAGTTCCTTCCCGAGGCGAGGAGGCCATGCCGGTCGTTGCTCCGTGCCTGCAGGAGTTGGTGGAGAGGAGTGGCACGGGAGCAGGCGACGTCACCCTGCGGTCCGAGGAGGCGTTGCAGTGAGGGGAGGGGAGTTGCGTCTGCTGACGGAAGCTTGGGGTGGTTGGGGAGGGAGCGCAGAGGGGAGGGCCATGGCTGGCTGGGCGACACGCGGGAGGAAGCCAGGGCGCTGGGGGGGCTGCAGCGCGGCACGGCCGAGATCCTCGGTGGGGCGACAACGCAGAGGGGAGAGGAGCAGGGCGAAGGCGGCTCGGGCTCAGGCGCCAGCGCGAGGGAGATGGCGGGGAGGGGAAGGGGAGGAAGGACGCACGAATCTTGAGGCAACCCAAGAGCCAAGATTTCAACCGAAAATACACAAGTACAAAGCAAGGAGAAATCGGATTTAGCTTTGAGATTTAAGAGTTGTTTCAATTAGCTCGTTCTTGCAACTCTATTGCAGTCTCCTGCAAACATGATCTTCACATTCCTGGTAACATTGCCACTTAAGAAATTATCATATTTTCAGACTTAAGAAATAGCTCGAGAAGAGGAAGCAATGGGAGAGGAAATGGGGGCCTGCCGGCCTGGTGCATCCGAGCAGATGTATTATTCGAGGGAGAACGTGAGAGGTGGACAGGCAGTTGCCCCAATTCCACATGCTCATTTTTCTTGGAGAGGCTCATTTTTCTTCTGACATCTGCTTTTTTTTACTATTCAATAATTTTATCTTTTTCTGATTTTTAGATTTTTTTAGACTTTTTTACTTTTTCTTTTTTCTCGTATTCCTTTGTATTGTCCGTAATAGGCTAACATATTTTTTTCTATTTTTCTATTTTTTAAATTTAATTATATCAAATAAGCCAACTCAGTTATAGTAAAAAATAAATTAATTATAGCAAATAAAATCATAAATTCACGTTAAACTGAGCGCTACCTTCATAAGATGTTACTCTACTGGTTGGACTTGACGTGGATTTAGCACAATGATGGATCTTGTAAGGAGGTGAGCGTATTTGTTTGTTGAGCATGGTGCTGACACGAGGAGTTTCTTTTGTTTCTTCCGATACGGTGGGACCCACGTGGCGTGGGGACCACACTGGACGGGGTGGGGTCCACCTGCAGCGCATTGGGACCGAGGAGTTTGCATGGAGTCTCCGCGGTTTATTTGGACAAGACGGTGATTTAGGAAGAGGAACGAGGGCCCAGATGGGTCAACAGATTTTAGATGACCATTCAGAATACAGGTGGGTCAAACTCAAACGGTAAGAAAAGTAGCTGCAGTGACACACAACGCGTCCGGGTACACAACAGTTGGCCACTGGCGTGCCCGAACCCTGGCCCATTCGAGTTTGCAGACTATTTTAGAGCTATTTAAATATTAAAACATGAATTAAGCATAGATGGTGATTATTTACCTCCTCTTTTGTATTAAGATTTTTGTAACTTATATTAGAGGTGATGCATAGAAGCATTATGCACGCTAGCAATGGCCGTACTAGGCACACAATTAGCACGTAGGCCTAGCGATCTCTAAGCGCTTATATTTTTTTATTATAGTTAGTTTATTTTTTACTATACATAAGGTGGCTTATTTAGTATAATTAAATTTTAAAAAAATAAAAAAAATAGGTTAGCTTATTATGGACAATGTAAAGAAATACAAAAAAAAACCCATTCTTTTAAGGGCCTGTTCTTTTTAGCTACAGCTTATGGCTAAAATTTTTGAATTTTAGCTGTTTGCGATAGAGATTACGGAGAGAGATACTCGCTTGCGATTTTGGATGGTACAGATGTTAGGCTTTTAACGTGTATTATAATTAACTTGTAGACTTCATCTAAAAAATACTCCGTTTAAAAGTTAGATATTGTAGCAAAAACCAAAAGCCGTTTTAAGAAGCTGAAAAAATATAACCTAAATTTTGTCACTTAAAGTTCACTCAACTGTTCATCACAAACAGTCCTGGACTAGGAGACTGGTACCCATCAAAGATCAAATCACTCCACGTAAACTTTTGTCAAACAGTTATGACTTTCGAGGCAAAAGTGAATCCTATTTAATATAAAGTTTTGCGGAAAAATGTTAATGTACCTAAATTGGTTGCTGCCTATCAGAAAGGAACAAACGATGATGGTCGGCAATGGTAGCTGCTATTTCACTTTAAGCAATTGCCTGGATAGGCTGGATTATCCATGGCTGCTGACAATCCAAGGGTGCTCATTTGAGGTTAAAGTTTAAGTTTTTGGTTTATTTAGTATTGTTTGAGATCTTTTTCACTATAATCGTTGTTAACCTTTTAGCGTAATTAAATTTAAAAAAGAAAAAAATTAAATCATCGACAATGTAAATAAATAAATAAATAAAGCAAAAAAACCTAAAAAATCAGAAAAAATAAAATTAGGAAGTTACAAACTAAAAGTTGAAACTCAAATGAGCACAGCATAAGGTGGGCGAGAAATATCCAAACATGTTCGTCACTCGTCAACAAGAAATCAACTCGTCATTTTCACATCATTAAACTAAAACGTGTCACCTGAGTACACAGTGTGCATTAGCATTTTCTCTGAGATGAAGCCCACATGTTGTTTTCTCAAAGAAAAAAAAGTGAAATATAGTTCTGAACCAAAGTCAAATGTAGCGACACAATATATGAAAATGCAGATGATGGCATCATCACACCAATCTGAAAATTGCCTTTCAAGTTACGTGCAGAACCACATCGGTTGCAGAAGAAAATAATTGATCATGAGATTCCACACTAGCTATAGTTAGTTGTCCATGACACAAACATAAGGGGATTAAGCAAAGAAGAGGGGTTGGGTTTTTTTTACTTATAGTTTGATTTTCTACGGTAATTAATTTTCAAACAAAGTGTTTTTATAAGACGAAGTCTACAAATTAATTATAGTAAACACTGTTCTGACTTCATCTATATCAACCAAAATCACAGATGAGTATCGCTTTCTCCGTACTGTTTCTCATGAACAGTAAAAATTCAAAAATTTAAACCAAAAGCTATAACTCAAAAGAATCCATCTATATGTAAAGCTCACTGGGAAAAAAAGCTTCACTTGCATTGCATGCAACCCAAGGGAGGGAAAAAAGCTTCACTTGCATTGCATGCAACCCAAGGGAAGTAGACACCTCACCTCTTTTGATTCACATTTTCTCAAATGATAGTATCATTACACCAAACTCTCATCATGGTTCCATTATCAACCCATCACACGCTAAAAGGATCGGAGGTCCCTCTAATGGGGACGCAAAACCTTTGGAGAAAGAAAGAAAGAAAGATTGGATAAAGGTGACATGGAACTTTAGAAGGTAAGCACTTTAAACTTGAGAGTTTACCGGATTACTTACTATTTGTTTTGTTCATCTGGAAACAACAAGGAAAAAAAAGACGTTTTGTCTTTTGTTCATGTGTGTGTCGGCCAATCTGAATTTTGTTTTGCAGGACGTTTTTAATTTGTCTCCTGCTGAGGCAAAGCGTGAACAATGGAGGTGGATCCGGATCTCCTGTCTTCAGATCGAAATGACCACTCGAACCTTACAATGGTAGTTGGAGTAGATGAGACGAGACGAATATTGAGTGTAAACGAAAAGCTCTAGCACCGTTTAAAACGGTTTAAAGTCAATTTCTGTTTCTGTTTTTTGTTTTTTTTTCACTATTCAGTAATTTTATCTTTTTCTATTTTTAGATTTTTTTAGATTTTTTTGTCTTTTCTTTTTTACCGTAGTCCTTTGTATTATCTGTGATAAGTAAACATGTTTTTCCTATTTTAATTTTTTAAAAAAAATTTAATTATACTAAATAAGCCAATTCAGCTATAATAAAAAAATAAATCAGCTACAATAAAAAAAATCATAAATCAACGTCAAACTGAACGCTACTTAACTTCTCAGCACCAAGGTTTATCATGAAGTCCGAATTTTTCGATCGGGCTTCATCACATGGACATGCATCATTTACGACGAAATCAAACGTAGGATATACGCAAGAATTTCCCGAGAATTTACACCGTTCATCACGATATTATTTGTGAAATTCATGTGAGATACGTGGACTCCAAATAGTGGTAGCTTAAAAGAAAAACCATAGGGGGAAACGCGTTATCCATGGAGTGATGGAGAAGGAAGTTTCGAACAAAAAGCTCTGGTTGCATCTAGGAGTTCCAAAGAACATATTTTTGTTAAGCGTTTTTGCAACTTCGAATGCAACCTGCATTCCTGCAATGCGCGTGCCGGGGTGCAGTGCAGATATGTGCCATTGCAAGGTTTTTGGACAGGCTGCAACTGACAGCAGGTCCATCACTTTTTTGTTTAGGGTTGTTCAGAATAACAGTAATTTATATTTTTTTATTATAATTAATTTTTTTATTATAATTAAATTGATTTATATGACATAATTAATTAAAAAATTAAAATAGAAAAAAGTATGTTAGCTCATCACAGATAATACAAAGAAATACAAAAAAAAAACCAAAAAAACAATAGTGAAAAAAACATCCGCAAACGCAGAAGCTAGACGTCGTCGCTAAAACGAGCATGACCTTAGCTATATTTTCTTTCTTTTGTTTTCTTCGTTACTGTTGCATTATCTTCATCATGGAGTGTACAGAACTGTAGATTGATGGGGGGAAGATTATTGAGAGTTGAATGCTTGGCATGCATAGCTCCGTATCCACGTTACTTCCATTAGATGCCATATGGAAAAAATTTCTTCACATCTGCCTCGCCCTACATTATTACCGGTAATTGTGCCTCTTTGTTTCGTCTGGAAGCTAAATTGGCTTGTGTCGTACTCCTCTTGTCATGTTGCCACTTAACAAAGAAAGCTCTCTCTCTCTCTCTGCTCTCGAGGAAGGAAAAGATCCAAAGTAGGCTCTCTCCTAGCTCTTCATATGAAAAACAAAAGGATAGCATTTCTGTTTCTAAAAAAATATAGGAAACTTAAAGAATACTCCTACTTCAGCATTGGATACTCATAGGAGCTTACTACTAGTTTTGGAGTATTTTACTTGTAGGAGCACTGTATTTGTATCCTTGGCTCGCACGAATATCAAAAAGTATTGGCTCCACATTTCATGGCAGGGTGTTCGGAATAGCAATAATTTTTGGTTGAAATTTTACTGTAACTGACTTATTTTTTACTGTAGCTGAGTTGACTTATTTGACATAATTAAATTTAAAAAATTTAAAAATACAAAAAACATATTAGCCCATCACAGACAATATAAAGGAATATGGGAAAAAAATGCAAAAAACCTAAAACATCCAAAAAATCAGAAAAAGACGAAATTACTGAATAGTGAAAAAAAAACAGAAACTAAAAAAAAAGCTGAAATGAGTAACATCATATATTAATATGTAAAAAACTGCCTTGCTCATTTGGACATTTTTTGTGGTTTATAGCTATTTTTTACTGTTTAACACTGTAGCTATCTTATTTTACACTGTAACTGATGATGATTTTTTGTGTGATTAAATTTAAAAATAGAAAAATATGTTAAACCATAAGAGACAATGCAAAAGGAATACAAAGACAAAAAGGAAAGGTAAAAAAGCTAAAAAAAATAAAAAAACATTAAAAAGAAGAAAATAAGAAACTAGAAGCTGAAGCCTAAATGAGTGAGGCCTTAAAGTGATCTGAAGTTCCTAGTACTGTATCTTTGCTTCTCGAGGGGAAAAAAAAATGTTCATTGGTACTCCTTTTGGCTTTTTAAGTGGTGCTATTGTGTTTTGAAAATCTGTGAAAACCAACTGTGAAAGTTCTAACAAAAATCTCAGAACATTGGCCGGGTTCTTTTGAGTTTTATGCTTATGATTTTTTTAATTTTTGCTACAGTAAATAGTTTTTAAAAGGTACGTCTTTTCAAGACAGGTTCTACAAGTCGATTATAGTAGACATTGTACTAATTTCAGCTATACCAGTCAAAATTACATGTGACTGTCTCTCTCTTTGTACTTTCTCTCACGAACAGATATAATTCAAAAGCTATAAATTATAGCCCAAAAGAACCCACCCATTAACTGATGTAGGGAGGGCATTTTATATATTTTTTGAAAACTTCTAAGTCAAACTCAATCGCAATTGTAATATATGAACAGAGAACTTTTGCATGAATATCTATTTTACGCTGTTCAGTGAGTATTTATCCATTTTCTTATCTTGCAAATGTGATTTAGTTGACATTGAAGTATTTTACATATATAGAACATATCATCCCATACATTAGTTCTTTTTAGAATTACTGAAAACTTTCGTACCTTGTTTTCCTGTGTTTTCAATACTTTAAGGCTCTGCTCGTTTTGATAATAGCTTCTGGTTTCTGTTTTTATTTCACTATTCCTTAATTTCATTAATATGGATAACTTATTGTTTAAGAAAATTTAATGCAACCCTCAAGTGCATCAAGTGATTGCATATGTATACGCCAATCAATCACAAGACCTAAGTACTATCTGGTCTTCTTTTTTGTACCAACATAAATTCACTAATGTATATCTCACTTTTGTTATAAGTTGGCAGAAGGTACATTCATTATTGGTCAATCAGTCCATCAATGATGCTAAATTGGAGTGAGAATGAATGGAAACACACTCATCTTTTTGCAGTAGTCGGTGGTACGTGCTTATGGCAAAGGACCGATCGATGTAATGAGAAAAACTCTAGTAATTAATGTCCTGGAACTAGTAATTAACTCTAGGCTGGACCGATCGATGGAGAAGTAGCTGCATTGCATTCTCGTTATGAGAAAAACAAAGTACTTATCAGTAAACATTTTGATGCAAGCAACGTGCAATGCCTTTTCTTGCCTAAACCAACATTTACCTAAGGTATAAATTTACAAATTAAGGGAGGAAGAGAGTTCACTGTGTGTGTGTGTGTGAAGGTGTGCTTTCATGGGCTCCAACTTTCTGCTGGCAATGAAAGCCTTTGCTTCTAGAGTTGAGTTTCATCAATTTTATCTTGTGCGCCACTAGGTATGCATTGCCAAGTGATGGGTCATGGTTGCATGTAGGACCTATTTTTTTTGGCTTCGGTTTATGGATTTTGATTGAAATTTTTAAATTTTAACTATTTGCGACAGAGATTACAGAGAGAGATACTCGCTTGAGATTTGGATGGTACAGATGTTGGGCTTTTAACGTGTACTATAATTAACTTGTAGACTTCATCTTAAAAAAATACTCCATTTGAAAGTTAGGTACTATAGCAAAAGTCAAAAACCGTTTTGAGAAGCTGAAAAGAATAGACCCGTACCTACTACCAATCTTGCAACTAGTATGGCAGCGTTCCTATTGACTGCAGTTGATGATTTTTGATTAAAAATAAATAGTAGTAATTAATAAGAGTGACTTTAAGAATGAGAGCATGTATGGTGAAGAAATTGAGAAAAAGATACATACGTGAGATGGAAGTGAGAGAAGTGAAGTGCGTGATATGTTTGTAACTTTCTGTCTTATCTTTAGAACAAGACAGAAATAAGAGAAGTAAATAAACCGCTTTAGAAATCATATGTTCATATCATATATGAGCCAATACAAACGCGCACTGAGAAAGGAGTCTACTGCCTCTAAGAAAGGCTACTGCCTGAGTCGCAGCCATCACCACACCGTACTGCTCCTGTGCCTGACAGGTGGGACCGCAATGGCACCACCAGTCAGTCACAGCACCCAGTGCATGGTTCTTATTGCCATGTGGAACCGTCACTGTCCATGGATCCTCCCAAATGCCATGCGACTTCAGGGTTTGTTTGGTGCATTACCCCTTTCATTTTTCACTCCAAGTAAACAGTCAAGATTGACACATGCAGAATGTTCCTGGACCAAGTTCTTTGAATTTTAATGTTTCAACGGA
Source organism: Melocanna baccifera (assembly GCA_036346265.1). Classification (NCBI taxonomy): domain Eukaryota; kingdom Viridiplantae; phylum Streptophyta; class Magnoliopsida; order Poales; family Poaceae; genus Melocanna; species Melocanna baccifera. The sequence continues at coordinate 1,521,747 of CM070706.1, forward strand.
TGAATGTGATGTCATGTCCTTACCAGCTGTGATTCATCCATTTGACATGTTTGTCATCGAAATCCTCCGATAATAGTAAGCTTTTAAACACAAAGTTCAAAGGTCATGCGTTATCATCTTGATGAGACATGCCTCCTCAAAAGATAAAGGAGCAAAAGAACCGACCTCAGTCAATGGGAAAGCTTGAGACGGTCAGCTGATGGCTTTTGGGCCTTCAGTGACCCTTCATCTCTTCAGTAACCTGCTGATGAGCGAAGGCATGTTATCCTTCCGTGTGCCAAGCATTGGAAAGTATTTATTCATCTAGAAAATCACACTTCGGAGCGTTTCAAGTGAACCATCATGGCAACGCCTGTCAGAACAATTGCGCCAGTCATCATCCCAAAATGAACAGGTGTCAACTGAGTAACTGACTACTACTCTGGGAAGATGTCAGCTCCGGCGATTCTTCTGTCACTTCAGAATTGGAACCTGACTCGTCAATGTGCAACCTCAAGGCCTGAAAGTGAAAGTTTCACTCTAGTGAGACAAAGTTGATGAGCAAATGGCCAAGACATGTACCTCGCAATGGCAAAAGTGAAAAACCAATTTACAGTGCAATTGTACTGAGGATAATACCCAAATGGTAGCATTTTGAGCAGACAAAAAAAAATCCAAATCAGATATAAGAAAGACCTTCAATCCATATGATTTGGCATGGAGCACAGCACCGGCGAGATCAACATCCGTAGTGAGCAGCACCCTATCACCTTCATCATCGTCATACTGCATAGAACAACAACATCAAAATCTAGTTGGTAATAGTATGGTTGGGGTGTAATGTAATTCAGGATAGTCAAGCTCTAGGTCAGTGAGTGCTCAGCTCGTAACAGCTAAGGATACGTAATTCATGGGACTAGATAGCAGTTCCACTCAAGATAGCTAGTGTTTTCAAATAAATGTTGTTGGTGTTGTTGTGAATAGTGCTTGTATTCATCATAAGGCCAATAGGCCAATATATATACACGTACAGGTATACCATATATACAGGAAACCCCTTATACAACAAGATAATTACACAGCTATATGAGGTATATCTAACACCCCTTTAAACTTATGGTGGATCAACAACATGGAGTTTGGAGAGGTGAAAACTATGTTGAGCTCTGGTTTGTGTTTTTGTGAAGAAATCTGCCAACTGAAACTCAGAAAGCACATATTGAAGAGCAACAACCTGATCCTACACCTGTATCCGCATGTATGAAGTATCAACACCAATATGCTTTGTAAGCTCATGCTTCACCGAATCTTTAGCAATGATAATAGCACCTGTATTGTCAGAAAAAGAGGAGTCGGTACAGAAACAGAAACCCCAAAATCCTTAAGTAACCACCGTAGCCTAATAACCTCCGCAGTCAATAACGCCATCGCTCGCAATTCAGCCTCAACACTCGAACTCTTCTGCTTCTTAGTCTTCCAAACAATGAGAGAACCACAAAAAAACACAATAAGTAGAGAGAGACCGGCGATTAGAGAGATCACTAAACCATGTGGTATCAGAATATGCCTAAAGCTGAAAAAGTTGAAGCGAGGGAAAAAGAGACGACAAGAGATAGTTCCACGAAAGTATCGTAGAACACGAAGAAGATGACTGTAGTGGAGCTATGTGGGAGCAGAAACAAACCGACTCAAGATATGCACAGAGTACGAAATGTCAGGACAAGTAATACCAAGATAAATAAGACTCCCAACAAGATGACAATAGTGAGTAGAATTAGAAAGAGACTCACTATCAATAAGACGAAGATGAACATTAAGCTCTATAGAAACCTTAGTTGTGCGCTGATCAGTAAGAGAGGTACGCTAAAAAAGATCCTGGATATACTTTTCTTGAGATAAATAGAAACCCTTAGGAGTAGAGATAATCTCAATCCCAAGAAAGTAGCGAAGTGGACCCAGATAAGACATAAGAAACTGCTCATAAAGATGCTCCTTAATAAAAGTGATGTATTGAGAATCATCTCCAGTAATGATTATATCATCAACATATAAAAGGAGAAACGTCCGACCACGAGACGAAGTATGAATAAAAAGAGCAAGATTATGAGTACTGGCAAAGAAACCAGCTACAGTGACAACAGAAGAGAAACGATCAAATCAAGCTCGAAAAGCTTGCTTGAGACCATAGAGAGAGCGGCGAAAACGACAAACCATACCCTCAGGAATAGAATACCTAAGGGGCGGGTGTATGTAGACCTCCTCACGCAACTCGCCATTAAGAAAGGCATTCTTGACGTTCAACTGAGAGATAGACCACTGGCGAATAGAGGTTACAGCAAGAAAAGTGCGAATAGTGGTCATGTGAGCAACCAGAGTAAAAGTCTCATCATAGTCACGACCATGCTCCTGCTGAAAATAGCGCACCACAAGACGAGCTTTGTAACGCTCAAGAGAACCATCAAAACAGATCTTAACCTTATAGATCCACTTGCACGTGATAGGAGTGACATGCGCAGGAAGAGAAACAAGATCCCATGTACCAGTACGCTCAAGGGCAGCAATCTTCTCTACTATCGCATGCTGTCACTCCTGATAACTAACAGCATCACAATAAGAAGTCGGTTCAGTAAGGGCAGTGGCAGCAAGAAACCTCTCCGACGCAGATCTTCGACGGTTCGATAGGCGGCGGCAGTCCAACGCAGAGCTAGAACGAGATAGCTCGGGATCGGTCGGGAGGTGGAAGAAGAGGATCCGACGGTGGCAAGCACGAGGAAAATGAAGCTAGTTGAGGAAGAAACGGCGGCGGGCAGACCCTAGGTATGGCTCTGATACCATGTTATGAATAGTCCTTGTATTCATCATGAGGTCAATGGGCCAATATAGATACACGTACAGGTATACCATATATACAGAAAACCCCTTTTACAATAGGGTAATTACACAGTTATATAAAATATATCTAATAAGTGTTAGTCCACTTATAAATTTCTGCATAATATACAGCGTTGTATATAGGATCTCAGATTTAATTCAACAATGGTTGGTAACTACAGGATACTGAGATAAAGAAATGAGGTGATAAGATAAAATGGAAGCTGATTAGTTGCTTACTTCTATCTTGAGGATCAAAACTGACCACCTAGTTCTTCCCTTCAGTATGCCAACGAAAAGTTGAAAACATGGAGATGCCACCTAGTCGTGCTGCCCCACCGAGGCAATGCCTCCCAGGCGGTTGGCGAAGTCGTGCTGCCCCTTGAGAAACGACGCGAAGACGCTTACGCAGAGGCCACGTGTGCTTCATCGGCCTGATGCTGGAGCAAGTCTCAAAGGTCGGTGTGGGCTTCATCGGTACGGAGGCCAATGCATAGGGCAGGGGCCCTGAGCGAAGATGGCTCCAACGCGAAGAAGTTCACGAGGAGGCTGACGTGGAGCGGTTTGCGAGAAAGACCGCCAGGAGACAGGGTCTGCCACAGAGGCATTCACACGATAGGTCCAGCACGGATGAGTTCTCTTAGAGGCCGCACAGAGTCGATGCAGGTTCCGACGAAGGCCATCAGTGTGGAATCTTGCAGAGTTGATGCAGAGCCCTACTACGGATGCCGGAGTTGGTGCGGAGTTCAACGAAGTCGACGCAGAGCCTTGCATGGACATTAGAGTCGGTGTGGAGCTCGGTGCGGTCGACGCGGATTCTGGCAGAGTCGAGACGGAGTCCAGTGGAGTCGACGCAGAGCTCTACTGCGGACTTCAGAGTCAACGCAGAGCTCGGTGGAGTCGACGCGAAGTCTAGCGAAGCTCGGCGGAGTAGGTGGATGCGGCAACCTGCGTGAAGGCCCCTTTGCCAGATCGAAGGTCCTCACGGCGAGGTCAACGTCAGCTGGCGGCGCTCGGTCATCACGGCGAGGTCAACCTTGAAAAACAGCGCTCGCACGGTCTAAGTAGGTCGCAACGGAGCCGCTGCTTTTAGTTTAAGTTGCACAGTGGCTTCGTGCCCCAGCGTACTTTGTGGAGTATAAAATAACGAGAACTTAGCCATCCCGGGTAGCTCTACGGAGTATAAAAAATTGCACGGTGTAGTCTCGTGCGTCCGACGTACTCTGCGGAGTATAATACGCCATGGAACTTAGTCATCCTGGGCAACTCTAGGGAATATAAAAAATTGCATGGTGTAGCCTTGCGCGCTTGGTGTACTCTGTGGAGTATAAAGCATCAGGAACTTAGCTGACCCGAGCAACTCTACAGAGTATAAAAAAACCGCATGGTGCAGCCTCTCACGCCCAGCGTATTCTACGAAGTATAAAAAATCGCACGGTGCAGCCTCGCGTGCCCAGCGTACTCTGTGGAGTATAAAGCACCAGAAACTTTGCCATCCTGGGCAACTCTATGGAGTATTAAAAAATAGCAAGCTATGGCCATGACCCTGGCGTGCCACACTAGGGAGTGCCCTACTTTTGCGGTGTGCCTGATGAGTATCACACCTTCGCGCGTCACACCAGCGAGGGCCCTGCTTCACCCTAGTCTGGACCTGCGACGCTCGTGATCGCACTCCGCGAGTGCTGTTTTCCAAGGTAGGGGAATGGCGGCTTTGCCTCCATACCTGCGCGTGCGTAGCGTCCTGCTCGGCTTGCGCCGCTTGCACTCGTCCTCCGTGAGCACTATTTTCAAGGTAGAGGAACGGTGGTTCCGCCTCCCTACATCTGCGTGCGTAGTGCCCTTCTCGGTCTAAGCCGCTCGCCCTTGCGCTCCGCGAGCGCTATTTTTCAAGGTAGGGGAATGGTGGCTCCGCCTCCCAACCTCCGCGTGCATAGAGCACTGCTCGGCTTGCGCTACTCGTGCTCGCCCTCTACAAGCGCTGTTTTTCAAGGTAGGGGAACAGTGGCTCTGTCTCCCTACCTCCACGTGCGTAGCGTCCTGCTCGGCCTTAGCCGGTCACCCTTGCCCATCGCAAGCGCTGTTTTTCAAGGTAAGGGAACGATAGCTCTACCTCCGTACCTCCGCGTGCGTAGCGCCCTGCTTTGCCTACGTTGCTCGCCCTCACCCTCCGCGAGCACTATTTTTCAAGGTAGAAGAATGGTGGCTTCGTCTCCCTACCTCCACGTGCGTAGTGCCCTGCTCGGCCTGCGCCACTCACCCTCACCCTCCGCGAGCGCTGTTTTTCAAGGTAGGAGAACGACGGCTTCGCCTCCCTACCTCCACGTGTGTAGCACCCTGCTCGGCCTGCGTCACTCGCACTCGCCCTCCGCAAGCACTATTTTTTAAGGTAGGGGAAGGGTAGCTCCGCCTCCCTACCTCCACGTGTGTAGCGCCCTACTCAGCCTATGCCGCTCGCTCTCGCCCTCCGCGAGTGCTATTTTTCAAGGTAGGGGAACGGCGGCTCCGCCTCCCTACCTCCGATTGCGTAGCGCCTTGCTCGGCCTATGCCGCTCGCCCTTGCCCTCCGTGAGCGTTGTTTTTCAAGGTAGGGGAATGACGGCTCTGCCTCCCTACCTCCGCATGCGTAGCGCCCTGCTCGGCCTACGTCGCTCGCGCTCGCCCTTCGTGAGCACTGTTTTTCAAGGTAGGGGAATAGCGGCTCTGCCTCCCTACCTCCGCATGAGTAGCACCCTGCTCGGCCTACACCACTCGCGCTCGCCCTCCGCGAGCGTTGTTTTTCAAGGTTGGAGAACGGCGACTCCGCCTCCCTACCTTAGCGTGCGTAGCACCTTACTCAGCCTACGCCGCTTGCTCTCACCCTCTGTGAGCGCTGTTTTTTCAAGGTAGGGGAACGGTGGCTCCGCCTCCCTACCTCTGCATGCATAGCGCCCTGCTCGGCCTGCGTCGCTCGCGCTCGCCCTCCGCTAGTGTTGTTTTCAAGGTAGGAGAACGGCGGCTCTGCCTCTCTACCTCCGCGTGCGTAGCGCCCTGCTCGGCTTGCACCGCTTGCATTCGCCCTCCGCGATCGCTGTTTTTCAAGGTAGGGGAACAGCGGCTCTGCCTCCCTACCTCTGCATGCGTAGTTTCTTGCTCGGCCTGCGTTGCTCGCGCTTGCCCTCCGCGAGCATGTTTTTCAAGGTAGGGGACGGCGGGTCCACCTCCCCACCTTCGCGTGCGTAGCGCCCTACTCGGCCTATGCTACTCGGGCTCACCCTCCGCGAGCGCTGTTTTTAAAGGTAGATAAAATGGTGGCTCCGCCTCCCTACCTCTGCGTGCGTAGCACCCTGTTCGGCCTATGTCGTTCACGCTTGCCCTCCACGAGCACTACTTTTCAAGGTAGTGGAATGGCGGCTCCGCCTCCCTACCTCCGCATGTGTAGCGCCCTGCTTGACCTGCGCCGCTCGCGCTCCATGAGCGCTGTTTTTCAACGTGGGGAACGGCGGCTCCGCCTCCCTACCTCCGCATGCGTAGCGCTTTACTAAGCCTGCGCTGCTCGCACTCGTCCTCCGCGGGTGATATTTTTCAAGGGTGTCTAGGCCTTGCAACGGGCCTAATATGTAATTGACTCAATAGTATAGAAAAATATATCAATATACTCTCACCTTTTGTAATTATCAAGAGATAGCATAGGATTTTCACCCTACCCCTTTCATATATATAAACTCCTAAGGGGTAAGGGAGGAGGGGATCCACTCATTTATATATATAAGCTCTTTCTCGACGTTAACTCTCTTTAGTTATACCACCTCCCATCCCATGGAGAAGTGTACCCTGTATTCACAGTTGTGTTGGTACCACAGCAGAGTGCTTACGCGACGTGGTTGGTAGAGTTGGGCTTGGAGGAGACCTTCCCGTTGCCGTTGGCGGCGGCGGAGGGGTCATCGGACTTCCGGGAGGAGGCTGCCAACGGCGTCCTGTTGCGCGTTCGGCGGTTCGGCGCCACGGCAGCGGCACTCATCACTCCGGCGGCGGTGGAAGCTCGGCGATGTTAGAATTACGGTTTGGAGATTGCGGAGTCAGGAGGCGGCCAGAAATGTTGAGGGGAGGCTGGTTGCCTGGTTCTGTTGGGCTTCCTTGCTTGTGGGAGTTTTGCAGTTCTGTCCCTTGGTTTTTGCGTTAATGCGAAGGGTTCCTCTCCGTCAAACGCAAAACGTACACTAACTTGAAGATTAACGAAGTTGGCTGAGAAACTGAGAAAGCTATGATAGAATACAACAAGGTTGAAATATCACTCACAATTATCTTAAAATGATGTGAGTCTATTTGCACAGAACAACAGTAGAACTAAATTTGCGCCGTATATTTCTACGTAAGATTTAGGAACCGTCTAGAATACTGAAATTCCACAGAAAATAGTTTAATTTCTACAGAAATCAGAAAAAAGTCCCACATTCATAAGCTGATGTGTATAAATTAAGTGTTGTATCCACTAGAGGAGTCACAAAGGACATATATTATTTTTATCAAATAGTAAAATAGTTTCAATACTCAGTGCACGTAAAGTACGTACCTCTCTCACAGCCGAGGAAGCGGGCTCTAATTCACGGTTTTAGTTTCAAAACCTGACAAGTGCCTCACTTTTTTAGTTCATTTCGTGAATTGTGATACTCTCCTCCTACAATGTTTGTGATTAATGATTTTCTGCATTAGCGTAAATGTTTGTACGAAAATACTGAATACCGATAAGCTTCATGCCACTGAATGGTGGACCAAGATCTAGTAGCTTTGTGAGCCTATGCCTTTCTGTGATTGACTAGGTGCGCTTGCTCGTTTATGCGCCTGCTCCAGGAGATGCGGATTTGAATTCTTCGTCGCTTAAATGTGCACAGAATTCCTTCATGTTTGCAGTTATTTTATATTTGGCCTCTCCTGTATTATTCATAGCTTTCTGCTCATTTAAGGATGCAGGGGGTGTTTGGTTGGTGCCATAATTTGTCACACATTAGTTAGCTATGTTAGATTTTGTTAGAATAGTATTTAATTTTGTCTAACTTATGGTGTGCCACACTTTTTAGTACTATATCTCACATGTTATAGAGTTTTTTTTTGCCAACTCTTACTACACTTGTGGCCAAAAGTTGCACACCCTTCGGCACAAAATTTAGGCAAAACTTGGAAAGCAACCAAACACCTCCATATTCCATTTAGCCATAAAAGAATATCGTTTTGGAAGAGCGACTAATGCGTGACGAGACATTTTGATTGGATACATAAAGAAATCATATATGTAGATTTGCCTCGAAAAGTGCTTTTCGTAATTTATAAATTTTGTTGGGTTTTATAATTTATAAATTAAATTATAAAACCTAACAAAATTTATAAATTACGAAAAGCACTTTTCGAGACAAATTTATGCGTATGATTTTTATGTATCCAATAAAATATTTAAAAAGATATTGTAGCCAAAGTTTTAAAAAAGTTTGACTCCACGTGTTCAAAAATGATATTCTTTTGTGACTGAAGGTAGTACTTTGTTGTTAAAAAAGTTTTCTCATGGTTTCTTTTTCGTAGAGTATACGGAGGATCGTACACCCTACTCACGCTACGTACACACCCACAAACGTGGCTTTAGGGCCCTACGGGGCACAAACACAAGCTTTTCCACCGAATTAGAATGAGAGAATTGGATAGTGGTGTGCACGAGGAAAAATAACAGAGTACTCCTCTAGCAAACGGCTACAAGCCCACGCCACATGAATAGAATTACCTGTTCGTACATATAGAGATAGCTTAATCTAAAAAAAAAAGCAAGATCATTTGGAATCTTAGTTCTCGTTCGTCCAAAGCTAACAATCTTAGTAATTCATAAAGAGAAGATAACACAAGCTCAAAACTATAACCAGACCATATCAAGCGAACTAGTATTACCTTAGTATCCTCGGAGATATGCCTCCTTAATTCTATGTAGCCTTGCAGCCACTTCCTGCATGTCCATGCGCTCGTTCGGGGACAGCTTGGTGCAGCAAAGTCCAATGTTTAGAACTGAAAGTAAACATTCAGAGCCTTCTCCCTTCGTGGGCGCTGGAGTTTTCTGTGAGAAATCCAATTGGTCTTGTAGTAATTCGGGGTCAACAATCTGTAGTATCCTATCAGGAAAGTTCATCTCGACGGATTTTGCAATGTCCAGACCATCCTTGAACATACTGTCTGTTGGCATCTTTCGTAAGAATATTTCGAGGAGAACAATTCCAAAGCTATAAACATCCCCTGCAGCTGAAACTTGATCACCTGATGCATACTCTGCAGACCGCATATGGGAATAGTTTAGTCCAAGTGTTAACATAAGTAGAAACCATTATCAAGTTATGAAAATGGGCATTACCTGGAGCAACATATCCAATGGTCCCCTTTATTGCAATTGAAGAAGTTGAGTCGCCAAAAGATGATGTTGAATCAAAATCAACTGCCCATCTTGCAAGCCCAAAGTCCCCAACATGAGCTGTCATATTGCCATCCAAAAGAATGTTGCTAGGCTTCAGATCACAATGAACAATAGTTCCTTGGTTGTTATGGTGCAGGTACTCCAATGCATCTGATACATTCACCACAATGCTTAACCTCTGAGCCAGTGTAATGCGGTTCCTAGTTGAAGAGCCTTCATCATCTCCAGCTGAGTACAATAAAGCATGCAAGTCACCTCGTGGCATGAACTCATACACTAAGGCCTTGAAATCATTTCCCTTAGCATCGATACTTGAGCATGCAGTAAGGATAGGAACTAGATTGCGATGTCGCACATTTCTCAAAGCATTGCATTCTGCAATGAAGCTCTTTTGTGCTCCGCTTGTCTCTAGGCTGAAAACTTTGACAGCAACCACATTTCTGTCTTGAAACAGTTTCCCTTTGTACACACGACTATATCTTCCTCTGCCAATTAAATTAGATGTTGAAAACCCTTCTGTTGCTTTTGCAAGATCATTGTAAGAAACCTTGGGAAATTTGCTGCCAAGTGGGGGCAAAGATATACATTTTTTCTTATGTTTTCCCCTCCAGAGCAAGAAGAGAAGTACGAATATAGCAGCTAATACCATGCAAGCAAATGGGACCACTACTTTCAGAAAAATAGATTGCTTGTGCTTAGTTGAATTTAAAGGCATGATAGAACATATGGGTAGGTGTAACTTGCGTGCCCCACCACAAAGCCCCTGATTTCCATCCATCCGAATAGCAGTTGCATTCCTGAATATTCCTTTTGTTGGTACCTCACCCTCAAGATGGTTGAATGAGAAATCTAGTTGTTCAAGAAGTTGCAGGTTACCAAGAGTTGCGTCTATCGATCCAGTTAAGTTATTGTGAGACAAGTTGAGAACTTTTAGGCTACGTATGTTGCCTAACGAAGTGGGGATGCTTCCACTGAAAATATTCGAGTCCAACTCCATGCCTTCCAAACTTTCGCAATTGCCCAATGAACTAGGAATATCTCCTGATAGATTATTGGATGAAAGACGCAAATTAATGAGTTGCTTGGCGTTGCCTACTTTGGTAGGAAGTTGTCCGTCGAGGTTGTTGAAAGATAAATCAATTAGCCTTATCGTTGGAATTCCAAAGATCTCCTTCGGTACACTACCATGAAGATTGTTATTTGAAATGCTTAGTGTTCCAAGCATTTGAAGGTTTCCCAAGCTTGCAGGTAAATGGCCGTCAATTTGGTTATAATCTAGAAAGAGAGATCCAAGTAGAGACAAATTTGAAAGGGATGTCGGAATAGACCCTGTAAAGTTGTTGGTATGTAAGGATATCTCTTCTAAATTCCTGAGAGTTCCAAGCCATTCTGGAACCACACCACTAAACTGGTTGTTATCCAATCCAATATAAATCAGGTTCGGAAGGTTTGCTATGCCGGAAGGAAAACCACCTGATAATTGATTTCCTCCCAAAAACAGTTGTAGAAGCTGAACAGAAAGGTTACCTAATGAATTGGGCAACTGTCCTTCTAGACGATTACCAGCTATCGAGATAGCTCGTAGCTCAGTGCAGTTAGCTAAGCTGTCAATAAACTCCCAGTCTTGCTTGTTACGAGCTTGGAGTATATTGAACTCAAGATTTAACCAAGATAGTTTGGTTAGTTTGCCAATGGAGCTAGGCACCGCACCGGTGAAGTTATTGCTTGATAGCTCGACACGGTATAGCTTGGAAGCGTTTATCAATGAAGAGGGGATATGCCCTTGAAAGAAGTTGTTTTCAAATTCAAGTAGTTGGAGGTTGGGTAGATAATTACCGAGGTTGGATGGTAACTCTCCACTAAGATTGTTAAAGCCAAGGCTAAGACCAACAAGAGCAGAAAGATTTAAGATAGCTTGTTGAAACCTGCCTGCCAACTTGTTTGCACCCACGTACAAGAATTGCAGGCTGGATAGCTTCCCGAACTCATTCGGGATGTTGCCTTCGATGTTATTAGATGTGCAGGTAAGCACATTCAGCGTTGTGATATTGGCAAGAGAAGCAGGGATGGCTCCAGTAAGATTGTTATATGAAAGTTGCAGACTTTGAAGGCGATGAGGCAAATGAGGAAACTGTCCAGCTAGAGTATTGCCATTCAGCCGTAGAGTCTTCAGATTGGAACAGTTTGCAAGATCTGGTATAACTCCTTGTAGCGTGTTGTTACTCAACCGAAGGGTTTGGAGGCGGTGCAAGTGGCCAAGGGATGGAGGGATCTGCCCAGTGAATGAATTCTCTTGAAGGGATAGAATTGCTAGGAATGTGAGGTTTCCAAGTGAAGGAGAGATTTGCCCGACTAAACCTCGATTTGTAAGATTAAGAGAAGTGACACGACGTGGAGTCTTCATCCCACACAAGACGCCTTCCCAGTTGCAGAAGTGGGTGCTATCATTCCAGGACATCAAGGCTTGTTGTGGATCCAGACTGATTGCATTCTTGAAATCAAGCAGTGACAACCGATCCGTTTCATTTGCATATAAGGAGCTGCAGATGACGACATGTGCACTGCAAGCCATGAAAACCAAGGCAAACTGTCCGATTGTAGCAACCTTCATGGTTGGCTTGGCTAGCTATGTTGGTTGAATTTGGATCTTGATTATATGAACAAATAAATACAAGGGAAATATTAGACAGTCATAAATGCTAGCGAGTAAACATTATTTTTGTGTTGTGTGAACTAGTGAAGTACCTGGAGATTTTTATTTCAGCCTTTTCTTTCCGGTATTTTAGAAAAGAACTTTCTTTCTGTTCCTTCAGCAAGATTCAACGGAACTGCAAACTTTCGCTGCAGGATGACTATCGGCTCTGCTCTTGACTAATTGAGCTGCCACTCGGAGTCCAAAGTTTGCTTCCGGAGTCCTACAATTAAAGCACAAAAGGATCACACTAATGAAGGAAGCCTCTAGGATCACAATTAAATCAGAGAAAGGGAACAGCTGACACATAATTTTACTGATCTAAACAATTCCAGCACAGAAGTGGTTTCTGATCAAATGCCTGAGTGGGGTGAATTGCATCCAAGTCCCACAAGCACAACTACTCACAGTCAGGGAGGGAACCAATTTGACAAATGATATCTCAATTCTGAACAACAAAAAGGGGAGAACTAAGCAAGAAATGCTTACAGCTCGACAGCCTGATCACCAAGTGGTCTAGTGGCGAAGCTCCTGTGGAATGTAGGCGAGTTGCTGCAGCATATATATCCCTTGATTTATAGGCGTGCCGATCATCTGCTGCTAGCTAGCTGGCTCAACGTCGTCACCTCCGGCTTCCTTGCTTCGTGGACTTCAAGTGCTAGCATTTTCTTTGTCAGACTTTTGCTACTTCAGTACGTGCTAGGTAAGTGCCAGCATTTTCTTTGTCTTTGTCAGAGACTTTTGCTGCATCCGGTCGGTCAAATTAGACGGCTTCACGCTGAGCCGTCGGCCCCATTTCCATCAGTCGATTCTGACTGATCCAATTATCGCCGCCAAATCCTGCACACAGATGTCACTTCTGAATTCTGATTCACCTTAATTATTTGTTTCTCTTTAGTGGAGGACACCCTGGTAGCCATCGAAAGTCAAGGAATATTGATTCGATCAAGTTGAAACCGGCGGCAGTCCACACGACAGATCAGCCACAACAAGCACAAAAATACAAGAGAGACGAAAATTTGTTAACGAGATTCGAAAGTACCTACGTCTCGGAGAGCTGAATCAAGGCGATTTTGAAACCCAAAAATTCAAAATGCATTTGAATTGCTTCGAATTTTGCTCCTAACTGAAACCATACCCAAATCAACACCCTTACCATCCCTTAGCCGTTCCTCTCTTTGATCTTGATACTCCCTACCGCCATTTGCTTGAAGCTCGGGCCGCAGCTACTGTTACCGGTCCGACAAAATGGACGGACGGCAAACCTCAGCTCCACGCTGCCACCTCCGCTCACTTCGTCAACCGCCGTACACCTTGCCAGCCACGCCCTGACACACCCCTTAATTTCCCTTGGCTCACAGCAAAGCCGGGTCGGAGTTGGCCGCCGCCGCCCCTGTTTTCGTCTCACGGCCAACAGACCGACTTGCCACCTCAGCCGCCGCATTTTGTTGCCCGAGGAAACGCTAGGCCCTTGCCCACTTCCCCGCCGCCTACACTAAGCTCGGCCGAAGGCTCTCGCGCCCTCCTCGCCTGGACACTCGCTGAGGACCCGACGGTGCCTTCCCTGTGCTGAACCGCCTTGTGCACACTATGGTCTGTTTGAAGCTGTTTTTATAAGCCGCTTTTGACTTTTGCTACAGTACCTAACTTTTAAACAAAGTATTTTTTTCAAAACGGGATCTACAAGTTAATTGTAGTATACATTAAAAAACTAACATCTGTATAATCCAAAATCGCAAGTGATTATCTCTCTGTCCATAATCTCTATCACAAACAGCTAAAATTCAAAAATTTCAGCCAAAAGCCACAGCCACTTCAAACAAGCCACGCCCCGAGCCCTCTCCCATGAAACACATAAGCACCCAGGTAAGTTACAAGCCAACCAATTTCCCTTGACGGCCGTCGTGTTGCCATCGTCGCCGGAGAACACTGAGTAAGCCCGATTTCCAATTCTTTGTACCCAGTCCAGTCCATTTCATTTCAATTGCTTGCACCTGTAGCTTAGTTATGCCTCTAGGAACCTCACCGAGGAATCATCTTAAGCTCTCTTGCCCTCCACTTCACCGGCGATCATGTCCGCCCCTCGACCGAAACCCCTCGCTGTGGACAAGCCGCCACCGACCCTCCTAGCTCGAACCACCACCACCGTAGGCTTTCCCTTATCCCCGAGATGCTCATACTGGCCCTGCCTTTGCCGATTAGCCGCCGACTAGCTCCTGTGCCATTCAAACGCCCCGAGAAGAACATGCCTCGCCGCCGGTCATTTCTTGCCCACCGACCATAACCGAACCTCAAAATGGATCCCCCTTAGTCCCAGGAGCCCATTCAGAGAGACGGGCTTTGTGGCAGGCTATATACTTTCGTTTTCTTAAGCACTAGAACAAACAAAACAATGAAGAACAGAGAATTATTCCACAATGCAGTGCTGATCTTTCACATTCGAAGTCCCGACAAAACTTTGCTGTAACCAAATCCACATGCCACATAGAGATTTGTGATTTATCTACTGAAAATTGTTGGTACAGAGGTATGGTAAACAAGGTAAAAAGCTATAGAAATCATGTGAATACAGCAGTAACCATTCCAAGTTCTTACGGTAAAATGCAGTATACTTTTTGTTCCATCTCAACCTGTAATGACACACTAGCTACAGTGCCCCTCAAGGTACTAGTAGTATCTTCTTCTTAGCTTAGTAGCTGTAGTTCTTGACGAACATGCCCTCCTTGGCCTCCGCGGCCTCGCCGTCACTGGTGTACTTGCCGAGCTGCGCCAGGGAGTTGGCCTTGGCGCGCAGCAGCAGCGCGTCCTGCGCCGCCTTCACGTTCTCAGGCCGGCCTCCCCATGTCTTGAGGCAGGTGTTCTGGAGGGCCCTGGCGTAGGAGAATGACACATGCCAGGGGTTGGGGCCCTGGTTCATGGCGTTCAGGTTCTGTGTAGCCTCCACCTCAGACTGGCCACCAGACAGGAACTGCAGTTTTTCACCAAGGAAACAGTATCAGCACAACAAATGCAAGCATCCATGAATAGTTGTACAACTTTGAACCATTTGTGGTGCTACGATGGCATACTGCTGAAAATTCTTGAGCAAGAAAGGAACTGACCATGATGCCTGGGACGGCAGGAGGGATCCTTCTGTGGAGGAGATTCAGAGTGTAGTCAGCTACTTGCTCAGCAGTGGCCTTGTCCTTGCACTCAGCACCAGGGGTCACCATGCTTGGCTTCAGGAGGATGCCCTCAAACATGACATTGTTCTCAGCCATGTAGTAGAACACCTCAGCCCAAACTTTCTGTGCGACCTCAAAGGTCCTTTCAATGCTGTGCTCACCATCAAGCAGGATTTCAGGCTCCACAATTGGCACCAGCCCATTGTCCTAGCATATCAAGAAATCAGAGGTTTACAAACATGCATGTCAATATGTCATAAATTAGTAGCTAACGATGCTAACTTCTAAGAAGTTAGGATTGTAATATTTACTCTGAAACGGTAAAATCTTAGTTACAACATTAATATTAACACTAACGGCATTAATTCTTCACCCCATGTTTCATTTTTTGCTTTTCTTATTGTGGTGGTTATGTCTGATCAAATATCCACTCATGACCTTTTCTCTGTTGATTTGTGATCCAAATTCTATATATAAATTAGGCCAGCTTCTGGACGGAGCGTAGCGGAGGCCCGTCGCCGGAGGCTTAGGGCCGGAGCGGAGCGAGTCCTGGCCGCCCATTGCGCAAGGCCTGTGTGCACCCGTGGGCGCTGAAGGTGCGGGGCGAAGCCCCGCGTATGGATCCTAGTCAAATTAGGGTTTCCTTGTTATATATATCCTGTAAGCCGCCGGTTGGGATAGATCATTAGAGTTGTAAATCCCCGGCATTGTAACCTCACCCCGATATAGTGAAGATTGTTGCTGGCTGGCGCCCGTGGTTTTTCCCCTCTCGCATTGGGAGGGTTTTCCACGTTAAATCTTGTGTCTTTTCTGCGATTGATCTTGTTTACTTCGTCGTTTCTTCCGCCGTCGCGTGCAACAAGTGGTATCAGAGCCGTGGTTCTTCAGATCGGGCATCGCGATGGCGTCGATGAAGTTTGATCTACCGTTACTCGACTACAAGACGAGATTCTCGCTGTGGCAAGTGAAGATGAGGCGATACTCGCCAATCACGAGATCCGGATGAGGCCCTAGATTGCTTCGGGAAGAAGAAGAAGGATCAATGGACTCCTGAGGAGAATCGTAAAGATCGTAAGGCTCTGTCGCTCATTCAACTTCATCTTTCTAATAATATCTTGCAAGAAGTGTTGCAGGTGGAAACTGCTGCAGAACTTTGGTTGAAACTGGAATCGATCTGCATGTCAAAAGATCTCACCAGTAAGATGCACATGAAGATGAAGTTGTTCTCGCACAAGTTGCAGGAGGGAGGATCGGTGATGAACCACATATCGGTCTTTAAGGAGATCGTGGCCGATCTGTTATCCATGGAGGTAAAATTTGATGATGAGGATTTAGGTCTTCTGTTACTATGCTCACTGCCCAGTTCATATTCAAATTTCCGTGACACCATATTGTTAAGCCGTGATGAACTAACCCTAGCGGAGGTTTATGAGGCGCTCCAGAGTAAGGAGAAGATGAAAGGTATGGTGCGGGGTGAGCCGTCGTTCTCCAAGGGCGGGCGTTGCGGTCGAAGCGATCCGAGCGAAGTCCTATGATAACAACTATCGCGACAAGAGCCGCATGGTAGAGGACGTTCAAAGTCCAAGGATACGAAGTTCGCAAGTCTGCAAGAAAACGAACCACTTCATCGAGGATTGCTATAAGGTAAAGAATAAGGAGAAGAGGAATGCCGCATACCAACGTAAAAATAAATCAAGGTAATGCCTCTGTTGTCTCTGTCTTGATAATATTGATTCGGAGATTGCCTTGTCGTATTTGCTGGTTGTGTTGCTGGTCATGATGAATGGATACTCGATTCGGCATGTTCGTTTCATATCTGCATTAACAGAGAATGGTTTAGTTCTTATAAGCCTGTGCAGAGTGGAGATGTCGTACGCATGGGAGATGACAACCCATGTGAGATCGTGGGCATTGGATCTGTTCAGATCAGGACACATGATGGCATGGTTCGCCGCACGCCGACGATGTGCGACATATACCAAGGATGGCAAGAAATCTCATCTCCCTCAGCACACTCGATGATGATGGGTACAAGTACTCCGCTTCAGGTGGAGTTTTAAAGGTATCAAGAGGTTCTCTCATTTACATGGTTGGTGATATGAATTCTGCCAAGTTATATGTGCTTAGGGGAAGTACATTGCGTGGTTCCGCTATGGCTGCTACTGTCTCTGATAATAATACTAACCTCTGGCATAAGCGTCTTGGACACATGAGTGAACTTGGTATGACAGAATTGATGAAGAGGAACCTGCTGGATGGCTGCACTCAGAGTAAGATGAACTTCTGTGAGCACTGCATTTTTGGTAAGCACAAGAGGGTAAAGTTCAATACCTCGGTACATCGCACCAAAGGTATACTTGAGTATGTACATGCTGATTTGTGGGGGCCTTCTCGTATGACCTCGTATGGTGGTGCAAATTATATGCTTACTATCATTGATGATTACTCCAGAAAAGTGTGGCCTTATTTTCTGAAAGGTAAAGATGATACATTTGCTGCTTTTAGAGAGTGGAAAGTAATGATAGAAAGGCAAACTGAGAAGAAGGTAAAGCGCTTGTCATCGATAATGGTGGTGAATTTTGCTCGCATGAGTTTAATGATTATTGCGGGAAGGAAGGCATTGTGAGGCATCACACCATCCCGCACACTCCGCAGCAGAATGGTGTGGTGAGCGCATGAACGAACCATCATATCGAAGGCTCGTTGCATGTTGTCCAACGCAAAGATGACCAAGCGTTTTTGGGCGAGGCCGCCAACACCGCATGCTATTTGATCAACAGTCGCCTTCTAGTCCACTCAACAAGAAAACTCCCATTGAGGTATGGTCCGTACATCTGCCGATTATTCACACCGAGAGTTTTTGGTTGCACCGCTTATGCTCATGTTGATAATGGAAAATTGGAGCCTAGAGCTATTAAGTGTCTGCTTTCTTGGTTATGGTTACGGAGTAAAAGGATATAAGCTATGGAATCAAAACAAGAAAGACTTTCATGAGCGTAGTGTTGTTTTTAATGAATCAGAATGTTTAATGACAGTTTACCCATAGATATTGTACCGCATGATCGATGATGAGCGTGAGAATATGAGCGTGCGAGTGGAGCACGTGGATGATCGGGAGATGAATTTATTGATGATATCGTTGATACTTGTTCAGCACTTATCTCTGTTTTGCGGCAAGACGATCGACCTATTGCACTTCGCAGAGAAAAGAGGAGTTGTGGTCCTCGATCCCGATTAATTGAAGAATGTAATTTGGTTCATTATGCTCTTAGTTGTGCTGAACAGGTGGAGAACACTCATGAGCCGGCTACATACACTAGAGCCATTGTTTCTGGAGATCATGAGAAGTGGATCTCAGCTATGCAAGAAGAGATGCAATCCCTAGAGAAAAATGGCACATGGGACGTGGTGCGCTTGCCTAAAAATAAGAAGACCGTGCGTTGCAAATGGATCTTCAAGAGGAAGGAGAGTCTATCTCCTAGTGAGCCTCCAAGATTTAAGACAAGGTTAGTAGCTAAAGGTTTCAGTCAGATTCCGGGTGTTGATTACAATGATGTGTTCTCTCCAGTTGTGAAGTATAGCTCAATCCGTACATTCTTTAGTATTGTTGCTATGCGTGATCTTGAGCTTGAGCAGCTAGATGTGAAGACAGCATTCTTGCATGGAGATCTTGAGGAGGAGATATACATGGACCAGCCAGAAGGGTTCATAGTGCCTGGTAAGGAGGATCATGTTTGCAAATTGAAGAAGTCCTTATATGGTTTGAAACAGTCTCCTCGTCAGTGGTATAAGAGGTTTGATTCATTTATGTTATCAAAAACCTTTAAAAGATCGGGTTATGATAGCTGTGTCTACATTAAATTTGTTGATGGATCACCTATATACTTGCTGTTATATGTTGATGATATGCTGATTGCTGCCAAGAGCAAGAAAGAAGTCACTATATTGAAGGCTCAGTTGAGCGGTGATTTTGAGATGAAGGATCTTGGTGCTGCTAAGAAAATTCTAGGTATGGAAATTACTAGAGACCGTGCTTCTGGCTTATTGTTTCTTAGTCGAAAAATTATATTCGAAAGTACTTCATCGTTTCAATATGCATGATTCAAAGCCTGTTAGTACTCCCATTGCACCTCACTTTAAATTGTCAGTCTCACAATGTCCTAGCACTGATGAGGAGGTTGAGTACATGTCCAGAGTTCCGTATGCTAGTGCTGTTGGGTCTTTGATGTATGCCATGGTTTGCTCTCGTCCAGATTTATCTTATGCTATGAGTATGGTCAGTAGATATATGGCTAATCCTGGTAAAGAGCATTGGAAGGCCGTTCAGTGGATTTTCAGGTACATGCAAGGCACATCGGATGCTTGTTTGAAGTTTGGCAGGGTGAAAAGGAACTCGTTGGCTATGTTGATTCAGATTATCTTTGGTGATTTGGATAAGCGTAGGTCGATCATAGGTTATGTATTTACCATTGGAGGTTGTCTTTGTGAGTGGAAGGCACATTTGCGGGATGTTGTTGCGCTGCCCACCATCAAGCGAGAATATATGGCTATTTGTGAAGCAAGTAAAGAGTCGGTTTATTGAAAGGTTTGTTTCTTGAGCTTGCTTGGAGTTGATTCTTGCATTAATCTGCTTTGTGACAACAGAGTGCAATTTATCTCACTAAAGATCGATGTTTCATGAGAGGACAAAGCACATTGAGATTAAATATAATTATGTCGTAGATATTGTTGCAAAGGGTAAGCTAAAGGTATGCAAGATTAGCACTCATGAAAATCCTGGCGATATGTTGACAAAGCCGCTCTGTTGCTAAGTTTGAGCTTTGCTCAAACTTAATTGGTATTACTGACTTAGCCCAAGAGGTCAGTGTGGCGCCGAAAGTATTTCTTTCTTTGTTGTGTTGGGTGAAGGATTGATTTATACTACAGGAAGGAATTTGTCTCAAGGTGGAGTATGTTGATTTGTGATCCAAATTCTATATATAAATTAGGCCACTCGGACGGAGCGTAGCGAGGCCCGTCGGCTGGAGGCTTAGGGCCGAGCGGAGCGAGTCCTGGCCGCCCATTGCGCAAGGCCCGTGCACCCGGGGACGCTGGGGTGCGCGGGGAGAAGCGAAGCCCCGCGTATGGATCCTAGTCAAATTAGGGTTTTCTTGTTATATATATCCTGTAAGCCGCCGGTTGGGATAGATCATTAGAGTTGTAAATCCCCGGCATTGTAACCTCACCCCGATATAGTGAAGATTGTTGCTGGCTGGCGCCCGTGGTTTTTCCCCTCTCGCATTGGGAGGGTTTTTCACGTTAAATCTTGTGTCTTTTCTGCGATTGATCTTGTTTACTTCGTCGTTTCTTCCGCCGTCGCGTGCAACATTCTCTACTATCATTAGAACTTTGGTGTTCTTGTCCTTTTTGCTCTAAAAGTTTGGGCTGTACAAAATTGGTAAGCATACCTGAGAAATGGCAGCATAACGGGCAAGTCCCCAGGCAGCTTCCTTCACAGCAAGTTCAGATGGGCCGTTAGGGATGCTGACAACAGTGCGCCTACAAGAGAACTTCACGTCAGACATGGGAGTATGGAGCTATGACAGAATGAAAGGTAACTGTCCTTGTAGGCGCAAATTTCTCACCACTTGGCGAAGCGGGCGCCTTGCTGGTAGTAGGCTGCTTCGCGTGAGGCAAGGCCATCGAGACCTTGGCACCATGACTCGTTGTTGGAGCCAGCAAGTGGCACAAGACCCTGAGAATGAGCACCAATTTAGAAGAATGTTATGGTCTTTGAGTTTGAAATAAATCTGGGATCATCTGTTTTTGCTGATCACTACATAGTTTGCCACAGAGAGAGGAGAATCATGTCATGTAGTTTTATACAAGAGTATATATGATTATTCTGATATCTTATTAGTAGTATCAGTTTGTATCTTCTGTAGTTCACAAATGTGCTGTTCTGTTTCACAATACTTACTTTTAGTTCCTATGCAGCTCATGTTTGTCACGTTGTTGCCAAGGCGTCACCTTGGTGTCTTGGCGGTCCAGGGGGCGCCGTGGAGGCTCGCCTCGCTTGGCCAACTAGGCGGGTGCCTAGGATTTTGCGGTATCCATGGTGTTGCCTCGGCGTCCATGACAAGCAGCTATGCGGGCGCCTTGGCCAGCTGGCAGGGGTGGAGCTAGCAGGGGTAGGTTTGGGCGGGATTAAGTGGCGCTGCAGGGGGCGAGACGGGAGCTAGAGTACCGCTTGGCTCTACTGCATTCCTGATTTGTTGTGTGCCTCTTTGCTCTACCCTCTGATCTGATTTCTTTGCTCTGCCCTCTGATCTGATTTGTGAATGTTTGTGCTTTGTGAAGAAGTGATGGGAAAAGAGCAAAACAAGGGCATGACATCAAGGTATGCAAATGCCATTAACCTCTCTAATTTGCTGTCTTAGTCAACCCCTTTAGCTCACCGCATCTCGCCTTGAGGACGCCATGGCGTCCAGGCCTTTAGCTCGCCGTATCTCGCCTTGAGGATGCCATGGCGCCCGCCTGGACATCATGGCGTCCTAGCGCCTCTCAGGCGCTGTAGTTACCAAGTCCACCATAACAACCATGATGCAACTATAGAAGTACAAAGTAATTTGGGTTTGTCTCAAGATTACATTATGATTGGACTTTATTCTGAAATTCGATGCTGCTACTGGTCCACAGTAATTTGCATTGGAAATTATCACAATAATTCCAAACATAGCATCAGTTTTGATAACTGATAAGAGCTCTGATAAAGGAAAGAACAACAAAAATCATGTTTCAGTTTGAAGTGAAATCAGTGAACTGCCTACCTTGTCGACCTTGATACCTGGGACAATTCCTTGCTCAACAAGGATGTCAACAATCTTCTTGCCATCTACAGTCGACTGGTAAAGGGTCTCCTCAAAAAGGATAGCACCAGAGATGTACTGTCCCAGGCCAGGTGCGGTGACAAGGAGGGTCCGATAAGCCTGACGGTTGGCCTCAGTGTTCTCAAGGCCAATTGACGCGAGTCTCTTGCCACAGGTAGCGTTTGACTCATCCATGGCAAGGATACCCCTTCCTGGTGATGCGATGGTTTTCTGCAGTAAGAACAAGTTTGTGATCTTCTGAACCATAAATAAATGAAAACCTTTAGCACTTTACTTTTCTAAAGTGTAAGTATTAAAACTGTCTCCAGTTGTTAGGATGGATAACTGAACTTAAGCAGTAGTGTAGTACACGAGGATTCAGATAAATATCTAACATGCATTGAAAAGCTTTGAGTTGTCAAAGTTGTGCATGCCGTCTTATCATTACAACTACTGGTGGTAAACCTGTATCATGTCTTTAATGAAACTCTCCATTTTTTTTTATTCAGCACTTTAATGAACATGAAAGGCAGATATAAAATGTTCGAAAATTGTTCGTAAACTTCATATTTCTATTTTAAAAATGTATCACTTGAATGTTTTTAGTTTCCCAAGTTTTTTTTACTGCATCAATAATATCTATCTTGCTTTCAGTGATGTAGAAGAAAATTGAAAAAGTTACTACACTGCAATATGGAATTGTCAACGAGAAAAAGTGTAGATTTGAACTGAATCATGTCAGGATCAAAATGAACAAATGCTTTGCCTTCATTTAGAATTTCTCGGATGGATCATCAAACTTATGCTCATGAAATTCTGATAAACAAAACATATGGTGATTGATCATCCAAATAAGGATCTATTTGAGTTATTGGTTATCCAATGCTTATATGATTATATCTATCTTGACATTAGACCTAGTTCCTCAATTGCAATTGGTGCACACTGTACAAAAAATACTAGAAGTTACTGCCCATAAAACTAATACACGCATATGCATGGTAACAACTGAAAAAGTGCAGAATTGTACTGGTGGTGTTCGAAAAGCTTACCGCGGTTTTGACCAGCTCATCAGCATATGCGCTGGCACGGACAACCATGGAGACGGTGACTGGCTTGGGAGTGGCAACCTGGCGAGTGGCACCCCATTCGGACTTCTTGGGAGGGAAAGATGATTTGAGGAGAGTAGCAGACGCCATTGTTTCTGGTTCTGAAGGCAATGAGATTAAGTGCTACCCTCTCTTTGACAAAGCTTGCAGTCTTTCCATAAGGGGGTGAGAAGTGCAGCAACTGCTCATATTTAAGGGTGTCCACTGGGGCACACTGGGGTATGAGTTGCGAGGTGGAGGTTGGCCTTCTGGATATGAATGGCTATGCTTTGGTAGCTCCAATCCTCTTGCCACCACCTCTTTTGTCCTGGCTCTGGCACACACTTTTCTCTATTATTTCTTTCCCTTTTCTGTGTACGATGTAAAACCAAAATTTTTCTTCTTTGCGCTACGTGGTGCATAAATATTGTCTGAACGTTCTTGGCATGTAAAACCAAAAATTTTCTTCTTTGCTGTAAGTGGTGCATAAATATTGTCTGAACGTTCTTGGTCTTAAGATAGATACTGGCTGATGAAGAATTCTGGGTTTATGTGGGTGCATTTCTCCAAGAACTACCACCCATAGGCATCTTTCGACGGTGGAGATGTCCTGAAATATTACATCCACAGACTTGTCCAGCTATCGTCAATTCCATGAAATATATCAAATTTGTTTGAAAACATTAAAGGGTAAAAACAAAACAGAAATTGGCCATCTTGTTCTACTACTCACCAAAAACATTGACATCAGAGAGCAAGTTGGTATATGGCACCTACTGCTCTCATGAATAGGAAAGACAAAGTACCATGAAAGGGATTTTACTATTGAATAACAAAGGCTGATAGTTCCAAAATGTTTAGAAGTACAAAAGCTTGGCCTATTTAAATCAAATGAATTCCTATAACTCAGGAGAAATACATCCATACAGACGCCTGCGGTGTATATGACTTCTTTTGTATAGAAAAAAAAGCATGCCACAAAAATGTCCACTACCACAAGGATGCTGTCCATGATGTCTCACATGCGAACACTTCATCTAAACACATTGTTTAAAGCATCTATTACATTTCTGTCTTGACTTGTAGCATCCAAAAGTTCATTGAGGCTTCTTTAATTAGTTCAGGCAGATTATAAGTATATACAAAGAGTTACTCCTCTGCTGCCAGCACTTCAGTTCATCACATTCCAAACTAATGTGAAATGAATCACAAGAAGCACACAGTCTATACAGTTAAATGTATTCTATCCTCTAGATGAACATATAACCAATGAAACAATCCCTTAGTGCTGCACCTGTGTCCGGCTGCATATCAATTAAAGATACCATAGGTTGAGCAAACAACTTGTCAGCCAGCAGAAACTAAAAGTCATGCAGCATGTTCATGATCTCCATATGTTATGACATATCAATATTAGTTGAACGTGATCGAGGTTGACTTCTAATTTAGTTTGACTGGTAGGGTCAGCCGGTGATTGGATGTGTTTTGTACATGGTAGTGAGGACCTGGCATGTGGATCCAAGGGCAAGCTACTGATGAGCCCACGCTCCATATTTCTTTCTCTCTCCTTCAAAGGATGTCTAAACCTCTCTCCACTCCTTGTGATACCCATAAAGCCTTGTAATTCCTCTTTCTACGTCTTCTAGAAGCTTCATAAAGGAGGAATTGCTCGTAAATCGGTGTTGACTTCATTTCTGACACAGGGTTTTGGAACAACAATAAATCGCTCTAGTTTGAGCAAACTTTGTTATTCAATCCTGTTGCTTTAGAAACTTGATCAATTAGTTTCCTGAAAGCTTCTTCAGTTGCTCCAGGACTAGTACTAGATAAAAATGCCACAAGCTTCTTCCTCAGCAATGGTGATAGCTTCTCACAGCATGTCAACAGCTCCAATGACGGGACCACACCTTTCTTCACCAGCACTGCAAAGGCACTCCTCACACACTGAGCAATTGCCTCCTTCCTCCGCACCTCATAGTTCTCAATCAGAAGAAATAAGAACTCAAGTAGCATGTTTGTGATATCTATATACTGAGATACTGAGTTCACCATCAGGAGCATTGCAGGCTCAATATTCATGACATTACCCTTACTCTCATCGAAAAACAGCCAGTCATAGAACAGGGCCAGCTTTGCATTTGCCTGGACGTAGCTCTTGCTGCAACTCGTCAGCAACCAACCGATGATCGCCCAGCGGGCAATGACACCTGACTGAATAATCTCATTAGTCGGGTGGTACCCACAACATATGAACCGAACAATGTCTGGTATCCTCTCCTCCCCACCAGGCACCATCAAATGCTTCCTCGCAAACCACAGCTGGTACCTCTTCTGATCCCCCCACTTCACATTGTTCATCATGAACAGCAGCTGTGTCTCCATCTCCGGTGAGATGGCCACAGAGGTGCACCAGCCCGGTGTGCCGATTCGGCAAATGTCCACGGCATGGCCCCGCATCAAGTCTTTTCGCAGTCCCTGGAATTCCGGCACGAGCACCAGTTCATGGAGCGACCTCACAAGGTCCCTCCCGATCAGCGTACAAGCTTGGGAGTGATCCCGCAGCACCGAGACGCAGAAAGATACCAGCTTTTCCCTGCACTCTTCAAGATTCTTTGCGTCCTTGCACTCTTCACAATTCCTGCACTCGACACTCCTCGAGACCGGAGTGAGGCGGTTCTTGGCGAGAAGGCGGAGGAAGGCAAAGACGCCGGAGGCGAGGAGCTGGGGCTCCTCGGCGGCGAGGAGGGAGCAATGCTCGTGGAGGAGCTCGAGGAGGCGGGCGTCGCCCGGGAAGGGCACGCGGCGGAGGAGGGAGACGAGGAGGGGCGCGAACCCCGGCACCGCCGCGCGGGCGAGCTCGGAGGCGGCGAGGAGGAGGCGGGTGCGGGGGTGGGGGAGGAGGAGGGGGAAGGGGAGGGATAAGAGGGCGGAGGCAAAGGCCGGGTAGAATGCGGGGAAGCGGGCGCCGGCGGCATGGAGGACGAGGAGGAGACGGCGCGGGAGTGGGGAGGGGTGGGTGAGGAAGGAGAAGGCGAGGGCGAGGGGGAGGTGCGGGGAGGAGAGGTCGGAGGTGGACGGGGAGGGAAGAAGGAGATGCGCGGAGAGGAGGGGATGCTCCGGAGAGGAGGGAGAGGTAGGGGGCGGGTGGTGATCGCCGCCGGCGAGGAGTCGCGGCGGCGGCGTCATTGAGGGGAGGGAGGTTTGCGGCTGGGTTTGGATGGGTCCTCGAGATATGAACGGACCCAACCCAAATTTAGGAAAAAAAAATCCTTACACCTCGAACTTTGCTGCTGGAAAGTCCGTCCAGTACATCAAACTATAAAAGTAGTTATTTACCTCTTTAAATTTTATAATTTATTTTAAATAATATCTTGATTCAGTTTTAGATAATGGTATTGCCTGCGTGATACGACAAATCAACAGTTTTATTACGTAGGATGACACACTAGTAAAGTTTAGATAAATGACAAGTGAAACACACAATACTTTCTCTTCCAAATGGAAATAGAGGGAGAGAACTACAGGACGCGATGCCTATAGAAGTACGATTGGAAGATCGGTAAGGAAGAAGCCTTTGTGGGACCCACATGTCACTGATCTAACTTTGTTAGTATGTCATCCTACATGGCAAAATCGTCTACTCATTGTGCTACGCAAGCAATACCACCATACGAAATCATGTCAAAGTGTTACTTTAACTGAATTGTAAAGTTTGAGGGGTCAAATATTTGGTTCTATAGTTTAAGATACTGAACAGATTTTCAAATAAAGCTTAGAATGTTATATGAACTTATTTCTATAGTTTATACGGCTAATTAATCATAGTTTAACGGGAAATTTCATGTTTATAATAGTATAGTCATTCGTGTTTAAATTTGGTTAAAAATAAGTTGTCCATTAATTTTTATATTAAGTTGTCACTGCATACAAAAGTAGGACCTGAAAATTTTAGAATTTATAGTGACGTTTAGCATCAACCTACATTGACAATTGAAAAGAAAGAAGAAACAAAACTGCCACGAAGAAACAGAAGTGCCACAAATGTAATTCTAACTATCTGTTAGTAATATGCCATAGAGATAATTATAGAGATAATTGTATCATTTCTATGTTTATGATCTATTGAATAATATGTTATTTTGTCCTTTAAATAAATATCTTTCATATTGATCAACAAGTATGTGACTTGTTCGTAGAACTCTTTATTTATATTTTGATGTTATTCTAAATTATCCCTGATATTATATTATTATGTGGGATAATTATGATTTATAGACCAGCACATGTATTGATTGATGATCATATTTCACGGATCATGGATATGAGATATCAAATCAATAATGTGGACACATGTTAGACAATATGATGTTGGTTTGACCCACCATAAAACACTGCGAGAATTATTATATATTCTTAAGTGTCATCAGTTGATCTCGTACTTAGTGTATGTATGATTTTTAGACATGAGATCGTCATTGTTTTCTATATATGTAATAATTTATTTAAGAGTTATCAAACACTACTCAGTGACTGAGTTGTCATAAAGGTAGCTTTCAGGTTTATTATGAAACATACGGAGAAATATAAGCGATTAAGATGAAATTTGCCTATTCTATATAACAGGAGAGATCTCTGGGCTCCTCGCTGTGGTTGGACTAAGAAAGTACATAACCATGTCGAATGTGGTTGAAAAGTCAATCAAAACTGAGTAATACACTATAGGTTCAAGTGAAGGATCGAGCTATCATATAATAGTTTGTTTCTCACCTTGAGTTTGATCTGGCATCATGAGACAAAGGGATCGATAAAAAAGTATTATATAGATTTATCCGATATGATCTTTATGTATGTTTGGGAGTTGTTATATCCTGCTAGAAAGCGCTACCGACTTATAGACTGGAAAGGAGTTTTCGATCCATGACCAAATATATAAACCTACAAGATCACACACTTAATAGGCTGAAACGATAAGGGATCGGATGATAGTCTCCGAGTGGGATATAATATCTGCTCGTATCGGATAAAGATCCGATTAGAGACTATATAAGAAGAGGTGCGAGGGTTGAAGGAGGGATCCCGAAACACACACATTAAAACCTTAGCCGCCACCTCTCATGACCCCTGTCGTGCGCGCTGGTGCTAGCACATTGACGTACTGTGTTCCCTCCCTTGACGTGTGAACCTCGATAGAAGTGCTGCTATAATTTCAATGCTGATTAAGACGATCATAAGGAGGAAACGATTGACCGAAGGACAATCAACTGCTTCCATTACACCGACGCGCTTTTCGTTGAATCTGCTACTTCAACTTTACTTCTACTGTACTGCGTGTATACTGGTAACGATCTATAATCTTTTACTCACATAGCTTTCTGATTTACGTAGTAAAATTTTTTTAATTTATGCTAGTGTAGTCTACCCGTACCCTAATACTAGCAACAATGTTCAACCTACAAAGACAGGAATACAGATAATAAGCAGTTCATCGTATTATCATGCCCAGCATCTAATATGGGTTGCGAGGATACCACAGTATGCCAATTCTCTCCCCCTCTAGCTATTACTACGAAAATTCTTCAGCCTCTCATTAACACCACGGACAATCACACAACAATGTGCCATCTCTTAGATTGGTCCAGCAGACGAGGGATGCAAAAACTTCAGACAACGACATCCATCAGGCATGGCCTTCCCGTACGGCTTAGCTTTTGCTGGGATTCAAGATGTCACCAAGATTCACATGCAAGCTGTTCCTCATGGTTCTCCTTCCTGCGCCAGCATTGCCCTTTCTCATCATTGCCGCGAACTCGCTGTAATCAATCTGCCCATCCTGAAAACGATACAGGAATTAATTGGTGAATAACCAAGTCGATAATAATGGAACTGAATACAGAGATGGAGAGAGTAGGTTAAGCATAGAGAAGACCCACATTGTTCTGATCGACATCTTTGATCATATCCTCAAGGTGAACATCGTCAAGGCCAAATTCACGGCATGCTTGTGACAGCTCATCAATGGTTATAAAGCCACTTCCATCTTTGTCAAAAAATGAGAATGCTGACACCAAGTTCTCCTCCCTTTCCAGTTTATTCATGTGCAATGTAGCTGCAATGAATTCACCATAGTCGATGGTTCCGCTGTTGTCGATATCAGCCTGAAACAAATGGACAGCAAATAACATAACAATAGCTATAGTAAATGCTACCCACAGAATGTAATACACTTATTTTTTGAATGACGGTTCAACTCGTAAAGAAGCGCTTACTGCTTCCATTAAAGTCTGGATTTCATGTTCCGTTAACTCTGAGCCCACCCTTTTCAAGCCATCTTTCAGCTCATCAAATGTTATAGTTCCACTATTGTCGGTATCAATCATTTTGAACAGCTCTTTTAAGCCTCCAATCTCTTCCTCGGACAGGCTTTCAGCAATAACCTTCAAAAAATGAAAAGATGGCTATAGTATGTGAAAAGCTCAAGATGACCATTGCAAGTTGGACATTCTGCATCGAGTATTTGAGATATTCTGCAATCTCTATAATGCATCAAGGGTTCGATACTTGAAATTAACAATCTTTGTGTAGTTAATGCCCAAACAAATGACAAAAAGATGGGGGACTCAAGAACAAGATCAATCCACTAACTCATATAATATATCTAATAATGTTCTGCTTTTTTAAAATGGATATGAACAAAATCATTCTAGATATCAGAAAACCATCTGGGTAAACAAAATTAGTGAACATTGTAACAAAACAGAGGGAAGAAAGCAGACACATCAACATGCCCGATCATACCCTTTATTAAATGCGCATGGTAACAGAATAAAAGCAATACTGAGTGGTATCCTTTGTACTCCAAAGATGATAAAGGATGCCTGTATAGTTGGCTTTGGTATATCAAACAATTAAGGTAACACTAACAGTAATTGAAATGAAGAATTAAATATGGAGGCATTAACTTAGCAATGAACTATGCATAAAACCTAAAAATGCAGAATCAGCTACTGCATTTACAAAGGGGTAAGTAAATCTCCATACCCTCAATGCCATTTTCTTGAGCTTGTTCATTGCCGAAAAATGTTTCAGCCTTGACAAAACAGCAGAATCGATAGGCTTATCAGGCGCCACAGCATCATCAACAATCCATGGGTGGCCTGACATAGGCAATGCCATTATGAGAAAAAAAATAAAAAATAATACAATGTGGCATGCAAACACACACACACACCCCTACACCCAACCACTTCAGTGAGTGAGGAGGAGGTGTTAAGACTTACAGAGAACCTCATGAGCAGTGAGTCGCCTTTTAGGATCACGATTAAGCATATTACGAACCAGATCTTTAGCGCCGTCAGAGATACTGGGCCAGGGTTCAGATTCAAAATCAAGTTTGCCTCGGAGGATCTGCCTGAAGATTCCTGCTTCAGTTTCTGAGATAAAAAAAAGCAGACATGACAACAGAAAACATGAGAATTTGGATAGGCCTACTAATGTCTAATTTGCTGGTTTAATGGCCAAATAGTTTACCTGCCCAAAATGGGGGAACACCGCATAGCAAAATGTACAGAATTACCCCAGCGCTCCAGACATCAGCTTCTGTGCCATAGCACTTCTGAAGCACCTCGGGTGCAACATAGTAGGGGCTCCCAACAACATCAGAGAATTTATCGCCTGAGGAAATGGAAATGAACACTCCAATAAACTTACTATGAATCAAAAAGAAGTTTCTAGAAAGATCTAAGTCAAAATTTACAAAGTAGCATGCAAGTGCCAGATAAAAATATCAAATCAATACAGTGCAGTAGAAGAACAACTAGATTGATAATAGTGGTAGTAATGGATACTAACAGCAGTTTACAATCTCTTCCTACCAAATTTGATAACTTGCAATAATCACATATCCAACAGTATCTAAGTTTGCCTTTGACCTAGACATAGCTGGCTACAGGACAAAACTTCTTTTCCCACCAATGTCAAGATTAATGATAGTAAAAAAGACAAGTTTTGGCATGCCCTCAAGGTTCAAACCAGATAAACCACAGATGCACAACTCTCTTACCATTCACATCAAGTTCATCAACTTTACTATACTAGGAGCTGTTTCTGGCATTCTTTAGCTTAACAACTTCAGTAACCCGCACTGATTCCCATTTCCAATTGGAACTCCAACATGGTTTCAATACCCTCTCCTCCCATTGTGACAAGCATTCTTACTCTAGCAAAATGAACAACATATGCAATGAACTATCGCCAAGTTTCAATTGACTTGATCATAAAATGCTATCAACAAAGCTCTAAGTAGTCATCCTAATGCAACATTAGCAGGAAATTCCAATAGAAACACAAGCTACTACACATGAGAGGCCATCTTAGATCAAGAACTGCCAATATGAACAACAAACAACACCGAATTGCGTGCCAAATTTGAGTAATGTAAAGCTAAGAAAGACACATACCAGGCTTGTAGAACATGGAGAGCCCAAAGTCGGTGGCCTTGAGCGGCGCGTCCTCTGCGGTGCTCGCGAACAGGAAGTTCTCCGGCTTGAGGTCCCGGTGCATGACGCCGAGCGAGTGGCAGCCCTCGACGACCCCGACGATCGTCCTGATGAGCTGCGCGGCCGCACGCTCGCTGTAGTGGCCCTTGGCAACGATGCGGTCAAAGAGCTCGCCGCCGGCGCAGAGCTCCATGACAATGTGCACGAAGAGAGCGTCCTCGTAGGCGCCGCGGATGCGGACGACGTTGGAGTGCTCGGAGAGGTGGTGCATGATCTGGATCTCGCGCCAGACATCTTCGTAGTCCTCGCGGCACAGCAGCTTGCGCTTGGGGATAGACTTGCAGGCGTACTCGCCGCCGTCCACCTTGCCCACGCACTGGTACGTCGTGCCGAACTGCCCCTGCCCCAGCTTCTTCCCGATGCGGTAGTGGTCACGCACGTTCGCCGTCTTGTGCGGCAGCACCGACGCCGGCCGCCCCGCCGCCGGCGCCGTCACCGGCGGCGGCAGCTTCGCCTTCACATTGGCGTTGGAGTTGCCGCTCGGGTCCGGCTGCATTGGCGAGTCCCCGGCGTGCACCCTGGATCAAGAACTGTACGGACGCCGCGACACCTTGGATCAAGAAACGAAGAAAAATAAGAAATCTGGGGACACGGCGGTAGGCTGCGATTAAGAACCGATCACAAGCGGAAGCTTATTCACTCTATTTCTGCGCTTCCTCCCGGGATTTCTGCGGATTGCGACGGAAGAACACGCAAAGTTTGGGATCTTGGAGTTGGACTTGGTGGATTCTCGGGGAAACGAACCCTGCCGACGAGATTAATGGGAGCCAAGAAACGGAGCTTTATGGGAGGTTTATGACCAAGCCCGAAGAAGAAAAAGGCAATAAATAGAAGAAATTTTGCTCTCGCTTTCTCAGGTGTCACATGTGGAAGATGCAATCTTGCCACAAAAAACAGAGCAGAAAGAAAATATTGGCCTCTTGTGTGGAGCTACAAGGTGGATGATGAGGAGGTCGCACAAAAGGACAGGATCTTGGCGGTGCTGGTGATGGCTCCATCCATTATTGTGGGGGGTGGGTGGGTTTGTGTGGGCGGGGGTGCTTGAAATGGGATGAGACGACGACGACGACGATAAGAGTTGGAATTTTTCTTCTTTTCGCTTTGATTTTTGGGATGGAAATGGTAAAAGGGGAGGTTAGTTCGGTGAAGGGGAAGATTGGGGGATCCAGAGTGCCGGAATAGTTGGTCAGGTTTTGTCTTCGTACTGATTTTTCTTTGTAACTTCTATTTAAAAAAAATAATATAAGTACCTATTTTTTTTAAAATAGTTCTTTCACTATTCTCACCGTCGTTTCAGAGATAAGACAAGAGATCATAGATATATCACACACCCACTTCTCTCACTCCCGTTATACGCACGTATCTCTGTTACTTTCTCTATCGCTCACGTCCTTCTTCTTGAATTAGCTTTTTCACTCACCACTATTCTTTTTAGCTAAAAACTTTGGAGTCATAACTAAAAACCATCAGCAAAAGTAAATACAAACATCCCCTAAGGGTTTTCTCTATTGGTATAAGGAAGGAAAAGGGGGAGGGAAGGAGGAAAAAGGAGGTGACATGGCCAAATGGGCCGCCCGGCACGTCAAGGATCATCACGGCCCAATTAGGTCTGGCATGACTGATCTAAATAAGTTAACTTATCGTGTCGTGCTGGTCCATGTGAGTTGTGACTATTCTCCTATCTTGGCTTGACACGGAGAGAGGTTGGGTTAAGCCCAGACATACTTAGCCTAACGTTTGTAAGTAATTTTACTATTAGTCTCAAGTAACTTTACTATCAATCACAAGTATTTTTACAGCCATTCACAAGTAATTTTACTATCAATCGTAAGTAATTTTCTTATCAGGTCATACGTCTACGCTCAGAAGAGTACAGTAACCCTAACATAAGTAATTTTACTACACTACCATATGACACTGTACTCTTCTGAGTGGACCTGGCATTCTAGAAAGGTGACGGTAAATGGCTTGCCGTGCCTATGCTGGACTAGGTTATACCTTAGTACGGTACTGTGCGTGTTGTGTTGGGCCAGTCCGTCGTGCTGACGTGCCGGCCTAAACATGATATGACCCATTTACTGTTTGTGCCGCGATGTGACTGAGTTGGACCAACAGTGTCATACTTTGGCTCGGTATGATTGGTCGAGCCTATTTAGCCAGGCCTTGAAGGGATGATGTACGTGGTTGGAACCTTCTATTTCTTTCGGTCTCTATTTTCTAAAATATTTTTTAGTGTTTTTTTTTTACAAATCTTTTCCGGTGGATGGAAGAATTTTGTACAAATTATGAGGCAAGGGATACATGCGACGAGAATGATATTTTAATTTTCCCTTTGAAGTAAGCGTCAAAATTTTCTTTGTTCCAAGCGGAGTGTTGGCGTCATCATTGTTGTCGTCATATAGGACTTAGGCTGTTTTTTTCATGCCGTTGTTGATATGGTGCTACTTCTGATAGCGGAACAGTGATGTATCTATAAATTTTAAATTTTAAATAAAATTTGGTGTAGAAATACTATGAATCAGCATCAAATGATCATTGGAACAACCCAGAAATTTAGTGCAGTATCTCATGTGAACTGTAGTAGCGAATCTCCGGCCTACCGCCTATGCCAGTCTAACACCTGGACCACATTTGGAATGCAGGAATTTTTCTTAAATATTGCGGAAATTGAACTGCTTTATATGAAATTTCAGTAAAATTCTTGTAAAATTTATACTTCCAAACATGGTCCTATTTTTTTTTCAGGAGTTCTGTACTGTGATATTTTTACCGAAAATTCAGATATTGCATCCACAGGACAGCGGTGGGAATCACTGAACGATGAATCCAAAGTTTACATTGGATTCACTAAGCTCTTTCGTTGTTTTCTATGGACTATGGAGTACTTCGCTTGCCCTTGTTTATTCCTGCCATTCCTCTGCATATTGACTTGTTCCTTTGGACAAGACAGAAGTGCATCTTCCCTGGCATTTGCTATTTTCCCCTCCATTTTTTGTACACATTTTGTATGAGCTACTGGATTCATCTTGTGATCATCCTGAGATTTGTACAATGAAACATGCATTCCTATCATACCTTTGAATTGTAATTTTGAACTGTCTTTCAAATTTTATGTAGCCCTTTGAGATGGATATCTTGGCTGAATGGCCGACCAACTGGTAGCCCTAGTGCTTGTTTTCTTGCAGTGCTGGTTCGTCTGAATAACTCTCAGTTCGTACTATAATTACTAAGCAAGACCAATTAAGCACGAGATTTGCTGGGTCGGTAGGTTGGAGCCGCCGACCAGAGCCTACCAGCTAAGCAGATGACACTGTGCAAATCCAAGTCCAGTCCAAAATTCTATCCTCCAAAAAAAAAAAAGATCCAATCCAAAGTTATCATGAACTTGGCATTACTTTGAAAATTTCCTAATTTTAATCATCAAACAATAGTGTGCCACAATTAACTTCACCGTGTGCTTTTACTTCACAATTTGGGTCAAAACGGCAAGTTACCAACTTCCCATGTCATGAACGATGATAGAGAGCAGTCTGTGGTGAATGCTGATGCTTTCACGAGACCCAGAGACGGGTTGACTGACCTGTTCAAGGATCTAACTATCAATCTTTCCATCTTGTCTTTCCTGTTGAAAGGAAGGAAAACTGAATGATAGCTCTGAAGAAAGGTAGACACGATAAATCATGATGCCCAAGAATCCCGCATCCCGTCCCTTGGAGGTGCTCCTAATATGCCTCCCCATAAGTATTGGATTCTTCCCATAAATAGAAGATAATATAATCCAATATGTCTATTGTATTTTGTGATCCAAATCTGTTCAGGTCGGACCACTTTAAGAATTCAATTGGTTTTCACTCAAAAGATATATTCGAACTAGTATGACTGGTCGGTAATACGAACTGATATGAGATTATGATTGAGATTATTTTTGTGTTTATGATGGGCTCCGTACCAACTTGCACCATTGTGGTGTCCAAAAGTATTTGCGTCGACTAGGGTCAACGTGGCCACAAAGGTATTTTATGTTAAATCTGTGTCTCTCATTCTTTAATCCTCTATATTTGGCATGCGTTTTATAAGGTTGGACCCCATCTCCATCACTGTCACCTTTGTGAGCATCTACCAAACCTGCTTTCAAGGATAAAAATTAGTGGTACGTTTATATTTATTTAGGGATAGCTATTGCTATGTTTTATTGAGATCATGAGAAGTTGCAACATCTGTGATCATGGCTAGAGATTTGGATGACTGTGAATGAATGAAAGGTTGCAGCTTTGATCTTTAGCAGTAGAGACGCTGTTCATTTAGGATGGTATTAAGTATTAACCGTCCTGGTTTTTGATGAAACCGGCCGACATGCCTGTGAGAATGAGAGTATGAGACCTTGAATTGCCTCAGTAATTATTGGCGATATGTAGGAAGAACATTTCAACTTAGAATTTCAAGCTTCCACGTTTCCAACCAGAGCTATCGCTGATGCATGCCATCTATCTCACGGCCCTACTGTGAAAATGACTTCGTCTCATGTGGTAAAACTTGAAAAGATTCATGGCCACATGATTAGTATTAGTCGATTCCCAAAATTACGCGTGTAAAGTAGCTTGAAAACTACCTGCAGGCTCAAGCGCGTACTTTTACTGCTGATAGTTTTTTGTGTAGACCAGCTTCCCAAGTCCTCCTCTGTATTAGGATCAGTGCAATTAGTGCGTAAAGCAGCTTGAAAGTTGCATTTCATGATCCTTTCCGCGTTACACTTGGTCAGACAGTTGTGTGAACAAAGCTTCGAAGCCAACTGATCTATAGACTAAAAAGTTCCAAGCTATAGTAAACTCAACTCGTTTTCCCATGGAATTTATTCAGCCGAGTCCTTTCAATTCTTGATCAAAGTCAAAACCGTGTGTGCACAAAGGTATTTTCCATGACCTGAATAAGTGGAGAACGTTGAATTTGGCCAAATCAACAGGTAACTTTCACCTGTAGTAGAGTATTACATGGAAGTTTCTTCGATGGTAAAACTGATGGCAGAAATGTGATAGTAGTGAAGGTTATGTGATAAGTGAAAATAGAGTTCTGTAGATCTATCTTTTCAAACAATGTGTTATTTAGACATGATAAATTACAGTAAGAAGAATAACACAAAACACATACAAGCACAAGGTACGTAGATACTGACTAAGATTAAGAGCACGATGTACAAAGCGGGATAAAAATTGACCAAAGGGAATGACAGTAGTGGGACAAGATCACTGTTTTTGAAAAATTTATTACTAGTACCTACTAAAACGAATAGGAATATTATAAGCACAACAAAGATCATTCATGAATCATGACAAGGAGGCCAACTCAGCAACAATCATTTTCTTGATCTTGCTTATAGTCTGCACAAGAGGGACAGCAACGCAGAGACTTTGCTTTCCTCAAAGTATGTTGAGAAACTTGCAAGAGATCCCAAGGAATTATTGGGAGACAGAGTCAAGATTCAATAGCACCCCCAAATTTTCTGTAACACCTTTTTCCCCCTCAAGGAGTCAGGACCAGGGAAAAAAACCGGTGGTTACCAGAAAAACGGTGGAAACCGGGAGAAAAAACTGTTCGAATTTTTTAAAATTTAAATTTATGACTGCATAATGCACTTCCTAGATTGATTTGAGCATTTTTGTGCTAGATTACCTATTGTATGAGTTAAATATACTTTAATTATTGTACTCCCAAGTCACAATATTTTTTAAACAATCTAGCCTAGCTAGTACATGCTAGTTAGAATCTTGGAAAGGACCTTAGGCAGTATGAGCAGCAGGGATTCCTGGAAAGCACCTTGGAGGCTTGGACTTGGGGGCCGCTCAATACGGCTTCTAAACGCCGTGTTGGTTGAAAAATCACCGTTGAGCAATTTTGCATACACTGTTCATGTTTTGTCCTTATTCATTTTTTTTGTTTTTTAGTATTTTTGTGTTTTATTTTTTTTCCGTATTCCTTTGAATCGTCCGCTCTAGATTAGCGTGCCGTTTTTATTTTTACATTTTTTTAAAATTTAATTATGCCTAATAAGCCACCTCAGCTACAGTAAAAAATCAGCCAGCTACAGTAAAAATTCAACAAAAGCCAAAAGTCATTACTATTCCGAACACCCCCGTAGACTCTTTTATAGCACTACAACAGTAAAGAAAAGAGCAGCAGCAACAAGGGGAGAAGAGCAGCGGCGGCACCAAGGTAGGGGAGAAGAGCAGTAGCAGCAGCAAGGAAGGAAGGAGAAGAAGAGCAGCAGAAGATAGATCTGTGAGTTTCTCTCCATCTCTTTTACTATTGCAAATAGTTATGGAATATTGGTCCCATGAGCTAGAGTGTCATTTTCAAATGACTTACTAGGGTATATTAAGTTCTCTTCTTCTTTTCCTTAAAATCAGTTATGAAAAATTAGTCTCATAAGCAGATGAAATTTAAAAACAAATTACATTAAGTTCCTGAACAAATCTGAACCAGTATATTTCTGTTCATCAATCATAAATAAAGTTAGAACATGGATATTAGAATTGGTCTATACAATCTTCGCGTTTTTCGATAATGTATTGGTATGAATCGCTACACCATTATTATTTTTAGTATGCTAGCCAAGTTATTATTCGTTATCATTAACTTATGTTTTTATTATTTTAGATGCTTTAGAAGACTTGGAGGAGAGGGCTTCACTAGATAATCAAACTAGCAAGGAGGGCTTTTTATGCACAACATTAGGCTCCTTACAAATTTCTAACTAAACATCAAGCTCATTAAGTACCATGTTTGTTACTTCATTAAATAATTTTTAATTAATATTTGTATTATTCTAATTGCTAATTACCCATAACCGGTTTTTCTAGCCTTTCCTGGTTTTTGTAGCGATTTTTTTGGTTTTTGTAGTGGTTTTTTGGTTTTTGCGTGGTAACCATTCCGGTTATTGGTTTTAAAACAGCCCGAATTTATATTTTAATATTCAAAATTTAACCGATTTTTGCTAGTTTTTTCGATTACCGTTACTGCCGTCGGACAGGTTTTTCTCCGGTTTGGCATTTGTATCCTTGGTCAGGACCATCAATGCTTATTCCTTTTGTGCACATGACATAACAGTTTGATAGAGAAATAGAATACATGACGTCAAATTAGTACATAGAAGGTACTAAAACACTGGCATTCGATTAAAAAAAAGAAATACTACACATGGCGACCAAAGAAAAGGTGCTCTACTCAGGGTTCAAAATACCGACGATCACACACCGATAACTGTCGGTTACCGGAAAAATCGGTCGGTATTGGGATAAAAAAACTGGCCGAGATTATTCAAATATAAATTTAGATTTATAACTGCATAATGCACTTCGTAGGTTGGTTTAGATATTTGTTGCGCTAGATTACCTATTGTACAAAGTAAATACACATCAATTATTTTTCTCCTATGTTTTCTCTATCTTTTTTAGTTTTCCTAGCGGTTTTACCGGTTTTTCACTGGTTACTAGAACAGTTACCGGTTTCAAACCACCTAAATTCAAATTTTAAATCACGAAATTTATCCAGTTTCTTCAGAATTTTTGGTAATTGACCGGTTACCGTTACCAACCGCTGGCTGAGATTAGCCTGGTTCCGCGTTTTGGAACCTTGGCCCTACTACTACTGCTACACATGGAGCAAAATGGAGGAATGGTCAGCATCATGCATGCACGTTTACAGCTAACCTGCACTCCGCGTGGGCTTGATTGAATTGCACCTTATGATCCGTTCAACACGACCACTTCATTTCAGTGCACTGCAGCTTCCTGGTCATCGTGCTAACCATTTTACCAACAACTGAAGAGATTTTTTCTGGGAAGCCAATAGTACAAAGCAAATTCAACTGGTGCCATACATCATATATATGCAAGAGCCATGTGCTAAAAAGAATATGGATCTGTAGAGTAACTTCAGAAAAATAACAACCAAACAATCCTAAACTGTTGGCATTCTCTTTTGTGAGTAAACATTCCTGAGAACAGAAAGATTCTGTTCCCAGCAAAAAAGATATCTTGATCAACTGTTCTAGTGCGTCCGGTAGAGCTATCTGTTCAGATTCTTCAGAGTAGTGCTGCAAGAATTCAGAGTCCTTGAGTATATGTCACCAGCCAACTCAT
Organism: Melocanna baccifera; assembly: GCA_036346265.1. NCBI lineage: Eukaryota > Viridiplantae > Streptophyta > Magnoliopsida > Poales > Poaceae > Melocanna > Melocanna baccifera. The sequence goes on from CM070706.1 coordinate 1,561,500, forward strand.
AAATCATAAGCATCTCCACGCGAGCTGTTGCAGATTTGCAACCTTGCAGGCTTTGCTACTAATTATCAATTGGTAAGATGGATGAATAGTTTCACTCGGCATGGAAATCATACAAACAGAATGCTATCACCGGCAATATTCACCTCACAAGTCCAGCAGCCACACAACACGCACCAAGAAGAAATTCATATTTACGAGGCGCTCATCTATCTATCATCTTCACATGGTATAACTGCTCAAGGGCATCATCATCACGAGGCCAATGGAGCCAACGGCGTCGTCTTGACGGAGTTCGTCGCCCATGCATAGAGAGAGTTGTGCAGCAGGATGAGCTTCAGCCCCTTGGCGGCTTCGATGGACCTTGGGATCCTCCTCCTAGCTCCATGGTGGCTGTTGTAGTAGTTCTCCGCCAGGGCAGTCTCGTCCAAGCAGGACCAAGCTGATCCTCTCGGCGCGCTGGCTGCCCACATGAACCTGCTGGAGCAAGGGTTCATCAGGGTCTCGCGGAATTCCTTTGCTCCCTCGCAAAGCAAGCCCTGCAGAGAAGTAGAAAAAAAACCACCAGTTCAATTTTTGGTTGGAAACTTGGAATGCACGGTTATTTATACACTGAATCTTTGGCAGAGCTGATAAGAAGAAGCTATGTTTACCTCTGCCATAGCTTTGATCTTGAGTGTGATGCTGTTTGACAGAATGATGATGTTCTGGTTGCCTCTCAGCTTGTTGAAAAGAAGGGCGCAATCAAGAATATGATCTTCGGTTTTCGGAGAGATGATATCTGTGAAACTCCTTGGGGAGAAGAGGGCCATTGGGTTAAAGGTGCCAGCAGCGACTTCTCTTTCTTCCTCGTTGCATTGCGTTGTAGGAGTTGCAGGTGGAGTTGGTGCTACTGGCAACATCTCGGATGAACTCTGAACATGAATCCACCAGCTCTCATTTTCCATGCACTCCTCGATCCACTGGAGTATGGAGGTGGCCTTTGATGACCTTCTGAACAAGCCCTCCCTCTGTTTCATGCAATTGAGCTCCCTGATCACTGGAAAGAGAACAAAACAAGCTTTCAGTGAAGGAGAATCATAGCTTGGAAGATGCATTCAATTCAGTTAATAACAATGATATAGGATGACAAATGACAGGTGCACTAAACTGTACCACCATATACCAATAAACATTGCACAGTGAGCATAGGCATACTCGGGAATGACAGATACATTGGACCACTTTATACACATCTGATAATTTATAGGCTAAACAGAACAAGAACTGGGCATGCAAGGCCACTCACATCTACCCAGATAGTAAGAGCACAACAATATAGTTAAAAGTTAAAGAAGCAAGCAATCCTTCACTCAAAAAATGTGACTAGTGCAATGGAGCGTACCGAGTAAAAGCTAGTATAGAGTAGTGGTTAGCACTGAGCAGCACAACAGAACGACAGATGCAATACAGCATCTCTGTTTACTAACAGAAATCATGTATTCAGATACCGACAGTACAAAACAATGATGCAGACGAGTATATTGTAAGCAAGCACATCTCTGTTTAATAACAGAAAAAAATGATGGACAACAATAGATCATGCTGTTCACAAGTAAGAATTTGTCCAAATGTTTCTTGAGTAACAACATCACAGGAGGATGGATGGATGAAACATTTATTGTATTTCCCTTAACTTACCAATCATTGGTATGGTCAGATGAGTTCCTTTTAAGCCTTGTAACAGCATTATAGACTTCCTAGATTCGTCATCAAGAAGACAATTGGTATCAGTCACCATGGTCCAGATTTTCATCCCTTCTTCAACCCTATCGGATTCTTGTTTCTTGTGCTGTTCAGCATCAAAATAAACTCAGTTCACAGCTCACATTCCATAATAGAAGCAAAATATGTGAAAAAGAGAAACTCTAAATATAATCTTCACAAGAACTTACTGGAAGACTGTTCAGTTCATCATCCAATCTGATTGCCACATCACCAGCAGCAAAGTTGGCTGCTCTAGCATTAGCCCGTTTACAATCAAGTGAGCTAGTGTGTCTCAAGGGAGAATTTGACAGAAGAGTCTGGAAGGGGAGCCTATCAACCACCCTCTTCTTTGTAATCACACTTTCAATTCGTGCACCATTTTCAGACATATCCCTTGTTTTCCGAGCTGCAGAAGATGCTGGTGTCAAATCCTCTTTGTCAGAGTAGAATGCCTCTTGATCTTGGTCTGCATCCACTGTGAGGTTCTTTGGAAGACACCTCCTCGCTTTCATGCCTCCTGAAGATACAGGTGTCATATTCTCCTTATCTGAATAGAAAACATCATCATCTACTGTGTGAAAACCTTTTGACTTTGCAGATAATTCATAGTATTCCGGTTTATTGGAAGTGTATTCTGTTGACACTGAATTATTTATCCTTGATCCAAGAACCCTCCTACCAATGGGCTTGAGATCCCTGGAGACAGGTGTTACATCCTCCTTTTCTGAGAAGAGATCTCGTTGTCTCACAGGGGAGACATACTTTCCAGGAGCCAGAACTGAGTTTTCCTTGTCTGGAAGGATGTCATCTTCAAAATCAAGATGTGACATGGGCATAAACCCTGTCTGGCTCTTCTGCAACTTTGTATCAACTGAAATTAGTGGGGTAATGTTCCTGGAAGTAAGTTCATTTGACTTCATCTGCTTTCCAATGTTCAACATGGAGTTTTCATTGTCTGAAAAGTTGTCATGTTCCAAATTCAGAGGGGAAATGGAATCCGTCAACTCTTGGGAAATGGTAGGCTTCAACCTTAGCTGACTCCTCTCCATTATTATGTTGCCTGAGACATAGGGGGTGGTGTTCTCCTTGTCCAGTGGACTGCTCTCTTCATTTTCTTCAGTTCCTTTGATATCCAAATTGTCAAATAAAAACCCAAAAATTGTGCCTTGAAGCTCACAGTCCTCAGGAGCCATAACAATATCATTTTGGGCCATATTCTCCTTGTTTGAGAGACTTCCATCCAAGTTAAGAGGGGATGAACCATTATGCTTCATGTCTTTGTGGCTATTTGTATTTTCACCAACTATGTCTTGCATGAAAGGATTTTCTGAGACAGGTTCAGACGATTCCATATGTACAGTAGCATCCATCTGTGGGATTTCATTGCCGGCTAAGGAGACATCTTTGAAAACCAAAGGGGAAACAGAATGCAACAACTCTGGTCTCTTCTGCAGCTTTGCATCAACTGAATCTCGTGGGATAGAATTCTCCAAGATAAAATAATTTTGCTCTGTTTCCTTTGCAACATTCAGCACGGAGTTTTCCTTATCTGAAAAGGTGTCATGCTCCAAATTCAGAGGAGAAACACAATGCATAATTTCTTTGGAGTCAACCTCCATGTTAACACTGTCCGAGACATGGGGGTTCATGTGGCTCTTGTCTGGTGCAACCATCCTTTCCTTTTCTTCAGCTTTTTTGACATCACAATTATCAAACAAAACCATGCAGGCTGCACATTCTCTCCCGCAGTTTTCAGAACATATAAGATTCTCATTTTGGGCTTCTTTCTGATAGTTGTAGCTCAAAGTGCTGCTTCTTTCCTTGCTCCTTCCTGTGTCAATACGAAGGGATTTGACTGACTTTAACTTGGATCTCCGAGACACAGCGCTTGAAGCATCCCGTTTGTCTGACTTGACCTGTCTTCCAGCATTTGTCAATGTGGCAGGCATTGCCTGTGTGATTGAATAGAGAACAGATTCTGTAATTGGATCGCCATCAACCAACTTTTCCTCCATCATTCCCTCTCTGTTCTCATCAAATTGCGAAAGTGAAGAGTCTTCCAGAGAAAAAAAATGGGTAAACTCAGGCAATGGTGGTGCTGAGGGAATCACTTTAGCCCAAAAATCAATTTGTTCTGACACAATTTGTCGGCTTGTCTCCTGTGAATTATATCAGACAGTTAGCCTCCCAGAAAATGAACTCAAAGTTGAAAAATGTTGCAATCAATACAACAAAAATCAAGCAATAGAAACCAAGTCAACAGGTGGGATCCTGAAATTTAAACAACACCCCAAGAAATTGGGGAACACATAATCAACATATATACGCAACCTAATGCTTGAAACAATTCGAGGATATGGAGAAGGTTTGCCAAATCTGAACCGGATAGATATTATCAATTCATCATATTGTTTATGTCGAAAGAAATTTATGGTAATTCACGTTATTCTACATGAAGATTAGTATTTGGCAGTACATAATGGACCTCTTGAGTGTTGACATGCTTTTACTTTAACACGCAAGGTATACACCAACTGTGAGTTGCCCATGGCAAATATCATGCATTCAACACAAAAAACATGTGGCATATAACATTCAGACTGACAACCAAACTGATTCAATTTTATACATATGATTGCTTCGCATAAAGATGAAAACTACACATCTCGTCAAGACATCTACCACAAGAAAATCATTCGGCATACTACACAATCAAAGAACTTGAATTAGTTCAGAGAAATTTAACTGATGTACAATATAATCTGCACCATCCAAGATAACTCATAGCAATATCCACTTATCTAAGTAATACATGCAATGCCCTACATGGGACCAACTAATTTGCTCCTATGTCCAATGCATTCAGGCCGGTATGAAATGTCCAGGTTTTATCAGAGTCTACAATGTGACAAAACTAAAACAAGTGTTGGAATTCCAGAAAGACAAGGCACAGCAAAAGTTGCTATTAGCCATCATTTGTAAGCAACTTGACATTACCACTGGAAGTGGCACTACTTTAAGCAAAGGAACAGAATATTAATTCAAAATCACTGAGTAATAGAATACTCAGTTATCACTTAAGAATGTAATTAGAGGGGACAGTAGGAATCCAATAGCACAGATTAGATCTGAAAATAAGATGCTGTACATTTCATGAAGCAGTATGCATACATAGATTAGATGGATGAACCAGTCATCATTTGAATATTAGTAATAATGGTTACCTAATCCAAATTAACCAATCTGACACACATTTTAACATAATGCATTATATGATCTTGGCAAACAGTGGCGGCTGAGCCAGTTGGTATCTCTTGCTTCATATGTTCTACCATTAGGCCCATTACTAAGCATGAAAAAAAACGCTCAACTAAAGCACACAATCAATTGGCACCCTACCAAATCCATGAACATGAAATGTAGCTCAGAAGATACCAATAAGCATTTCATCAAACGTTTTCAGTATTCAGTAATGTTAGCTTGCTGGGATCAAACCTGATGAGTCTCCATGTCCACTGACTCCTTCTGCCCAGGCACCAACTGCTTGCTTACCTCCTGTGCATTTCATCAAACGCTTAGATGGCAACCAACACACCAATAATAATTACAGCTTCTGTAATGAGCAGAAAAGAGAAATTTCTACCTGATAAGTATGGAACTCCTCCTTGTCCTCCTCAAGCAGTGGGGGCAGCGGATCCTCCATCTCAAATGCCTCGCGCAGCGACAGCCAGTGAAGACGGTACTCCCTCTTGGAGCTCCCAAGGCGCAGCGTGTCACCGACCGCCAGCTCCACCGGCGTGTTTGGTGGGATCCTTCGGCCCGAGACCCACGTCCCATGCACTGGGTCAAATTACAACCCAACCATGGGTTAATGCCATGTTAGCTTTTGCATCATTTTGATCCAAATTGCAAGCATACTCGCGTTCATCGCAGGAGCTTGTGAAGTTAACTAATATAGGACAAATTTTCACAAGTTTGAGCATATCGAGAGAGCCAATCCAAATGAACTGAGGAGACAACAATTACGAAAAAATCCCGAAATATCTCAGTCTATACGAATCGATTCACCCAAACGCAAAAATCAAAGCGCGCGCGCGCGCAAACACACACAAAACCCTAAGGTTCGCGTAAATCGAGGCACTCGCAGGGATCGCGACCACCACACGCGCACGCAGAGAGTGGGGGGACGGATAGTGCCGTATCTCACCGGAGGAGAGGTCGGTGACGGTGATCCGGCGCTGGCGCCGCCGGGAGCGGACCTCGAGGTGGAAACGGCTGACGCTGGGGTGGTCGACGAGGACGTGGCAGCAGGGGTGCCGCCCGAACCGCACCGGCGGGTCCTCCTCCGCCTCCGCCTCCCCATCCCCATCTCCGCCCCGCCGCGTCTCCGGCGGCGGCGCGTTGAGGAAGATGTTCTTCAGCACGACGCCGCCCTTGGCCACCGCGAACGCCGCGATCGGATCCTCCTCGCCCTCCGCCGTCGCCATGCGAGCGCGCGCACGCGTGTGGCTGGTTGCGTGCGCGAGCGAGCGAGCGAGGAGACGCCTCTTTCCGCTATTTGAAACGTTGGATTGGGGCCGGAGGTGGAGGAGACGTTGGAGTTGGGAGGGAGGATTTGGGAACTTGGGAATTGCAACGGCTAGAATTTTATTGGAAGAGATGGCCAGGAACGCGTGCCTCTCGATCTACTGGGCCGTAGAAAGGTAAGGCCCATTGGTGATGGGCTTAAACCAGAGCCGGAGACAGGTAGGGCCTAGTAGTGATGGGCTCAAACTAGATCCAGCCCACGACTAGAATTATTTTTCTCCCTTTTCATTTGGCTCCTGCGTCCCTCTTCCGCGTCTCCTATCCTACCTCGCCTGGATGGCCGTCGTCGCGTCCGACGGGCAGATCATCCTAGCAAGGGTCCTTACGTATGTATGTACTGAAGAAGATGAGCTAGCTTCGAGTGATTCATCAAACTTGACTATGGAATTTGCTAGCGATGGGGTTTTCCTCTCCTGCTGCTTCTGCAGCCACTGATCCCCAGCAAATGGGGACTGAGATACTGTTATGGTACAACTAAGCCATATAAACTTCTTTTCAGCTTCTTAAATCAACTTTTAGCTTTTACTATAGTACATAACTTTTAGACAAAATATTTTTTTCGAGACGGAGTCTACAAGTTAATTATAAGACATGTTAAAAGTCTAATATCTTTACCATCTAAAATCATAAGCGAGTATCTCTCCGTAATCTCTGTTACAAACAACTAAAATTAAAAAATTTCAGCCAGAAATCATAAACTACAGCCATATCAAACAGACCGATAGTCAACTTGCCATGGCCAATGAGCTAGATACATTGCCGATCATGGTTACTGCATCTACGGATGCATGGTAGTCCTCTGCCATTATGTGTGCATGTGTGGATCAAGATCTCAGGTTATCATTTGACGTCACAAGTAGCTAGTTTTCGATGAGAAAGCATGCATGGGTATTGATACTATACAGAGAAGCTGATCCTATTCTTTTGAGCTATGTCTAATAGTTTTTAGATATATTTTTTGAGACGACGACAACATATGATGGAGACACGGACGTAGATGACACACGGTCTTAGACTCAAGAAACCGTTTAGAGAAACTGATCCATTTGTTTCGATTTCGAGAGAAGCCAAAGTCAAAAGTCACAAAAGTCAAAAAGAATATGACCAATGTACGAGTCACATGATCGTTTCGGTTTAAACTTCTAGCTTCAGCTTTTTTTACTATACACTACACTATCCACTAACTCAGCTACAGTAAAAAAAAGTCAGCTACAGTAAAAAAAATTAAAAGTCAAAAACTATCGCTAAAACGATCACCACATATCAGATCCATTCATAGAGGACCCTTAAGGTGAAACAACCATCACATCAAACCCCACATGTCAGATGTATGCATAGTTCCATAGAAAAAGCACAGTACAGCACTGATCACATTTAAGCTAACATACATATAAAATGGAGAAAAAAATGCTTGCACATAAAAATTATTCAAAATATTAGGCAAAATAGTTTTGAGCTCAAACATTTGCTTGGCCAATAACTGTATTCGGGTAAATCTAATTTTCAGTGAAAAGTCGTACGGTCATAATTTACCTAATTATGGTGCAATTCCGATTTATCCTTATCAACCAAGATATTTATTCATAATGATTAATTACTGCCCACAGAATAGCAATTTAGATATTTAGTTTTCCCCTGAGTACCATGTTAATTAACGTCCTAAAGAACCATCACGTTTTTGTAGTTACTGCATTATACATTACGTGTCATCACTTCTCCATGGCCTGTTTTAACAACGAGTTGACCAAATTAAAAAGCAATAACACTGACTAATATTAACTCCTTACATTGCTTCGTTCTTAAGCACATACATGTTTTTGGTAAGCTATGGGCATTATGTCCTTATTTTTCATTATTATCAGCACACCATACATGAAATCTATTACAACATAGAAGGGCCCACATGTCCAGATAACACACAATTATGATGGATAAGTCAACATAATTAACAATCAACTATCAATATTAACTTATAATAGAGTTAACGAGCTAACAACCAAGGCAGATAATAGATTCGGGGTCATCTTAACCACCCCTTTCATGGAGCAGCCTCTTCTGGGGGGTCCGCATCATCATCATCCTTGTGGAACTTCAGCACTGCACCAAGTATCGGGCTCAACGTAGTCTTCTTCCTTTTCCTCTTTGGCCTGTCTTTTTGCATCAGCTGCAAAAGATCGGTTGGTCTCAAGAAAATTAGGACGTTGTACATACATACAACTTGACATACTGTGATATATCAAGGAACTGAAAAATGTTACATGGCTGAGCGAGTCACAAAGAATAAATCATACAGAAGGTTCACCTTTTTAATTGCAGATTTGTATTGGCTGCAAAGTGCTGCTTTGTTTTGTTTTGCGTACCCCCTAAGCTCTTGTTCATCCATTGCCTCCATTCTAGCCAGCTGCAAATACCAAACATTAACAAGAACTGACCATGCGAGGCAGGTCTACATATTAAGTAGGATCTTGGCTACTTAATAGCTTATTTTTGTGTCAACAGCAGCATGATTATATGAAGTGATTCAATGTGCATCTCATATGTAATAACAATTCTCTTTCTGTATGCAAAAGGAAAGGAAAAAAAAAGGAACAATATGTAAGGATATCGTGATGCCACTTACCCATGCGTTGAATTCCTCGGTTTTTCTCTGTATTTCTCTATCTTCAGCATCGAACTGTTCCTTGTCTAGAGAGGGCATCGCCTTCTTGCCGTTATCTCCGTGAGCCATATCAACTTTTGGGTGATTACTGTTTAGGTGTGGACTCGTATAGTTTCAGGGTGCAAGAACTTAAGAATGATGAAGTGTATTTATAGGGGTGTTCCACCACGAGATTAGTCTCGCTGCTCCTTCATTTAGGAAAGAGACGAAATTAAAGAAAATGTCACCTTGATCCTTTATCTTGTGGGAACATACAATGGTTGCCCACTAAGCTCTTTGCAGTTTTGCCAGTTCCATTAATCTGTGGACGTTTTCACATAATTTTAGGAGGCGGTTCACATGGATTTCTGGGTCTAAACCCCAAAGTTAGTAACAGTTGTTTGATACTCGCTGAATTTTAAGGGGGTTTAAATGGATTTTTTGATCTAAATCTTACAGTTTCAAGCTGTTTGTTTAGACCATATACAATGGTGTAATGTCAGCTATCTATAAATCTTGCCATGTAGGATATAAGATGGTGTGAAGGAGGGGGGAGGAGCATAGAGAATTGGTCCGTCTATTATGCAGTAGTCGACTGTAACACGGTAAATAAGATATATTGTGTCATAGAGAAGCTGTCTATAAAGACATACAAAAAAGACAACATATTGTATGAGCCGTCTTTAGTGTCGTCTATAGATGATATGGAGGATATTATAGATAGTAGTTGTGTATACTATTGTATATATCCTTAGCATGATGCTTCATTTTAACTGAATTCAAGAAGAAAAAATATCATCGTTAATTTGTTGCTTGTGATGTAACCGTTTCTTTTCCTCTCTTCATTATCCATAATTTCTGCAAATAGTTGTTGTATTGTATTATATGGTTGTAACTGTTACTTTCTCTCTGTCCATCTTTCCTAATTTGTGGAAGTAACTGTTGTTTTATGTCAAAAAGATTAGATATGCCACGGCTTTAACCCCTGCTTTAACTGTATGTCCTTTTTGAAGTTATGCTAAGGATACAACTTATGCTTATTTGCTGCCAAAAATTGTGGAAAGATTAGAATTGTTGCATGAGTTATTGCATTGGCAAAAAGGTCAAACGATATTCGTAGTGGTAAGTTCAAGAGGCTAAGAAGTTATGTAAAAAAACTAACCTCAGTTGTCTAGTTCAAAAAAAAAAAAAAAACCATTGTGATACATTGATACTTGAAGGACCTAGACTCTCTATTATGTATTAATTGTGGGTTTTGATGATTAGTAACAAACTGATTTTTATGTTACTATCAATTACTAAAAAGGGAGAGATTGAAGAATCTAGCCCCACCATTATGTATTAATGGTGAGTTTTGGCAATTGATAACAACCGTTTGTAAGACTAATATTTTCCATGAGTTGATGAATAAGTTTATATCCCATGATGAAGAAGACTTTGAATGGCTTCATGTGTTGGTCGTCATCAAGTCAAGCAAATGATATCATATGTTGGTGGTTAAAGTCAAAGACCTGGACTGATAGAGAATATGTTCGTTATCGATCTTCAAGAGGATGTGTAAAACAAAGGTATAACTAACACAGACTAAGGATATATTTCTTAGTCATTTTGCCAGTCTTTGTGTTTGGTGAAAGACCGAGTTGCTAGTGTAGGTTGCCGTACTATTAAGAGGGTCTTGACTTGTAGCTTGTGTGTGTCATGTGTTGATAGCTCAATTAGTTTGCTCTAGCTCTATGTGGCATGATGTTATCATTTGCAAATATGTTTTGCAAATGGTTAAGACTCATGCATAATCCTTGTAACATGTGATTTAAATTTACGAATGTGTTTTACAAACGGTTTGAGTCTATATCCCTAATCTTTGTGGCATGATTCTAAAGTGTGCGAATATATTTTACAACTTGTTGTGAATCATGCTTTGACTTTTGTTTGCATGATACTACAATTTATGAATGTGTTTTTAAATTGATTGAAGTATATGCATTTTGACTTATGCTGATCTTAGCATACCGGTTTGACTGGCCATGAGTTGGTTGTCTGACTAGCTTCATGGTCTAACCGGCCGTGCGGTCTAACCAGGCTGCGTGCTAGTTACCTTTTTCCAGAAAGTTATTTTTTGGAAATTGGGCTGGCGGTCTTACTGGCCTTCATTGCGGTCTGATCGGCCTCTGTGTTGGCGGTTTGACCAATAGTGCTAGTAATAGCTAGTTTTCTAGCCATTGCAGAGAAGGTGGTAGTATCGGCTGAGAGACCATGTGGATAGGCTTAGGTCAATTTGTGATATTCAATTGGTATTTGGGTTGAGTTGAATATAAGGTTTTGCAAAGGGTTTGTAATTTTTTGAAAATTCAAGTTGTTGTCAGGTTTCAGGCGGTAGTACCGGCCTCGCAATGGCAGTAATACCAGCCTGGTGTTAGCAGTAGTACCAAAAGTGAGTGACGGTACTACCGCAGGTGTAGTATGACTAGTCTCTAGATGGCGATAGCTATTTTTCAGAAATGGTCGATTTCTAAGGATTTTTGGCTATGGCCAGGTCTGGTAGTACTGGTGTAAAATCGCATTACTACTAGAGAACGATATGACCAGATCTTGTCTGGTGGTACTACCGCTCCCCTATTATCCAGAAAAGGTTAAGGGCCGGTCGAACCGACCAGTGGTTGGCGGTATGATCGAAGCGACATGATTGCCATTGGGAGTGCGGTCAGAACGACTGAGGCGAATTGGTTCTGAAATTGGGAATTGTGGGAGATTTGATCATGGGTTGTTCTTGGTGTCACTGGAGCCCCTGTTGCCACTCTGGTTGCCGATGTTGTGTCCACCGTTGCCATGCCGAAGGCAATTGTTGGAGTTGTTCACGCCACCAGTGCGGTTGTTGCCACTGGAGTTGCCGGTGTTAGGGCTGTAACCCTAACCAGCACGTGAGTGGGTGGAGTTGGACTTGCCACCAGCATGTCCACCGCCGGAGGAGCTCTTGCCGCCGTCAGTGTTGGAGTAGAGGATGGAGTGCGGCGAGGAGTCGAAGGGCGCTGTGCTGAGCTCCTCGAGCATGAGGGTAGAGTCAGGGGCGGAACCAGGAATATAAGAGAGCCGGGGCGAACCTGGAGGGCAGAGTCGCCGAGGCGCGGAGCCGCGGGCGCGGAGGGTGAAGTCGCCGAGGCGCGGAGGGCGGAGTCGCCGAGGCACGGAGCCGCGGGCGCGGAGGGCGGAGTCGCCGAGGCGCGGAGGGCGGAGTTGCCTCGCCGCCGACCGCCCTGCGATGGGGATTTTGGATCTATAGGTAAGTGGGTTAGGGATTTCGGCGGATTGGGGAATGCATCGCGCCATCGGGGGTCTGAGGATTAGGCCACTGCCCACTGGATTGGGCCGCTGCACGGCGCGGCCCATGGCCGAGGTGGCGAGGCCCATCCGCGAACGGTGCCAAGCTTGTTGTGTTGCCTTCTTCATTCCTGCCGGGGGGGGGGGGGGGGAGGGGGGCGCCGACGGTGGAAGGTGGCCGCTCGGGGGGGCCTTGCCCGGCTCGGGAGACCTGGGACAGCCGCCCCGGCTTGCCCCGGCGGTGGTTCCACCACTGGGTAGAGTGGACATCGGCGAAGGAGGGAAACAGATGACGCATGGTCAACAACATGCTTATGTGGGAGAAACGAGCATGGAGGCCGCGTAGGGTGTTGTGGACGAGGCTTTTGTCGGTGATGGCATTGTTGATGGCAGTCAGTTCGTCGGCGAGGGCCTTCTGCCGGTTACAGTAATCGTCGATGGACATGCTGCCTTGATGGAGTCCGTAGAACTCCTGCTCTAGGTAGACGGCGCATGTGTCAGCATTGTTGTGATAGATGGCCTCGATGTGTGTCCAGACGGTGTGAGCGCGCGCCATGGAGTCCATCACCATGGCCAGGAGCTCACCATAGATGGCACCGTAGAGCCATTGATGAACAAGGGCGTCAAGGCACAACCATTGGGCGTCGGGAGCCGCTAGAGGGGCCTCAATGACGTGATCCTCGAGGGCATACTTGCACAGGGCAACCTCGAACAGGCCGCGCCACTGGGTGTAGTTGCCGGCGTTGAGGTCAAGGGTGGGGTGCACGACCTCCTTGACATTGGGGACGACGACAGCCTGCGCCCAAAGGGCAATCTTGGCGGTGCGCTCGGCCTCGGTTGTGAGACACTCGGCCTCAGGTGTGACAGCGGCCAGATCGGTGGGAAGAAACGCCATGGCAGCGTGGAAGAAAGAGGTGGAGGGACGATCTCAGGAGCGAGACCAATATTATACCATGAAGGCGAATAGGAAATCACACTTAAGCGTTGTATTCAACGGCAATCGTTTATATGGTACAGGGAGCAACCGAATCGGTTGGGATATGCCAAAAATACATCGCTATAAATATGGAAACTAATCTCCTTGGCAGGTACGATGTCTCATTTCCTTGTTCGCGTGATCTCCTTCCAAGTCGGGCCAGCCAGGACGGCGATGTGCTCATGCACATAACGTGCTCCGGGGAAGGTTGCCGTAAATGATGCATAATTTTCCTTACAGCAAAGCGCTCCGGGGAAGGTTGCAATAGTCAGGAAACGCAGACGAGGAAGACCCACGGCCACGAACAAGACAGGAAGCAGTGAGCAGTCGCACGAAGCGCTTCCCAAAAACTTGACTCTACCGCATGGGAAGTAGCGAATCAGGTTTTTCGTTCTGCGCGTCTTGTGTTCTTGATCTGTGCAGGACGAAAAACCAGTATTTTGGGACTACATAGATCATGGTGTTCTTCGTCATGCATTGCTAAGGAGCAGCTTCTCCTTCTCTTCCTCTGGAACATTAATTGTAGACTATGCAGCTGGTGTGTGGCACATATCCTGCCCTTCTGATTTGAAGCACCGAACGACTCAGTTCTTCATATATCTCTGCAATTTCTGGATGTGGCTTCCCATCGACCTCAAAGACATGGATACCATGGTCAGTCTGTGTCCAGCTCCGCCCAGGTTCATTCACTCCTCTCGCTTTCATTGCATACTTGAGGCTCGCAGCTTCATCACACATCTGCCCATACGCATACAAGCTCATCATCAGCAAGTAGTTGGCCGAAATTTACGGCTCAGATCAGAAGATTCCCACGCATTGAGCAACCTGTGAGTCAACCTGGGCGCATCCGCAACCTGTGAGTTAACACGGTCTCAGCTTCTGTGTGTCGTCTCGACTCTAGTCAATTTTAAATTCATATTAATCATGTGTTATGTTCATATTAAAAAAATAGCTAATAAAAACACATGACTAATATGAATACAATACATGATTAATGTGAACTTAATGTTGACTAGAGTCGAAGCGACATACATGAGTTGAGGCTGTATGAACACGCAAGACTTGCTAACACTGTGAGAAGGGCGTGCATCCGCAAGCTGATTCGAATGTGAATGGATTGGTAACAGCTCTCTCAATGTGTTGATTTTGTGATTCGAATTCTGATGTCGAAACACCCTCTACATGTCCAGGAGCGCCGTCCTCGTGCAAATGACGTCCGATGGTGCCGCAAAAAGAAGCAGTGCATTTCCATGGTCAAGCAGCCGATGTGGGCTTCCTTGCGATACAAATTGAAGTCTGATGGGCCGACCAGGGTGGCGCATCTCATCCGAGAAGCAAACTCTAGCGGGCCAAACATGAATGGGCGGACGACAGTTGTATTTGCCATGCGATGGCACTTGTCCTCCTCTATCCGGTCGCTGGTGAGCGGACGACGGCGCCGGTCGCCGGTGGGCAGAGCTCCGCCACCTCCTTCTCTTCTTGCGCCATGTCTTGTATGTTGAAAATAATCTTACCAAATTTATTTCAGAGTCTATATTTAGTTGAGTTCGAGTTAGTTTTAGAATTAAAAATTTATGTTTCAGAGTCGGTCTCTGTATTCAAAATTAATTTATAAAGTTGTGTATAAATAGTGGAGAAAAACAATTAAAAGGTATGGCGATTTGAGAACCACCAAAATATTTGTACCATATTCTATCGCTCAAGATTTTCATATTGTCGTCACCGTTCTCAAAGAGCAGAGGAAGTAGTCGTGAAGAAGAGGAGACGTTCAGACTAGTCAAACGACATCAATATCAGGACGTCCGATTAACATCAAAAGGCTCTGACTATCAAAGAAACTCAAAGCGTTACTATCGGAAGCTCACGAGTACTATAGCACTCGTAAGTTACTCTAGCTAAGTTACTATAGCATTCGCAAGTTACTGTAGCGTTCGAGAGTTACTGTAGCAAACAAAGGTTATGACTATTACTTGAAGTCGGAGTCTCATATCAGTTGAGGCGTGGTCGAAGTCAGAACATTTATCTAGTGGTCGTAACAAACAATGGTATCAGAGCTCAGACAACCAATATCTCTTAGGAGTGCAATGTGCACAATCTATATGTAAGGGGGAGATTGTTGGAAAAATAGTACCACATGGATTGTGGGAGAAAAAAAACTACAACTTAGAAGTGTGAGAGAGCTCCTACCCATCAGACTATTTTAGAGGGAGAAGGCCTAATATCATTTATAAGGTTGTTTTTTGATGGGCTTGCTTGCGGGCAGCCTATAGGTTAAATGCGTATGAAGCACGTCTATTTAAGACCTAGGAACCAGGAATAAATCCGATGAGACTTAGACTAAGGATCCAAAACCAACAAAGTTAAGCAGAAAATTGTCATCTATTGCTCTAATGATCGTGCCTCACCAAATTGGGTGATAGTCAATAGTCTAGTTTGATTTCTACTAGAACTACGAATTCTAACGCGAATTAGATTTTTCTCGTATTAGCATTGTTGATGTGTGTGAATACATGTGTTGATTCAGGGGAAAAAACTGTAGTGCCACAAACTCTAGCTTGATTTCATTGCTGCCCTGCTGCGTGCATGAGGGCCAAGCTTGCTGCCTGTTTCTATAGCGCCTTGTCTGAACCTATCGTGTTGTTTCGGAGAGCATCATGCCGTCCTTTTGTTAGGATGGCTTGTGGAAATTAGGGCCAGTCAAGTCGACTCGTTTTTCATCTTCAATCACCATGTGAGAGGGCTGTCACTTTCTCCATTTTCTTCGTAGGAACAGGGTCACTACGGAAGCCGTCTTTGACTGGTTCTGTGTACAGGAGTTCAACTGAAGAAGAAAACAGTCTTAGGATCTATTCTTTTTATCTTTTTAAGGCGATTTTTGATTTTTATTATAGTATCTAACTTTTAAATAGAGTATTTTTTTAAGATGAAGTCTACAAATTAATTATAGTACACATTAAAAGCTCAACATCTATACTATCTAAAATCGCAAGCGAGTATCTCTCTCTTCATAATCTCTGTCGCAAACAGTTAAAATTCAAAAATTTCAATCAAAAATCATAAACCACAGCAACAACAAAAAAAGAATAGACCCTTATCTACTCGGCTCTGTCTATATCCATCATGTTGTTTCGGAGAGCATCATGCCGTCCTTTTGTTTGGATGGCTTGTGGAAATTAGGCCAGTCAAGTCAAGTCAAGTCAACTCGTGGCTGGTGTTTTCATCTTCAATGACGATGTGAGAAGGCTGTAACTTTCTCTATTTTCTTTGTAGAAACGGGGTCACTACGGAAGAAGAAAACAGTTTACAAAACTGATTTTTTTTTAAGAATACAACAGGATCGTCGAAGTCAATAAAAAGGGACGAATGATTTTTTTAAAATTTATTTTTAAACTGCAGATTTCAAAAACATACAAAAAATAATAATTTTTTTACACGGCAATTTTTAATGAGCTACTTAGGCCTCAGCAATCCCAAAAGTGCAAGCAGCCCAACCATTCAAAGAGGGCGCTCGTTTTAGCGATGACTTCTGGTTTTTGGCTGAAATTTCACTGTAGTTGGTTTTTTTATTGTAGCTGATTTGGCTTTTTGGGTATAATTAATTTAAAAAAATGTAAAAATAGAAAAATATGTTAACCATTAGGGACAATACAAAGGAACACGGGAAAAAAAGAAAATACAAAAAAATCTAAAATATTTAAAAATTTTTTTAAAAAAATAAAATACTGAATAGTGAAAAAAAAGCAGAAACTAGAACTTGAAGTCGAAAAAAAATCGAAACAAATGGGGCCAAAAGATACACAAGATTTTTTTTATTCAACCAGTCAATTTCTATAAGATGTGATAGCCTAGCTATACCTGGTACTAGCTATCAATACTGCCACCTAGTACTTACATGCAACAGCATCATTCAAAAGGTTATATATCTCAATGGAAGCAAGCAAAAAGGTATCCCGTGAAGCATAAGCAAGCAAAAAGGTATCCCGTGAAGCATGTAGTCACCAGAAGCACAAGAAAGAGAAATCACAAAACAACTACCTTTTTCCTTCCAAATCACGTCAGGCCACCTGCATGCAAATAGCTCTGCCTGCTCACATGCGTGGACTGCTCGACGCAGTTCTTGGCTGGGACTGCACGAAAACCAGGAGACGGACGCCTTTTCGTTTTCCACGAGCACTTCACTTAAAACTCTAATACAATTTATCTTAAATTTTTTTTGTCTTAATTAGATTTTTTAACTCACTACTTTTCAAGGGACCTAAAACCCTTTCTAATATGAATTTTTTAATTATTTTTATATTTCCGATTTTTTTTCAGCTTATCACATGTCGAAACCTCCAGAACCACACCTTCTATATCTTCTCCACGCATCATCCATCTTTGATCTTCACGTGCCCAAGTATGAGCTCGACCATCTTGTGACTCTCTCGACCGCCTGACCTCGGATCTCCTCATCCTAGTCCCGATCCTACTCGTCATCGATCACGATTGCCTCCATGCTCAACCTGCACATGCAAAAACCAAAAAAAAATTCGGCACAAGTTCATCCGAACTTGACTAATATCAATCCGTACACGCGTAACATACCTCGCATGACAACAACTTGACCAATGTCGGTAGAATCTCAAAAGAAAAAAGATAGAGCATAAAGGAGTTTTCACAGGAAACCACAAGTTGGTTGGGTCCCCTGACCTTTATCCAAGAAGAAGGCCCAAGAATGGAGACAGTACAACTTGTGCTGGCCTTGTATCAAAGGATACGAGTGCATGATATTGGTGATGCCTCAGCAAGAAAATAAGGACCAGACTCTTATGCCAAGTGAAGAACATAGTGAACGCTCAATCACAAGCGTTGATTCATCAAACCTGAATTAGTAACTATTCAGTTCAATTGAATCTTTACACCAAAAAAAAGAAAGAAAGAATAACAATAAAGGTAATACGTTACAATGGTAGACTCTCATGGATCGGTTAATTCACTCGACGTTGCCCAGTCAAGTGCCTGAGGAAGTGATCTATCAAGTGTCTAGCGGGTAGAGAGTATATAAAGAACTGAGTACGCGAAAACCCTTGTTTTCTTAATTCAGTCATGAGAATTAAGGAATCTTGTGGGTAAAACTGAGCAGCTCTGCAAAATGAAATGAAATGGTATTCGAATACGCTGTGCTTCCGGTTAATGAGACTGTGTTTATTTGGGTGACCCCATAAATGAAGTATAAGTAAATTTGGGAAGGTTTTGGTAAAGTGGAAAAGTTAATAATCAAGTTTGAAAACCATTATTAAGAAGTCTTTGTTTATCTTGATTTAAACTCAAAACGTTCTATACAAGTAAAACTGCATCCACATAAAATAATGGAGCCATTATTCCATGTTCTTTGAAATCATCTTGCATGTAATTATTTAGTATTTTCCCGTGCGACTTGTTGAGTACGGTGGTTGTACTCATACTTGCAAAACAACATAAACAGAAAGCTCACCGCAAGAAATTGAGATTTTTGAAGAAGTAGAAGAAGACAGAGGCACATTCGACGAAATTGACATTTGGTTTTAAAGGTTGTTCTCCGCTCAGGTTTGCCTGTAGCGCCTTTTGGTTTTATGTTTTGTAAAGGCCTTCGTCCTGCTGTGAGACTCGGCTGCTAAGCCTTTATACTGTAATAAAGCTGGTTTGTATCTTTTAAGCATGTGCTGACAACTTCCCTGACAAGATATTGCAGATTGCTGATGCCCAGCTGCTAAGCTTTGCCAAGAGACTCCAGTGGCTGCAAAGAAAAAAAGGTGTACAATGTTTGCATTCTGTGCTAGACATTGGACTTATTGCACTCAAGCCATTCCAAAGTGAACGCATGAGCATACAGGAGGTGACTGCAAAGCTGCATGGAATCAGGGATATGCAGATCTCAGAGGAGATTGAATAAGCCGTTCAGTTAATTACTTCAGGAGCTAGAGTATTGTCTGAATAAGTTACTTCAGACTTGACATTTTGTCACAAATTATGTGTGTCTTTCCTGTTAGTGTGTAGTCACTATTCTCTCGAAATAAAATGTAACTGTGTAAGCGACCATAACTGCTGTACGAGTCCCAGAAAATTTTTTTTTGGGGGAGGGGGAGTCCTGTTTACATTGAGCTGTCTTTCTATGTACCTCGTACGATGCATAGGCATTGAGCTGTTTTCCGTGATCTTGTGGTGATGCTACGCACGGGAAAAATGCCTAAACCAGCAGCGCGCTCGGCCGCGGCCGATAAATTAAACTCTCACATCAGCTGGCCTTTGAGCACCAAGCAAACTTTACATCAATAAATTAAACCATCTCACATCAGTTGGCCTTCGAGCACAAAACAAACTTTACGTCAATAAATTAAACTATCACTAGTGAATTAAGCTGCCTACCTTGACTAATCTATGGCGACGGTGGAGTCCTCCGCTACGTACAGAGGAAGCACTACCGGTGAATCAGAATTAAGTGGCGCCTTTGGGAAGATGAACATCCTGAGGATTGGTTTGCGGAGACTCAGACCAGTCATCACTGTTACAAAAAATAATATGTTAGATGGCTATATCACAGATAGTTCATAGAAAACCTATAATTATTATAGACGGTTTTACAAACGTCTTATCTATGGACTCAGACCAGTCTTATCTGAATAAGTTTACTTCAGACAAACTTTACGTCAGTAAATTAAACTATCTCACATCAGTTGGCCTTTGAGCACCAAGCAAACTTTACGTCAATAAATTATACTATCCCTAGTGAATTAAGCTGCCTGCCTTGACTTATCTATGGCGACGGTGGAGTCCTCCACTACGTACTGAGGAAGCACTACCGGTGAATCAGAATTAAGTGGCGCCTTTGGGAAGATGAACATCCTGAGGATTGGTTTGGCGGAGACTCGATCAGTGAGGTTCCGGCTTTTACCGATGGAAATGGGGTCGCTCACCGTGAAGCCGTCGCAATCTGACCAGCACAATGCATGAAACAAAAGTTTCTGAAGAAAATGCTAGCTTAGCACGATGCAATCTGACCAAGCACTGAAGCAAGTGGTGTCAATCCAATCCAAATTATCTGTTTTATTCGGTATCCGAATTCAATTGGTAGCGAATGTGAGAATCGTAAATACATTTGTATTATAAAATAAATATGGATCTGGATAGTATCTGAATTAAGTGGTGTATTAGTGTTAGACCATGTGGATAGATCAGGAATATAGTAATGATGAATAATTGATATTTAGGTTGCATTGAAATTTACATTTGTAAAAGTTTCGGTCGAAGCAACAAAGCGGTCTGACCGCCATGTATTGGGCGGTCTGACCGGCCCATGCATGGTGGTCAGACTGGCTTAGGTCATTGTCTCAGGTTGATTATTGGAAAATGTGAAAATTGCATTTGTGGACTGATGACTGGTCAAGTTGGAGAGTGTTGATTTGTGATCCAAATTTTATATATCAATTAGGCCAGCTTCTGGACGGAGCGTAGCGGAGGCCCGTCGCCGGAGGCTCGAATTAGGGTTTCCTTGTTATATATATCCTGTAAGCCGCCGTTTGGGATAGAACATTAGAGTTGTAAATCCCCGGTGTTGTAACCTCACCCGATATAGTGAAGATTGTTGCTGGCTGGCGCCCGTGGTTTTTCCCCTCTCGCATTGGGAGGGTTTTCCACGTTAAATCTTGTGTCTCTCTGCGATTGATCTTGTTTACTTCGTCGTTTCTTCCGCCGTCACGTGCAACAAGTGGTATCAGAGCCTTGGTTCTTCAGATTGGGCATCGCGATGGCGTCGATGAAGTTTGATCTACCGCTACTCGACTACAAGACATGATTCTCGCTGTGGCAAGTGAAGATGAGGGCGATACTCGCCCAATCACAGGATCTGGATGAGGCCCTAGATTGCTTCGGGAAGAAGAAGAAGGATCAATGGACTCCTGAGGAGAATCGTAAAGATCGTAAGGCTCTGTCGCTCATTCAACTTCATCTTTCTAATGATATCTTGCAAGAAGTGCTGCAGGTGGAAACTGCTGCAGAACTTTGGTTGAAACTGGAATCGATCTGCATGTCAAAAGATCTCACCAGTAAGATTCACATGAAGATGAAGTTGTTCTCGCACAAGTTGCAGGAGGAAGGATCGGTGATGAACCACATATCGGTCTTTAAGGAGATTGTGGCCGATCTGTTATCCATGGAGGTAAAATTTGATGATGAGGATTTAGGTTTTCTGTTACTATGCTCACTGCCCAGTTCATATTCAAATTTCCGTGACACCATATTGTTAAGCCGTGATGAACTAACCCTAGCGGAGGTTTATGAGGCGCTCCAGAGTAAGGAGAAGATGAAAGGTATGGTGCAGGGTGAGCCGTCGTTCTCCAAGGGCGAGGCGTTGCAAGTCAGGGGCAGATCTGAGCAGAAGTCCTATGATAACAACTATCGCGACAAGAGCCAGCATGGTAGAGGACGTTCAAAGTCCAAGGATAGGAAGTTCTGCAAGTACTGCAAGAAAACGAACCACTTCATCGAGGATTGCTATAAGGTAAAGAATAAGGAGAAGAGGAATGCTGCATACCAACAGAAAAATAAATCTGAAGGTAATGCCTCTGTTTAGGGCTGTGCATTCGGTTTTTTCGGTTTGTACGGTTCGGTTTATACGGTATATACGGTAAATACGGTGTTAGTAATTCGGTTATATACGGTATTTTTAGAAATACGGTTCGGTTTTGGTAAATCCCAATTTATTTCGGTGTGGTATCGGTACATACCGTATTTACCAAAGTTAACGCGAATTGATAACGATATAGCGACTAGTGAAATGAGTAGACGATAATACATATACTACTAGCCGGCAAAAACCGATGGGAGTAACATATAATACATATACTACTAACATATACTACATATACCGAAGTATAATACATATTTACCAAAGTATATTACGTATACTACTAATATATACTACTAACATACACTCAATTTGTACTAGTTCGGTTTTTTCGGTTTGTTCGGTTTTTAGCCGGTTTTTTCCGAAAAAACCGAACTCAAAAAAACTCTAAAATCTGATAACCGAACCGAATACCGAAAACCGGTCAAACCGAGTTGACTGGTTCGGTTCGGTTTTTTTGGTCCGGTTTTTTCGGTTCGGTTATAAAATGCACAGCCCTACCTCTGTTGTCTCCGGTGCTGATAATATTGATTCTGGAGATTGCCTTGTCGTATTTGCTGGTTGTGTTGCTGGTCATGATGAATGGATACTCGATTCGGCATGTTCGTTTCATATCTGCATTAACAGAGAATGGTTTAGTTCTTATAAGCCCATGCGAGTGGAGATGTAAATGCGCATGGGAGATGACAACCCATGTGAGATCGTGGGCATTGGATCTGTTCGGATCGGGACACATGATGGCATGGTTCGCCTTATTTGGATAGTCGCGACATATACCAAGGATGGCAAGAAATCTCATCTCCTCAAAGACACTCGATGATGATGGGTACAAGTACTCCGCTTCAGGTGGAGTTTTAAAGGTATCAAGAGGTTCTCTCATTTACATGGTTGGTGATATGAATTCTGCCAAGTTATATGTGCTTAAGGGAAGTACATTGCGTGGTTCCACTACGGCTGCTACTGTCTCTGATAATAATACTAACCTTTGGCATAAGCGTTTTGGACACATGAGTGAACTTGGTATGACAGAATTGATGAAGAGGAACCTGCTGGATGGCTGCACTCAGAGTAAGATGAACTTCTGTGAGCACTGCATTTTTGGTAAGCACAAGAGGGTAAAGTTCAATGCCTCGGTACATCGCACCAAAGGTATACTTGAGTATGTACATGCTGATTTGTGGGGGCCTTCTCGTAAGACCTCGTATGGTGGTAGAAATTATATGCTTACTATCATTGATGATTACTCTAGAAAAGTGTGGCCTTATTTTCTGAAAGGTAAAGATGATACATTTGCTGCTTTTAGAGAGTGGAAAGTAATGATAGAAAGGCAAACTGAGAAGAAGGTAAAGCTGCTTCGTACTGATAATGGTGGTGAATTATGCTCGCATGAGTTTAATGATTATTGCAGGAAGGAAGGCATTGTGAGGCATCACACCATCCCGTACACTCCGCAGCAGAATGGTGTGGCTGAGCGCATGAACAGAACCATCATATCGAAGGCTCGTTGCATGTTGTCCAACGCAAAGATGAGCAAGCGTTTTTGGGCAGAGGCCGCCAACACCGCATGCTATTTGATCAACAGGTCGCCTTCTAGTCCACTCAACAAGAAAACTCCCATTGAGGTATGGTCTGGTACATCTGCTAATTATTCACATCTGAGAGTTTTTGGTTGCACTGCTTATGCTCATGTTGATAATGGAAAATTGGAGCCTAGAGCTATTAAGTATCTGTTTCTTGGTTATGGTTCTGGAGTAAAAGGATATAAGCTATGGAATCCTGAAACAAGAAAGACTTTCATGAGCAGAAGTGTTGTTTTTAATGAATCTGTAATGTTTAATGACAGTTTACCCATAGATATTGTACCAGACAGATCTGATGATGAGCAGCAAAATATGAGCGTGCAGGTGGAGCACGTGGATGATCAGGGAGATGAATTTATTGATGATACTATTGATATCGTTCAGCACTTATCTCTGTTTGCAGCAAGACGATCACCTATTGCATTTCGCAGAGAAAAGAGGAGTTGTGGTCCTCGATCCCGATTAATTGAAGAATGTAATTTGGTTCATTATGCTCTTAGTTGTCTTTGAGCAGTGGAGAACACTCATGAGCCGCTCACGCATAATGAAGCTATTGTTTCGGAGATCATGAGAAGTGGATCTCAGCTATGCAGAAGAGATGCAATCCTCGGAGAAAAATGGCACATGGGACGTGGTGCGCTTGCCTAAAAATAAGAAGACCGTGCGTTGCAAATGGATCTTCAAGAGGAAGGAGAGTCTATCTCCTAGTGAGCCTCAAGATTTAAGGCAAGGTTAGTAGCTAAAGGTTTCAATCGACACGGTGTTGATTACAATGATGTGTTCTCCCCGTTGTGAAGCATAGCTCAATCCGTACATTCTTTAGTATTGTTGCTATGCGTGATCTTGAGCTTGAGCAGCTAGATGTGAAGACAGCATTCTTGTATGGAGATCTTGAGGAGGAGATATACATGGACCAGCCAGAAGGGTTCATAGTGCCTGGTAAGGAGGATCATGTTTGCAAATTGAAGAAGTCCTTATATGGTTTGAAACAGTCTCCTCGTCAGTGGTATAAGAGGTTTGATTCATTTATGTTATCAAAAACCTTTAAAAGATCGGATTATGATAGCTGTGTCTACATTAAATTTGTTGATGGATCACCTATATACTTGCTGTTATATGTTGATGATATGCTGATTGCTGCCAAGAGCAAGAAAGAAGTCATCGCATTGAAGGCTCGCTTGAGCATGAATTTGAGATGAAGGATCGTGGTGTCTTGCTAAGAAAATTCTAGGTATGGAAATTACTAGAGACCACCTTACGCTTATTGTTTCTTAGTCAGCAAAATTATATTCAGAAAGTACTTCATCGTTTCAATATGCATGATTCAAAGCCTGTTAGTACTCCCATTGCACCTCACTTTAAATTGTCAGCCTCACAATGTCTTAGCACTGATGAGAAGGTTGAGTACATGTCCAGAGTTCCGTATGCTAGTGCTGTTGGGTCTTTAATGTATGCCATGGTTTACTCTCGTCCAGATTTATCTTATGCTATGAGTATGGTCAGTAGATATATGGCTAATTGTAACATCCCAATTTTTGTTTTTATTTTGAAGAAATAGTTTTAAATTAATAATTTCTAATTTTCTGGAATTTTCTGAAGTTAAAGTTTCTGTTGAAAAGAAAATTTAATATCCAAATAAGTTGGAAATATTTTTCATATGTTTAAAACATTATCAGTGAGTTATGTGAATTTTTCTGGAATTTTTGGAATTTATTTGGTATTTTTCTGAGTATTTTAAAGTCTCCTAACGATTTCTGTAATATATATAAAAAAATTTAAATATCAAATCTCCCTCGGGCTGACATTTGTCAAGCATCCGAGCCCTTCCTCCCCGGCCCGAGCTCATCCCCGCCGTCTACGCCTCATCCCGCCATCCCTCTCTCTCGCGGCGCCAAGTGTCGCGCATCCGACGGCCGGATAACCCGAATGACTAACACTCAAAGGATTAATCATCCTTATAGGGTAGGTTGATCCTCCCGCCCGATCGTTACCGCCGCCGCTCTCTTTCCTTCCCCGCTCCTTCGGCGCGCGTTCGAGCCCCGCTCCGCGCGCGAGGTTGAGTTTCTTTTTTTCGAATTGCGCTGACAAGTGGGCCCCACTGTCATTGACCGGCTGTGTGGACTCACCGCCAGCAGTCCCACTGTCAAAGCCGCGTTCGACGCGCGTCGTCATCGTGACCGTTCATGATTGCCGATTAAATCGCGGCCGCCGCTGCCACTTAGTACACCCCATCGGCTCGAGATCTAACTCGTGTTGCTCGGATTGAATCTCGATCGTTCCTTTCACTTACCCCTTCGCGTGATCCAGCGGCCCGATCTCTTTCTTATGCCACACGTCACTAATCCAACCGTCGCTGATTTCCTTCTCTTTTCTTCTCACCGACGCGCTTGGCCCCGCCTCGTCAGTCCTCCGCCCCCGATTGTCTCCCTTCTTCCTCGCGCGATCACCGCCACGCCGCCGCTTATTGATTAGAAAACCGCTTTGAAAGCTTGCTTGGCCAATTATTTCCGTCCGATCGCATATTAATCCCCGCCTCCACCGCGTCAGTTTCTGGCATAAAGACGCGCGTTACTCCTCTCCTCGCCGTCGCATTCATCTCCTCCGACAGTTCCAAGTCCGGCGAACTTCGCGCGGCCGTTACAACCCTCCCCGGCCTATAAAACCCGCACCCCGAGGTCCCTCTACCGCTGCCGCTCCTCCCTCACCTCTCAAACGAATCACCCGAGCGCCAGAGCCCTCCCTACGCCCGATTTCTTCCCCGCGGCTTCAAATACTCCGGCGAGCAATTCCGGCCGCTTCGGGCTATCTCATTCCTCGCCGACGCCTTCCCGAAGTTGCTGGTGCCAAGGCGATTCCCGCGACTTTTCCCGAAGCCGCTGCGCCATCGATCACCTCCGCCGCCGTGAGGTTCCTCTCCGACCGCCGCCCCTTCTCGCCGATTCTTCCCTCCGGTCAACCTCGGCCTCCGCGCAAGGTACCGATGCATTCCCTGCATCCTCCTCTTCATTTTGGTACCCTTGGCCGGCGCCGCCAATCACCGGAGCTCCGGCGACCCTAGGTCCCCGTGCGCCACCACCGGCCGCCACCGTCGGCCGTCGGCCGAGGTGGCAGCAGCGTGGCGCCGACGGCGCCACGTCGGCGCCACCCGAGCGCCCCGCCACCTTGCGCGTGCGCGCCACGCCGGCAAAGCGATGGCGTGGCGACCACGCGGCGACCACGCGTCGACCACGTGTGTGCCACGTTGCTTGCGGCCTCCCGCAGATAATCCTCAAGAGGATTACCTACCCATTAAGGGTAGGCGGTGCCTCCCGCTCACTTGGCTAGCGCCGCTCTCCTCCCCCTCTCACTCCCTGCTGCGTTCGAGCCCGCTCCCGCTACCGAGGTTGAGTTTTCTCCGTTTATTCCACGCCGACGTAGGCCCCACCCGTCGGCGACCACCTCTGCGCTAACCACCGACAAGTGGGTCCCGAGTCCATGGGTCCCATATGTCGAGACTCATTTTAAATGAAATTTCTGATCGATGGACCCCACATGTCGAGATTTCCGAATTTCTGGATTTATTCAAATCGAGATTTTCAAATAGCCATATCTTTCTTATTTTAGCTCCAAATTGGTCCATTCAAATTTCTAAATTCATCTAAAATTTCAATCTTTCATTTGGTATATTTATTTTCAATTTTTGAATTTTTATTTTATTTTATTTATTTGGAATTCTCGATTTACGTGTAGAGACCGATTTGTCCGAGCAACCTCAAGAGCAAGTTGTGGAAGATTTCAACCAGACACAGGAAGGCAAGTCTCCTTTGAACATTTTGCTCCCATGTTTTGCAAGTTTCCTTTGATCAACTTGCTCCAATGATTTATAAAATGAGTAGGTAGTTATTTTAAATTAATGCATGCTTATGTTATATCAAGTGATAGTTTTGATTTAGAAAATTTAGTTAAAGATCCAATTTGTTATACCTTCCATTGAAAATTGTTTACCTTGTACCATTGTCAACTTAGGATATCCCTTTGACTTAATAGTAAGTTAGTGTTACAATTGTTGAATGTTTAAAACTAGCAAATGCTTAGCGTAGCAAATAAATATATTAATGTTCAAATGAGTAGCATGTTTATCAAATGTTTTGATGAATGATTTGTTTGAACATTGGTAATGGATGTTACCATTGTTAAATGTTTTGTTTGAACATTGGTAATGGAGGTTACCGTTGTTAAATATTTTGTTTGAAAAGTGGTAATGGATGTTACCACTGTTAATTTGAAAATCAAAGGGAAAAGTTGACAAGGGTGGATGGAAGGTTTGGTGAGTGCGCTTAGCACGAGAATTGTTGGGTTTGTGAATGAGCCACCCTGGTCGATTAAGGACCGACGCTTGTGTTTGTCCAAACTGAGCAAAACAGTACAACCACAAGTCTATATGGGTACGACCTAGTTAACTACCCTATAATAGTGTAGTCTAGATATCACCAGTGGTGTATTGGGTGCCAGGGTGTACTGGTTACTCATAGTGAGGGACAGGGTTTACTGTACTCATATGGCGCAAGAGGGGGCTCCAACTCGTGGATTCGAGTTGTGGTGAAACCTTAGCGGGTGGTATTTAAACTATACTGGAGTAGGCAAAAGGCTTTGTGATAATTTATCTGGGTCTCATGCCAAAGGAAGCGTGTTGACTATTAAGATAATTTATCTCTTGTGGGTAAAGTGTACAACCTCTGCAGAGTAAAACTATTCGAATAGCCGTGCCCACGGTCAAGGGCGGGCAAAGAATGCATTCACATGGTAGAAGTTTTGGTTTTAATTTCAAAACAAAATAAGTTGGAGAAAAACTCGGGAGTAGTATAACTCTCGTGATGTTCAGATCAGGGGGTGTAACCCGAGGTTTTGAAAATTGGTGTGATGGCACGAGATATTAGTGTTGATAGTTTAACCTTCACTAAAGTACTTATCCATTTTCGATTATTAAAAACAAGTTGTTTACAAAATGGCTTTTAAAGTAATTATGTAGATTTGAAATAAAATGCTGATTTTTGCAAATAAACCATATAGCCTTCCTTTGTGAAACCTTACATCTATGCATTTTTCCCAAGACTTGCGAGTACATTTTGTACTCACCGTTGCTCTATAAATATAAAAGCAGAGAATGGAGAAGATCAAGCTGAGAGTATGACTTCGTGCGCAGTGTGGATGCGGTGGATTATTCTCGGATGCCTAGGATTCGCTTCCCCAGTCAATTGCCTGTGGCAGATTGATGGGTCGATCAAGTTATCTTTTGCTTCCGCTGTGTTTATTTTTGCTTGTGGTTCTGTGAACCTTAGTAAGGCAATGGCCTTTGTAAAACTTCGCCACTATTGTAATAAAGCGTTGTTGGCAATATATCATCTTTTCTGCTTGAACTGTGTGTACTAGCATTGATCTCAGGACTAGTACAAGAATACACGAAGTGCGGGAGTTTCTACTCGGGTTTCACGTATGGTATCGAGCCATCTTGATCAGAGGACGAGCCCTAGGTTTTGGGAAGCTTTAAGGATTTATATTTAATAAAAAAATTTTATGTACAAAAATATAAGTTTCTTTTGCTTCTGCTCTTTTCTTACTTAGTATCTTGTTCTTGTCCTATTCTCACTATTTAAAAATCTTTACTTGATCTCTCCTTATTTTCAAACTTATAGATGGCGTGTTCTTCGTCGTCTTGACCCGTGGGATCACCATTCTCATGGCGAGAGTGAGGAGCTTTGCGACTCTTCTCGACGCTTAATGCAAGATCTCAAATATAATCAACACCCATTTTCAGAGGGCGGAACACTAGAGTGATGACTATGGATTCATGGACCATGGAAGTATTCATCTATGCTCCGATGGGCAACTTAACCCCGCTTCATCGCAGTATTGAGCACCCTCGGACGCCTTTATGCATGACGCTATCCAAGATGCACCAAGATGGCGATAGCGAGTTGTGCAGAGGCACAAAGGGGAGTTCTGACGATCGCCCTTACGCTTCTTTCCGACTACGAACGGGACAGACTCACCCCGAGGCTTTCCAGATCGTGGTGGGCGACCCACGCTGTCTCATCAGTGCGCTTCACCCAAGCATCGACCGCGACTTACGCGAGCTCAGCGGAGATAGGACTTCTCCGAATGCTTCGACGTCGAGCTCGACCACTCCGACATTCTCCGAGCACGGCTATCGCAGAGTCGACCGCCACGCCGACGCAGACAGCGAGGACAGCCGCCGAGGCGAGGTGGAGCGCCTTCGAGCCGCCACCACTACACCGACCCACCAGCTCCCGTTGTCGCTCGATCGACTCTCGGACCTCGCACTAGGCTCACGGCAAGGAAGAGTGTGCGACGCCCGATCCTCTACGACCTCGACATCGACGGATCCACCGAGGACGCCAAAGATTTCGTTCGGATCACCTACTTTCAGCGAGAGCCGATCACGGTCGCGTTCGCGAACAACCGCCGTGATTGTGGGCGAGTCACTCGTCGGACTCGAGGAGGATCCCGAGGAGGAGCCAGAGGAGCGTATCATCATTGAGGACAATTAGATGTTAGATAGACTACCCTTTTCTTCACTTGTTTATCGATACTAGAACGCGTTTATAATGATATGATGTAATAAAGTGGATTGTACCAAGCCTTGTGCATTTGTGGTACAACCATTTCAAAAGTTAATTTGAATTTCAAAAGTTGAGTTTTCTCAATCTTGTGTTAATCTTGTGTGTTGTTTTGGGATGATAAACCGCCTGTCTCTCATCTATGCTTTTCCCTCTTTTCAGACTTTTCTTGATGGAGCTTGGATGGTGAACACGAGAAGCAACATCAACAACAACCCAATACCAACAACAATGAGGTCCCAATTCCACCTCCGCCACCC
This sequence comes from Melocanna baccifera, assembly GCA_036346265.1. NCBI lineage: Eukaryota > Viridiplantae > Streptophyta > Magnoliopsida > Poales > Poaceae > Melocanna > Melocanna baccifera. The sequence goes on from CM070706.1 coordinate 1,591,857, forward strand.
AAGCTCCCAATATGGAACAAATGATGGCCATGCAACTACAACTCCTTCAAAGCTTTGGCCCAAAATCAAGTCAATCAAGCTCAGCAAGTACCTATTCACCCACCGATCTAAGCTCGGGAATTCATGAGGACCCGACCCCGACATTCGCAGATCTGCCCGATCCGTTGGAGGCGGATGATTGGATTAAGGAAGTAGAAAGGAAGCTGAATTTAGCTCAATGTGCTGAACATGAGAAGGTTATATATGCTGCTCATCAACTCCAAGGAGTTGCCGCCAACCGGTGGGACAATTCTCGCACGCACACCGTGATGCTCGTAACATTGGTTGGGCGAAATTTTTGAAGCCTTCCGTAATGCTCATATTCCTATGAGTATTATGGAAATGAAGAGGAAGGAGTTCCATCATCTACAAAGCAGGAAACACGAGCGTTTCCGCTTATTTAAGCAAATTCATTCAGCTATCTAGATATGCCCCGGAAGATGTGGCGATCGATGTCGCAAAGATTTGGAGGTTTATGGGAGGGATAGACCCCAACCTCAAGGTTCAATTAGTCTCCAATGACTACCCTACTTTTCAGCATCTAGTGAATAAAGCTTTATTGCAAGAAGATGCTCAACGCCAACTCTTCGACTCCGGAAGAGGAAGTTCCAAGCTCGGCGATCATGCGGCGCTTCACGATTCACGCCATCACAAGACAACCGACCCCGCTTCATAACCATGCCAGGGTACCGATTGCGCACCTCGTCCCTTACCTCAAGCTCCTAGAACTGAAATGCAACCCAACCGCAAAGAAAGCAAAATGTAGCCGCAGGAGTGCAATGCTACAATCGCAAGAATATGGGACACTATGCCAAGAATCGTCCCACGAAGCGTCAAGCGGTAACCCTGTTCGTTTCAATCTTGACCCTACACCAAAGAAGAGCTCCAACCAATGGTCAAGGTCGTGGAAGCCCTCAAACTCCCAAGACTCCACAGAACATTAATCGAGGGCGTATCAACCATGTTACCGCAGAGGCAGCGGAAGATGCACCAGATGTAGTTCTGGGTAAGTTTCTAGTAAACTCGCATCAAAGAATTATATTATTTGATTACGAGCTACACATTCTTTCGTAACAAAGGCTTTTGTTGAAAAGAATAATTGGAAAATTTGTTTGCTAAAGGACCTTATGATAGTCCAATCCCCTGGAAAAGAATTGAGGACTAATTTGGTTAGCCCTAGTGCAACCATAATTATAAATGGAGTAAAGTTCCTAGCGAACCTTATTATAATAGACTCCGATGGCATAGATATAATACTTGGTATGGATTGGTTGATCAAGTATAAAGGATGATAGATTGTGCCAATCGTGCCATTATCCTTACCAATTCGATGGAATTCAGATAAGACATGAGGCGCTTATGCACTCAAAGAAAGACAATATGTTAACCAAATTTAAAAGGAAAAAGTTTGGAAGATGTGTCGATAGTTCGCGAGTACCGGATGTTTTCACGAAGATTTGCCAGATTACCACCGATCGAGAAGTTGAATTTGTTATAAACACGGTGCACGTGCATACTCAATATCAAAAGACCCTATCGGATGTCACCGATGATTTAGCAGAAGTCAAGAGGCAGATCCAAGAATTGTATGAGAAAGGATTCATCAGACCAAGTTCTTCGCCTTGGGGAGCCCCAGTGCTCCTAGTAAAGAAGAAGGATGGTAGTCAACGGATGTGCGTTGATTATCGAGCTTTAAATGAAGTCACTATAAAGAATAAGTATCCCTTACCTCGGATCGATGATTTGTTTGACCAACTCATAGGATCAAGTGTCTTTTCCAAGATTGATCTTCGGTCAGGATATCATCAGTTGAAGATTAGATCTGAAGATATACCCAAGACAGCCTTCGCCACAAGATATGGATTATATGAGTATACGGTGATGTCTTTTGGTCTGACAAATGCACCGGCATATTTCATGAACTTGATGAATAAAGTCTTTATGGATTATTTAGATAAGTTTGTTGTGGTTTTCATAGACGACATTCTCATCTATTCAAAGAATAATAAAGAACATGAAGGTCATCTAAGGATAGTGTTGCAAAGACTCGTGAACACCAGGTTATATGCCAAATTTAGCAAATGTGCATTTTGGTTAAAGGAAATTGAGTTTTTGGGACATGTGATCTCAGCAGAAGGAGTATCTGTAGATCCTGGAAAAGTTAAGGATGTATTAAATTGGACTCCACCCAAGACAGTAACCGAGATCCGAAGTTTTCTGGGATTAGCCGGTTACTATCGTCGATTTATTGAAGGTTTTTCCAAGATTGCGGACCTTTAACCCAATTGTTAAAGAAGGAGAAGAAATTTGAATGGAGTAAATCCGTGAGGATAGTTTTCAAGAGTTAAAGAAAAGGTTAACTTCAAAGACCGGTTTTGAGGTTACCCGATATCCGAAAAGATTTTGAGATATTTTGTGATGCTTCAAAACAAGGTCTTGGTTGTGTACTAATGCAAGAAGGAAGGGTAGTAGCTTATGCATCAAGGCAGTTAAGACCGCATGAAGAAAATTATCCCACTCATGATTTAGAACTAGCTGCTGTTGTGCATGCTCTGAAGTTATGGAGGCATTATTTAATCAGTAATCGGTGTGAAATATATACAGATCATAAAAGTTTAAAGTATATATTCACCCAGCCTGATCTTAATATGAGACAAAGAAGATGGCTCGAATTGATAAAGAATTATGATGTGGGAATACACTATCATCCAGGAAAAGCTAATGTGGTAGCCGACGCTTTGAGTCGAAAGAGTCATATGAATAATCTGTCAATTCCAGATAAGCAGTTAACCCTCCATGAGGAATTCCAACGATTAAATTTGGAAATAGTTAACGAAGGTATTCTGTCTACATTGAAGGTTCACTCTACCTTGGAAGATCGGATCAAGGCACCAAATGAGAGGATAAATATGTTAAAGAGATAAAAGAGAATATGAAGAAAGGTAAAGCGCCTGGATTCTCAGAAGATGAAGAAGGAATTCTTTGGTTTGGAAAGAGAATACTAGTACCCGAGAAAAAGGAAATAAAAGATTTAATCTTAAAAGAAGCTCATGAATCAGGATATTCAATTCATCCTGGAAGTACAAAAATGTATCAGGATTTAAAGGAAAGTTACTGGTGGAACAGTATGAAAAGGGAAATTGCAGAATATGTAGCCTTGTGTGACATATGTCAAAGAGTTAAAGCAGAGCATCAAAGACCTGCTGGTCTTTTGCAACCTCTGCATATACCTGAATGGAAATGGGAGGAAATTGGAATGGATTTCATAACAGGACTACCAAGAACCAAGTTAGGTTATGACTCAATTTGGGTTATAGTTGACCGTTTAACAAAAGTCGCTCATTTTATACCAAAGAAGACTACATATTCGGAGATAGATTGGCGAGCTTTATATGTCAAAAATTGTGTGTTTGCATGGAGTTCCAAAGAGGATAGTGTCAGATAGAGGAACACAATTTACCTCAAGATTTTGGCAGAAGCTTCATGAAGTCTTGGGCACCAATTTAAATTTTAGTACTGCTTATCATCCTCAAACAGATGGTCGATTGCAGCGGGTAAATCGAATCTTCGGAAGATATGTTTGAGAGCATGTGCTTTAGCCAATAAAGCCACCGGGATAGAAGTTTGCCCTATGCGGAATTTTCATATAATAATAGTTATCGCCTAGTCTCAAGATGTCTCCGTTTGAAGCCTTGTATGGCGTAAAATGTAGAACACCGTTATATTGGTCGAAACCGAGAGAGTCAAGTATTCGGACCGATGTCTTAAAGTTAGCGGAAGATCAAGTTCGCTAATCCGAGACCGATTGAAAACAGCACGCACTGCACAAAAGAGTTATGCCGATAATCGTCGAAGAATGTTGGAATTTACGCCAGCGATCATGTGTATCCAAAGTGTCACCTATGAAAGGGATGCGTCGATTCCAAGTCGAGGTAAGCTTGCCCCAAGGTATATTGGGCCATTTCTAGTTATAGCAAGAAGAGGTGAAGTCGCTATCGCTTAGAACTTCCGCCTCGGTTGTCGGATGTACATGATGTATTTCATGTATCACGATTGAAAAAGTGTTTGAGAGTACCAGAGGAGTTGATACCTTTTGAGGATGTTGATTTAAAAGAGGACTTGACATATTGAATTTCTGTCAAGATTTTGGAAGAGGCAGAGCACCGCACAAGAAACAAGACTATCAAATTCAGTAAAGTGCAATGGAGCAACCGTCCGTCGTCGAAGCAACACAGGAACGAAGAGGATCTTGAGCGAGTTTCCTAATCTATTTCTCAGTTCATCCGAATCTCTGGTCGAGATTCCTTCTAAGGGGGTAGGTTTGTAACATCCCAATTTTTGTTTTTATTTTGAAGAAATAGTTTTAAATTAATAATTTCTAATTTTCTCGAATTTTCGAAGTTAAAGTTTCATTGAAAAGAAAATTTAATATCCAAATAAGTTGGAAATATTTTTCATATGTTTAAAACATTATCGTGAGTTATGTGAATTTTCTGGAATTTTTGGAATTTATTTGGTATTTTTCTCGAGTATTTTAAAGTCTCTAACGATTTACGTAATATATATAAAAAATTTAAATATCAAATCTCCTCGGTGACATTTGTCAAGCATCCGAGCCCTTCCTCCCCGCCCGAGCTCATCCCGCCGCTCACGCCTCATCCCGCCATCCCTCTCTCGCGGCGCCAAGTGTCGCGCATCCGACGGCGGCCGGATAACCCAATGACTAACACTCAAAGGATTAATCATCCTTATAGGGTAGGTTGATCCTCCCCGCCCGATCGTTACCGCCGCGCTCTCTTTCCTTCCCGCTCCTCGGCGCGTTCGAGCCCGCTCGCGCGAGGTTGAGTTTCTTTTTTCGAATTGCGCGACAAGTGGGCCCCACTGTCATTGGCCGGCTCTGTGGACTCACCGCCAGCAGTCCCACTGTCAAAGCCGTCGTTCTCGACGCGTGTCGCCATCGTGACCGTTCATGATTGCCGTATTAAATCGCGGCCGCCGTTGCCACTTAGTACACCCCATCGGCTCGAGATCTAACTCGTGTTGTCGGATTGAATCTCGATCGTTCCTTTCACTTACCCTTCGCCCGTGATCCAATGCCCCGATCTCTTTCTTATGCCACACGTCACTAATCCAACCGTCGCTGATTTCCTTCTCTTTTCTTCTCTCAGCGACGCGCGGGCCCGCCTGTCGAGTCCTCCGTCCCGATTGTCTCCCTTCTTCCTCGCGCGATCACCGCCACGCCGCCATTGATTAGAAAACCAAGCTTTGAAAGCTTGTTTCTTGGCCAATTATTTCCCGTGCCGATCGCATATTAATCCCCGCCTCCACGCGTCGGTTTACGCATAAAGACGTGCGTTACTCCTCTCCTCGCCGTCGCATTCATCTCCTCCGCGGTTCAAGTCCGGCGAACCCGCGCGACCGTTACAACCCTCCCGGCCTATAAAACCCGCACACCGAGGTCCCTCTACGCTGCGCTCCTCCTCACCTCTCAAACGAATCACCCGGCGCGAGCCCTCCCTACGCCCGATTTCTTCCCGCGGCTTCAAATACTCCGGCGAGCAATTCCGCCGCCGGGCTATCTCATTCCTCGCCGACGCCTTCCGGTTGCTGGTGCCAAGGCGATTCCGACGACCCCTTCCCGAAGCCGCTGCATGCTCGATCACCTCCGCCGCCGTGAGGTTCCTCTCCGACCGCCCCCTTCTCGCCGATTCTTCCTCCGGTCAACCTCGGCCTCGCGCAAGGTACCGATGCATTCCTCGCATCCTCCTCTTCATTTTGGTACCCTTGGCGGCGCCGCCAATCACGGAGCTCGGCGACCCTAGGTCCCCGTCGCCACCACCGCCGCCCCGTCGGCCGTCGGCCGAGGTGGCAGCAGCGTGGCGGCGGTCGGCGCCACGTCGGCGCCACCCGAGCGCCGCCACCTTGCGCGTGCGCGGCCACGTCGGCAAAAAGCAGTGACGTGGCAGCCACGCGGCGACCACGCGTCAGCCACGTGTGTGCCACGTTGCTTCGCCGGCCTCCCCGCAGATAATCCTCAAGAGGATTACCTACCCATTAAGGGTAGGCGGTGCCTCCCGCTCACTTGGCTAGCGCCGCTCTCCTCCCCTCTCACTCCTCTGCGCGCGTTCGAGCCCGCTCCGTGGCCGAGGTTGAGTTTTCTCCGTTTATTCCACGCCGATGTGTAGGCCCCACCCGTCGGCGACCACCCTCTCAAGCTAACCAGCGACAAGTGGGTCCCGAGTCGATGGGTCCCATATGTCGAGACTCATTTTAAATGAAATTTCTGATCAGTGGACCCCACATGTCAGAGATTTCCGAATTTCTGGATTTATTCAAATCTGAGATTTTCAAATAGCCATATCTTTCTTATTTTAGCTCCAAATTGGTCCATTCAAATTTCTAAATTCATCTAAAATTTCAATCTTTCATTTGGTATATTTATTTTCAATTTTTGAATTTTTATTTTATTTTATTTATTTGGAATTCTCGATTTACGTGTAGAGACCGATTTGTCCGAGCAACCTCAAGAGCAAGTTGTGGAAGATTTCAACCAGACACAGGAAGGCAAGTCTCCTTTGAACATTTTGCTCCCATGTTTTGCAAGTTTCCTTTGATCAACTTGCTCCAATGATTTATAAAATGAGTAGGTAGTTATTTTAAATTAATGCATGCTTATGTTATATCAAGTGATAGTTTTGATTTAGAAAATTTAGTTAAAGATCCAATTTGTTATACCTTCCATTGAAAATTGTTTACCTTGTACCATTGTCAACTTAGGATATCCCTTTGACTTAATAGTAAGTTAGTGTTACAATTGTTGAATGTTTAAAAACTAGCAAATGCTTAGCGTAGCAAATAAATATATTAATGTTCAAATGAGTAGCATGTTTATCAAATGTTTTGATGAATGATTTGTTTGAACATTGGTAATGGATGTTACCATTGTTAAATGTTTTGTTTGAACATTGGTAATGGAGGTTACCGTTGTTAAATATTTTGTTTGAAAAGTGGTAATGGATGTTACCACTGTTAATTTGAAAATCAAAGGGAAAAGTTGACAAGGGTGGATGGAAGGTTTGGCTGGTGCAGTTAGCACGAGAATTGTTGGGTTTGTGAATGAGCCACCCTGGTCGATTAAGGACCGACGCTTGTGTTTGTCCAAACTGAGCAAAACAGTACAACCACAAGTCTATATGGGTACGACCTAGTTAACTACCCTATAATAGTGTAGTCTAGATATCACCAGTGGTGTATTGGGTGCCAGGGTGTACTGGTTACTCATAGTGAGGGACGGGGTTCTTGTACTCATATGGCGCAAGAGGGGCTCCAACTCGTGGATTCGAGTTGTGGTGAAACCTTAGCGGGTGGTATTTAAACTATCTTTGAGTAGGCGAAAGGCTTTGTGATAATTTATCCGGGTCTCATGCCAAAGGAAGCGTGTTGACTATTAAGATAATTTATCTCTTGTGGGTAAAGTGTACAACCTCTGCAGAGTAAAACTATTCGAATAGCCGTGCCCACGGTCAAGGGCGGGCAAAGAATGCATTCACATGGTAGAAGTTTTGGTTTTAATTTCAAAACAAAATAAGTTGGAGAAAAACTCGGGAGTAGTATAACTCGTGATGTTCAGATCGGGGTGTAACCCGAGGTTTTGAAAATTGGTGTGATGGCTCGAGATATTAGTGTTGATAGTTTAACCTTCACTAAAGTACTTATCCATTTTCGATTATTAAAAACAAGTTGTTTACAAAATGGCTTTTAAAGTAATTATGTAGATTTGAAATAAAATGCTGATTTTTGCAAATAAACCATATAGCCTTCCTTTGTGAAACCTTACATCTATGCATTTTTCCCAAGACTTGCGAGTACATTTTTGTACTCACCGTTGCTCTATAAATATAAAAGCAGAGAATGGAGAAGATCAAGCTGAGAGTATGACTTCGTGCGAGTGTGGATGCGGTGGATTATTCTCGGATGCCTAGGATTCGCTTCCCACCAATTGCCCGTGGCGATTGATGGGTCGATCAAGTTATCTTTGCTTCCATTGTGTTTATTTTTGCTTGTGGTACTGTGAACCTTAGTAAGGCAATGGCCTTTGTAAAACTTCGCACTATTGTAATAAAACGTTGTTGGCAATATATCATCTTTTCTGTTTGAACTGTGTGTACTAGCATTGATCTCTGGGACTAGTACAGTAATACACAGGGGGTCTGGGAGTTTCTACTCCGGGTCTCACACTAATCCTGGTAAAGAGTATTAGAAGGCCGTTCAGTGGATTTTCAGGTACATGCAAGGCACATCGGATGCTTGTTTGAAGTTTGACAGGACTGAAAAGGAACTTGTTGGCTATGTTGATTCAGATTATGCTAGTGATTTGGATAAGCGTAGGTCGATCACAGGCTATGTATTTACCATTGGAGGTTGTGCTGTGAGCTGGAAGACACATTTGCAGGATGTTGTTGCGCTGTCCACCACTGAAGCAGAATATATGGCTATTTGTGAAGCAAGTAAAGAGTCAGTTTGGCTGAAAGGTTTGTTTGCTGAGCTTGCTGGAGTTGATTATTGCATTAATCTGTTTTGTGACAGCCAGAGTGCAATTTATCTCACTAAAGATCAGATGTTTCATGAGAGGACAAAGCACATTGAGATTAAATATAATTATGTCAGAGATATTGTTGCAAAGGGTAAGCTAAAGGTATGCAAGATTAGCACTCATGAAAATCCTGGCGATATGTTGACAAAGCCGTTCTGTTGCTAAGTTTGAGCTTTGCTCAAGCTTAGTTGGTATTACAGCTTAGCCCAAGAGGCTGTGTGGCGCCGAAAGTATTTCTTTCTTTGTTGTGTTCAGGGTGAAGGATTGATTTATACTACAGGAAGGAATTTGTCTCAAGGTGGAGTATGTTGATTTGTGATCTAAATTCTATATATCAATTAGGCCAGTTTCTGGACAGAGCGTAGCGGAGCCCCGTCGCCGGAGGCTCGAATTAGGGTTTCCTTGTTATATATATCCTGTAAGCCGCCGTTTGGGATAGAGCATTAGAGTTGTAAATCCCCGGCGTTGTAACCTCACCCGATATAGTGAAGATTGTTGCTGGCTGGCGCCCGTGGTTTTTCCCCTCTCGCATTGGGAGGGTTTTCCACGTTAAATCTTGTGTCTCTCTGCGATTGATCTTGTTTACTTCGTCGTTTCTTCCGCCGTCACGTGCAACAGAGAGAACTTATGCTGAAAAAAGTTCTTTGGTCTTTGTATGTATAGTTTGAGCGTGGAGATGATCACGGTCGATGACGAGTAGGACTAGGAATAGGATGGGAGATCTGAGGTTCAGACAGTCGAGGATGTCATGAAATAGTCGGGCTCACGTTAGGACACATGGAGATTAAAGATAGATGAGATGCGAAGGAGTTATGGAAGGTATCCATAATTAGAAGGTTTAAAGATTTTAAAAAACCTATATTTAAAAAGATTTTAGGTCCCTTAATTTTCGACCTCGGTCTGTGTCCAGCTCCGCCCAGGTCTAGCATTCACTGCTCTCGCTTTCATTGCATACTTGAGGCTCTCAGCTTCATCACACATCTGCCCATACGCATACAAGTTCGTCATCCGCGTCGCCAGCGTATGGGATGGGTTCAGCATAAGGACCGCAAGGTGAGGATGACCCCGCAAGTTCTTTTTAGTTCTCTCTTGGGTTAAATTTCTAGATAATGGATGTAAATACAACCAGAAATTCAGTACCTAATGCAAAGTACTAAAACAAATAATTGTTGTTTGCTGAGATTTCAAGTCAAGAAGGAAATAGTCACCTATTGCTCTAATGATCATTCCTCACCAAATTGGGTGATAGTCAATACTCTAGTTTGTTTCTACTAGAACTACGAATTCTAATGCGAATTAGTTTTTTCTCGTATTAGCATTGGTGATGTGTGTGAATCCATGTGTGGATTCAGGGGGAAAAACTGCAGCGCCACAAATTCTACTGCAACTGTTTGATTTCATTTGCCCTGCTGCGTGCATGAGAGTCAAGCTTGCTGCCACTTTCTATAGGGCCTTGTCTATCTATCGTGTTGTTTCGAAGAGCATCGTGGCAACCTTTTGTTGTTGTTCAACCGTCTGCGATAAATCTTTATAGATAGTTTATACTATAAAATTATTTATGATAGTTCATTCTATACCTTTTTTTTATTTTCAGTTAGCCTTAGAAAATATTAGATATACCCTTTAAAAACAAGTAAATACAACACAAAGAATTCTATCATTGACGTTTTTTTTGTTAGAATTTTTATTACGTTTTTTAGTTTTTTGTTAGAATTTTTAGTATATTTTTTTAGCAGACGTATGCAACCTATCAGTGACGTTATAGATATACGTATGTATATTGAATGCTCACTCCCGCTTTCATCAGTTTCTGAGTCATCTGATGCTTGTTTTATGTCCCAACTCTCTAAGGAAAAGAATTCTATCGGACAGAGTCTAAGGCCCTGTGCTCTATCGTGCCGTTTAGCTGGATTACGAGTTCCACTGATAGTGAGATTTGAAATTTGAAATTAAAGCACCACTGATTAATCAGAATTATGTCACGCTTTTGAAAGAAAAAATGAGATTGTCCTCACGGCCACGGACACCAAGTCATTGCTTGCGAAGACGTTTTAATTTGACCGGCCGGCTGAAAAAAGCCTTGTGAAGAAAATGTTGGCACACCTAGTTTCGTTCGTTTCAGTTTTTTTTCAGTTTTAGCTTCTAGTTTCAGCTTTTTTTTACTATTCAGTAATTCATTCTTTTTCTAAATTATTTTAGATTTTTTTAGGCTTTTTTATATTTTTCTTTTTTCTCCGTGTTCCTTTGCATTGTCTGTGATAGGCTAACATATTTTTCTATTTTTTATTTTTTTAAATTTAATTATACTTAAAAAGCCAAATCAGCTACAGTAAAAAACCAAATCAGACAAAACCCTTTTTTTTGCTATGTCTGTGGCTTTTTGCTGTATTTTTTTGAAACAGTGACGAACAGTAAAGATAGCGTATACGGTTTTAGACTAAAAAATTAGTTAGAGAAATAATTTTGAGAAGCTGTTCTATTTATTTCAGCTTTTAAAGATATTATTTTATTTATTTTACTTTTCGAAGAAAATGAGGTTAAAAGGAAAAAAGGGCCAAAATCCTTTTTCACCTTTACACAGGCGCGAGTAGTATAACTTTACTAACCCACTAAGATTCAAATTATGATAACCATCTTTATTCTTTACACAGGCGCGAGTACACATTAGTGGGAACTTTTTGAGCTTGCAGATTTGTCCTCGTCTCTCTAAGACCCCGCTTGTTTCGGTTTTTTTTCAGCTTCAGTTTCTATCTTCTGCTTTTTTTCACTATTCAATATTTCATTTTTCTGAATTTTTTTAGATATTTTAGGCTTTTTTGTATTTTCTTTTTTTTCCCGTGTTCCTTTATATTGTCCCTAATGGGTTAACATATTTTTTCTATTTTTACATTTTTAAAATTAATTATACCCAAATACCCAAATCAGCTACAGTAAAAAAAACTAACTACAGTGAAATTTCAGTCAAAAACCAGAAGCCATCGCTAAAACTAGCATTCCCTAATTGTAGGCATGTGCCAAAAGGGCTCACTCATGTGTACATGCGTGTGTGATGTGCAGCATGGTGGTGTATGTATATCTTCGTGTACTTTGTAATAAAAAAAAGTTGAAACAAGGCTACATATTTTTTTTAGAATTTCTAGTACATTTTTGCTCAGAATGGCGTTGAGCGGTGGGTGTTTGTTTTTTTTACTGTTTTGTTTTTGTTGTTTTTTATTTTTTTATTTTTTATTTTTTTTCGTATTCCTTTGTGTTGTCTGTGATATGTTAACATATTTTTTCTAGTTTTTTAATTTTTTTAAATTTAATTATAATAAATAAGTTAACTTAATTACAATAAAAAATAAATCTGCTACAGTAAAAAAAGTTATAAATCAATGCTATTCGAAATATCCCATATGCCATCTATCAGTGACATAATAGATATACGCATGTATGTTGAATGCTCACTCCCGCTTTCATGAGTTTCTAGTCATCTGATGCTTGTTTTATGTGCCTATGCTAGCCTAAGGCCCTACATTTAGATGTTTGTCCCTGTGCCTTATCGTGCCGTTTACGCTGGGTTACAACTTACAAGTTCTACTGATAGTGAGATTTGAAGTTTGAATTTAGAGCACCACTGATAACCGATGAATCAGAATTATGTCACGCTTTTGAAAGAAAAAAATGAGATTGTCCTCACGGCTACGGACACGAAGTCATTGCTTGCGAAGACGTTTTAATTTGACCGGCCGGCTGGCCGGCTGAAAAAAGCCTTGTGAAGAAAATGTCGGCACGCCTATAAACTAAGCCTTCGATAGGCTGAAAAAAGCCTATCTACAGCATATGTGCTCTCTGCTCGATCGGTCTGGTGGCCTGCGGCCGTGAGGGCAACCTTTCTTTCTCATACAAGAGGTACGTAGGATCCCAAGAAATAGTGGAGGTACTAAGTTACGTCTAGTACTGTTCGATGAAATCTCTGTTTTTTGAAGGGAGGAAGAAACGCATAAGAAGGAACAGGAAGCAAGCCTCGAGAAAAGGAAAGGCTGAAGTAGCAGGAAGAAAAAACAATCAGGTACTTTACATATATTCCAACTAAAATGAACATATGTACTTTGATATCTAACATTTATTCAGTATTACCTAACCTTTCCCTTGTTTCTCTATCTACGCATATATAATCAAGGCCTAAATTCAACCAAGGTTGCTAGGCTAGCCATGAAGGTTACTGCAGTTGCACTGTTTTTCTTGGTATTCATGGCTTGCTGTGCACATGTTGCCATCTGCTCCTTTAATGGAAACGAGACGGATAAGATGTCACTACTTGAATTCAAGAAGGAAATCAGCCTCGATCCACAACAAGCTTTGTTCTCATGGAATAATAGCAATCACTTCTGCAATTGGGTAGGTGTCTCGTGCAGCTTGAAGAATCCATATCGTGTCACGTCGCTTAATCTTACAAATCAGGGTTTAGTAGGGCAAATCTCTCCTTCACTTGGGAACCTAACATTCCTAAAGTACCTAGCCCTACCAGAAAATGCATTCACAGGACAAATCCCTCCTTCCCTCGGTCATCTGCATCGCCTTGAAACCCTCGACTTGAGTAATAACACGCTACAAGGAATTATACCTGATTTTGCAAACTATTCAAGACTCAAGGTTCTATGGATGAGTCACAATAATCTAGCAGGGCAAATTCCTGCATATTTGCCTCCAGACCTTCAACAGCTGCAACTTTCATATAATAATCTTACCGGAATTATCCCTTCTTCTCTTGCCAATATAACCACACTCTATGCGCTTGGTTGTGTGAGTAATATCCTCCAAGGCAACATCCCAAATGAGTTTGCAAAGTTACCCACCCTAAAGTATCTGTATGTAGGTCTCAATATGTTTACAGGTGAGTTCCAACAAGCCATCTTAAATATTTCTACTCTTGTTGGTATTAATCTTAATGGGAATCGTTTAAGAGGAGAAATACCATCCAATGTTGGTAACTCTCTACCCAATCTCCAAGTGTTCGTATTAGGTGACAACTTCTTTCATGGGCATATCCCTTGTTCATTAACAAATGCTTCCAAGCTATTTCTACTCGACATATCACAGAATAATTTCACCGGAGTAGTGCCTAGCTCCATTGGCAAACTTACCAAACTGTCTTACTTAGGTCTTGACTGGAATCAACTCCAAGCACGTAACAAGCAAGAATGGGCGTTTATGAACAACTTAGCAAACTGTACGGAGTTACAAGCTTTCTGGGCACAAAGGAATCATCTAGAAGGACAGTTGCCAAGCTCAATAAGTAACCTTTCCGCTCAGCTTCAATATCTATTTTTGGGACGAAATCAATTATCAGGGGGTTTTCCTTCTGGCATAGCATACCTTCCAAACCTAATTGGTTTAGGGTTGGATAGCAATAAGTTTACAGGTGTGATACCACAATGGCTCGGAGCTCTCAATACATTGCAATACCTAGACTTAGCTAACAACGTCTTTACTGGGTTTATTCCATCCTCCCTTTCCAATTTATCTCAATTGACACAACTTTTTCTAGATTCAAACCAATTCATTGGGAACATACCGCGAAGCTTTGGAAACCTTCCAATCCTTGCAGTACTAAACAGTCCCAATAACAATCTTCATGGTGCGGTACCAAAAGAGATCTTCAAAATTCCAACAATATTGCAAATTGATTTATCATTCAACAACCTCGATGGACAACTTCCTACTGAAGTTGGCAACGCAAAGCAACTCGTGAATTTGCGTCTTTCATCCAATAAGCTATCTGGAGATATTCCTAACACTTTGGGTAATTGTGAAAGTGTGGAAACCATCTGGTTGGGCTGGAATACTCTCAATGGAAGCATCCCCACTTCATTAGGCAACATAAGTAGCCTTATGTGGCTCAACTTGTCTCACAATAACTTAACTGGGATAATACCACCGTCTCTTGGCCATCTACATCTTCTTGAGCGACTAGATTTGTCATTCAACCATCTTAAGGGTGAGGTCCCAACAAAAGGAATATTCAACAATACAATTGCCATAGATATTGATGGAAATCAGGGGCTTTGTGGTGGGGCACCAGAGTTACACCTACTTGCATGTTCTTCCATGCCTTTGAATTCAACTAAGCACAAGAAATCAATTGTACTTGAAGTAGTGATCCCATTAGCCAGCATGGTGTCACTTGCTATGGTGATCTCTCTCCTGTTTCTATGGAGGGGAAAACAGAAGACAAAATCTGTATCTTTGCCCTCACTTGATAGCAAATTTCCCAAAGTTTCTTATAATGATCTTGCTAGAGCAACGGATGGATTTTCGACCTCCAATCTAATCGGCAGAGGAAGATACAGTTCTGTATATCAAGGAGCACTGTTTCAAGGCAGAAATGCGGTTGCCATCAAAGTCTTTAGCTTGGAGACAAGGGGAGCACAAAAGAGCTTCATTGTAGAATGCAATGCTTTGAGAAATGTGCGTCATCGTAATCTAGTTCCTATCCTTACTGCATGCTCAAGTATTGATGCTGAGGGAAATGATTTCAAAGCCTTAGTGTACGAGTTCATGCCACGGGGAGACTTGCATGCGTTACTATACTCAACTCGAAATGGTGAGAACACTTCAAGTTCAAACCACATTACACTGGCTCAAAGGTTAAGCATTGTGGTGGATGTAGCAGATGCATTGGAGTACCTCCACCATAACAACCAAGGAACTATTGTTCATTGCGATCTGAAGCCTAGCAACATTCTTTTGGATGAAAATATGATAGCTCATGTTGGAGACTTTGGCCTTGCTAGGTTCAAAGTTGATTCCACAACATCATCTCTCGGTGACTCAAACTCAACTTCTTCACTTGCAATAAAGGGAACCATTGGATATGTGGCCCCAGGTAATGTCTAATTTCTTATTGTTCTATGTTTCCATATAACTTGAGCATAAATTATTTATTTTCAATAATTGTGCTAACATGTGGCTAACTTTTCTTGTATGGGGTCTACTATAGAGTACGCCGGTGGCAACCAAGTTTCAATTGCCTCAGATGTTTATAGCTTTGGAGTTGTTCTCCTTGAAATATTCATCAGAAGGAGGCCAACAGATGACATATTTAAGGATGGATTGAGCATTGCAAAGCTCACAGAGATGAGCTTTCCTGACAAGATATTGCATGTTGCTGATCCCCAGCTGCGACAAGAGTTAGACTTTTGCCAAGAAACCCCAATGCCCGTGAAGGAAAAAGGTGTGCGCTGCCTGCTTTCTGTGCTAAACGTTGGCCTTTGTTGTACCAAGATGTCCCCGAGTGAACGCACTACCATGCAGGAGGTGGCTGCAAAGCTGCACGGAATTAGGGATGTATATTTCAGGGGGAACTGAAGAAGCAATTCAGTGTTGTTGTTTGAATAGTTTACAGAAGATTCATAGGTAATCACGTAGCATGCAAGTGTCATTTTGGTTGCGATGAGATCACTCCATTGAATAAAAATAGTGGTTGAGTTTAGAAAAAATGACCACAAAAATTGGAGTGATGTAGTACCAGATGATGTAGTGTTTCTTATTTTCACTGCATGACAAGTGGCTCTGTAAGGCAGTAAATGTAAGATATAATTTATCCTTGATGCAAATATGCAAGATGGGCTACATGCATATCTTACGTCTTGTGTGTCCTTGGTTTGTTCTGTTCGAATTGGCTCCAAAATAAGTCACATCCATATTGAAAAGGAGAAGGTTGCGGCTGCAACTAGTTATGTAAAGTCTGCCGTCCAAAAGGAGAATGTTGCGGCTGCAACACCGACGGACGGATCTCTGATCTCTCTCCTCTTCAACTGGAGCAAGATGGACCTGAAGACACAAGCCTCCGAACGGCGCACCAACGCTGCTGAGAAAGAAAGGCGTTCCTAGCTGCTACACTACACGCGGCCGTCCTATGCGGTAAACACCGTGAGCCCAAATAGGAGGAAGCCTTGGTTGGTATCGTCCATGGGAAAAAGGCCGAAACCAGCTGGATGCTCGACCGCGGCACAGGCCCCTTGTGGTCGTGGGCTATGCTGTGGAAACAAAGGCCTCTATGGTTTCCTTCCAATAAACAAGGTGATGATTTCTTTTTTGTCTTTTTAAAACGGTTTATTAAGACAAAATTTTAAAAGTGATTTATTAATTTTTAATTTGTTTATATAAGCACTTGAAATCATCAATCGTGACTAAAAAGAAAAAATTTGTGGCTCAGGCTCCCGAACCGCATGCATAAAAACCTACCGGTGGCAATAACCAATAAAGTGTCCCGCTTAGAGGGTCAGAGCATCTTCAATACTCCACAGTTAACTATCTACTTAGGAGAGATGTTACAGTAGCATCAATAATAGCTTCAGCAATATTGCTATTACTAGTAAGCTACCCGTGCGTTGCAACGAAAAACCAAATAAAAGTGATATATACTTTATTGTTGACAAAAAGACATTGCTAGTTTTTAAACCTTTGAAAGGATGACAGCTCATGGTATGTATGAAAGAACATGAAAAAAGAATATATGATAATAGCAACAGTAAAGACATTATTGCATTAGGCAACCATATTTCATTGATGTTTTATTGGCTTACATAAATAAGAAGTATATGAAGGAAGACACTCTCCTATTCATGAAGGTTGAAGAATATACTATACAAAAGCAAAGTGAAAAGCATCGTGATTTTCTCGCAATCATCCATCTGTCGTGATTTTCTCTCTCACTCTTGCATGCAAATATGGCGATCATAGTGAATAAACAACCAATTCATGTAGGGTACATATCTAAAGATAGCAAGATCAACACTAAATGTACCTATTAGTCTGCTCTCTTTATTGATGTACTACACCCAGGTTTGTGCACATCCGTTAAGTTCTATTTCATAGAGCTAGGAAATAAAAAGAAATAAGATGCTGGCAATAGTAGACCAGCAGTTCCAAATAGCTCCACTAAAAATTAGTAGGTTCTACAATTTCATATAGGGGCATATGAGCAAGCATGTATAGTAATTTAATGTAAAAGGGTATAAGCATGATGCTACCTCCAACGGGCGAAACATTGCATAGAGATTAGATGGCTACCTTCTCCCGCCAATAAACCCATAAAGAAAGAAGGGCCATCCAATTTAGCATAGTTCTTTGATATGACTGTGATTCCTTAAGCGATCTTGAAATAATATACCACACAAAGGGAAAGTGAAAAGCACAAAAAATTAGAGCAGGATTATGCCTGTAAGGCAGGAACTTGACTCTGTACAATCTCCTATAGGAAAAACACTCTAGAAATCTAACCTTAGCAAAATAAAGGTAGCACATGTGTATATCATGTGTATATGGTAAGTAAAACTGAACCATCATGCTAGCGAACCAAATTGCTGATGCCCTCTCCTCCCGAAAGCAACTAAGATCATTCGCATGCATAATCAACAACAAGAAAATAGCTAACATCCTGAAACTGCTGATCTTATGTCAACTCTTACCAACAACTTTGCAATGAGATCCTAAAATTTGACTATAGGTCAGCATTAATAGATTAGAGGTCCATACATTTGGGCGTGCAAAATGTATCTAAGTTAGAAACATCCCAAATATGGTATAAGAAAGCATGCTATGATGTAGCTGCTCTAGAGCCACTGCTTGTTAACAAATACATGCGGAAGAGTTTTAGGCTAAAGCAAAAGGAACAGCTACAACATTCGGATAGGAAAATAAATCATAACTGTGTTATAAGAACAACAAGGCAATAGCGGTTGGCCGCTTACTACTGATATATGTGTAGCTTCCCATCTAATTGCAGCATCATTCGAAGCGGCTAGAATCTGCAGGCAAGCACCTGAAATCCAAAGGAGTTTAAGTGAGTACTTTCTGATCTGTCCTAGCACTTCCGACGACATAGCATCCATGGAGCTTTGCGAGTTGACCAACAATCTGGCCAACCGCTCGATGCAGCGAAACAAATGAGACTCTCCTTTCTTTGGTGAGTAGACCTCATAGAATCCAACATATCTTTGTAAAACCGGGCATGCTGTGGTGCGAACGGAATGTCGATTAGCATGTTGGGTCAAAGAATAGCTCACAGAAAGAAATTTCAAAAACAGTAGCTAAACGGATCAGTATATGCTGGTTTTCATGACACCACAAACAGAAAATTTCAGAAACAGTAGCTACATGGATCAGTATACGCTAGTTTTCATCATGTCACAAATAGAAATTTCAGAAACATTAGCTACATGGATCAGAATAAGCTAGTTTCCATGACGCCACAAACAGAAATTTGAGCAAAGAGCTACACGGATCACGGATCGAGATCGCTAGTTTCCATCACGTCATTGTCAATTCATCACAACAACCAAGAAAAGATCACTTGGCATATCCCTTAACCACACACCCTTTATTCATTTGTCTCTAACCTTCCTTTTCTTCTAAATTACATACCACAAATTTGTGCAACCAAGGTGACTTTCTATAAAATATCATGACCTGGTGCTCCTTAAAGGATAATCTTTTTGGTCCTTCGCATGATTACATCCTTTCATTCATGATTTCTGCTGTCCATGCTTTAGAATTCAACTAAATAATTAAAAACATGACTAAGAAACTTACCAAGAAGCCCCAAATGATAAGAGAGTCGAATGTCACTTTGCTGAATCTTCCTCAGCTGCTCAGGCTTGTCGATCAGACTGTATTCCTCCCAACCAGTCAGTCCCGAAACAATGTCGCTCGCACCGAATACCGAATGAGTGGAATCCACCACCCTCGCCACGCCAAACCCTTCTATAACCTTGACAGATCAAGAAATCGCGCTGATCGATAAACAAATCCTCTATGTGCGATTTAACGCACACCTATTTCTTGAGCAATCAACGAGAGAGACCAAGCGAAAAGGGAGGATAATTTGAAGAGGAAAATAAAAGAATTTTACTGATCCGGGCTTGAATGGGGGGATGTAGGAGCCGTGGAAGTCCCGCATCTAGCCGCGCATGTAGGGGTCGCAGGAGAGGTATATGTTCTTCAGGGCCAGCGGCGCCCTGGGGGAAGCGCAGCGCGACGGTGTCACCGTCGACGAGCACCATGTCGTCCTCCCTCGGCGCGCTGCTGATGTACTCCCGTAGCACCGAGAGGACTCAGCGGTGGCGCGGAGGAGTGGGGTAGGGGGAGTGGAGGCGGCGGCGTGCGGGGTGGGGAGGCGGAGAGGAGGCGGCGCGCGGAGGTGGGGAGGCGGAGGGAGGGGAGGAAGCGCGCAGGAGAGAGAGGCGGGCTGCCGTGGGGGCTGCTACTCGGGCGCTACCTCCGGAGGCGGCGCGGTTGCGTCGGGCTCCACCATGGGACAGCGGGATTAGGGTTCGAGGGTTTTCGCCTCCGATGTCTACACAGGTGCGGAGGCGGCGCTTGGAGGGAGGAGGGGAGGAGGCGGCGGCGTCGCGGGGTGGGAGGGAGGGTGGGAGGCGGCATCGAGGGGTGGGAGGGAGGGGAGGAGGCGGCGGCGCGGGGTGGGGAGGAGGAGGAGGCGGCGGCAACGCGGGGTGGGGGGAGGGAGGCGGCATCGATGCGGGGTAGGGGAGGGAGGCGGCGACGGAGCGGAGGGGTAGGGAGGAGGAGGAGGTGGAGGCGGCGGCGCGGGGTGAAGATGAGGGGAGGCGGAGCGGAGTGGGAGGGAGGGGAGGGGGGAGGAGGAGGCGGCGGTGGATGAGGGAGGGGAGGAGGCGCTGAAAGCGGAGGGGCAGTTAGATCGCGAAAGAGAGAGAGAGAGAGAGGAGAGAGGAGAGGGGCGGTTAAGATTTTTTTTATTCAGATCAAATGGCTGAGAAGAGGTATAGGAGAGGACTCATCAACCACCAACTCCTTTTAAAGTAGTAAAGATTACTCCCTCGGTACGGATCTGGTTCGTATCCCCTCCTCCCACGCGCGCGACTTCCTGACCCTGCCGCCCCTGCTGCCACCGGCCCCCACTGACACTGGGCTACCCCCGCCGCCCCTGTCATCATGGGTCTGTTCTTTTTGGCTATGGTTGGTAGTTTTTGGCTACGGTTGGTGACTTTTTGGCTGTTTGCGACAGAGATTGCGGAAAGAGATACTCGTTTGTGATTTTTGATGATACAAATATTAGTTTTTTAACATGTATTATAATTAACTTGTAGATCTTATCTTAAAAAAGTACTCCGTTTAAAAGTTAGTTACTGTAGAAAAACCAAAAACAATTTTTAAAAACCGTAAAAAAAAATAGGTCCAATAGGCCCCTCCGCCGCCGGCCCACCCTACCGTCGTACATTTCTGACATACACTTTGCTGTTCTATTTTTGAGAATGCTACAACTGTGTAGGAGACCTTTCATTGAAGTAGAGACATGTGTAGCTCGCTAGAAGGTCCTAATCAATGCCTAGTCTGTGTACTCATGTAGTGTGATATGTGGACAATATCTATTCATGTAAAGAACTAGGTCGGTTCTTGTGTACTCTGTACACTTTTATCTGCAACTACTCCTTGTGTACTTTGTTTTCAAGTACTATGTTTGAAAGGAATCTCCTTGCCGTGAAACTATTCAATCGGTATTCTGTTTGGAGCGAATTTGCTGAGAACAGCATATCATGTATGAGTATGTCTAGTATTGAAGTTGATCTAAATTTATGTTATATTTATGTAGGATATTTTGTCGTTTTGTGCCAGACGTGACATGACATATGATGCACATATTGTATTAGATTTGGTGTTAATCTATAGCAACCAACTCTGCTTCGGTTTTCTTTCCATATAGAACTTTTTTCCTCACACTATATATGCATTCTAGTAGTCCATAGAAAAAGGTGTACTTCATAATAAACACTCTATTGTAATATCTTCTCATTATAGTAATTTGCTTTCGAGCATCTATGATTTTTTTTCTATAAAGATTTTTCATATAAAAAATTCATATCTTTTATCGCTATTTTTTGTACATTATTTATAATAAGTAATATCAAAGCATCAGATTTTAAATCAAACATTCTGCTTCAAAAGAAAAAACTCCCAGGATGCCCATCGCACAATGTTGCTCATTGGGGCGACATCCGGCTCGACGACTGGCGTCCACGGCGAGTGTGCCTCGTCGAATCCGAGTCGCTAGGCAGCATCGACCAATTCAATTCGAGTCGAAGCTAAATCTCAATCGGAACAAACCGAAGCAATGAGATGAAGAGAAAGCGGGATGCAGTCTAGCTCGTTTCTTGCTGCATCGGGAGAAGAAAAAAAAATCGATGTGTAGCTGTGGTGATCAGCCACGTTGCGCAGTCCCAAGGAAAAGCAGTAGGCAGGTCTATTTTTGGGGGAAAAGTAGCGCATGTCTCGTGTCAGGAAGAAAAGAAAAGGTAGACCAAAACCCGAGGCAACCCGAGGCGATTGTGAGGATAACTAAATTTGGTATTTTATTTATTATTTAATGACATCTTTGATGGTAACTAGCATGATACTCTCTGCAGTTTTGCTATTTGAAAATAAAGTTTTGCTTCAATTTCAAATTGAGATGAAAGATTTAAGTACAAGAAGGAGTTTTATTTTTGCATGGATACAATAACGTTTTCCAATAATTGTCGCAGCTCGATATAAGAGGTCTATTATAATTTATACTCCATTGATGGTACAATAATTCGTTTCATCTGGACAGTTTTACAGGAACAGTTTTAATCATGGCTACGGCTTGACAACCAGATGTAGCAACCAACTCTGATTCTGTTTTCTTTCCATGTGGGACTCTTTTCTCTCGCGCTATATATGTACCCCAGTAGTCTATAAGAAGAAGTGTGCTCCATAAGAAGTGCTCAATTGTAATATCTCCTTATTATAGTGCTTTGCCTTCGAGCGCTGTGATTTTTTCCTACAAGGGTTTTTCATGTAAAAATTTGTATTTCTCATCTCTATTTTTTCTGTGCATTATTTACAATATCTAGGTCTTGTGGCCTCTTGTTGATTGATCTTTAGTCTAGAATCTAGATAGGCAAGAGGGCAAGGTGATGTTAAGGTGGCAATGGCAAGAGGGCCTGTTCTTTTTGGCTGCGGCTGATGACTTTTTTAGCTGTTTGCGACAGAGATTGTAGAAAAAGATATAATCGTTTGCGATTTTTTATGGTACAGATATTAGGCTTTTAACGTGTACTACAATTAACTTGTAGATCACGTCTTAAAAAATACTTCGTTTAAAAGTTAGGTACTGTAGCAGAAGCCAAAAACCGGCCGGCTTGTGCCTAGCCGAACAGGCCCAGAGCCACCTTGTGCTTTCAACTTAAAAGGTGAAAGATGTTGTTGTACCGTTGTGAATTGTATGCACCTGGTATAGGTCCCACTTAGAAGCGCGATGTCATTTACGTTCGGTTTTTGCGGTGACGTTTTTTACTGTTTGGTTTTTTCTCTTTTTTGTGGTTTTTTTGGTTTTTTCGTATTCTTTTGCATTATTCGTGATGGGCTAACATGTTTTTTCTATTTTTAAATTTTTTAAATTTAATTATGCTAAATAAACCAACTCAGCTACAGTAAAAAAATAGTTACAGTAAAAAAAAGGCAAAAGCCACCGTTATTCTGAAAACCCTCATAGTGACACTGTCATGTTCTTTCTTTTCCAAAATTATTAGAGAAAACAGACATGAAATGGATTAAATAGGAGTAAATCTACAATTTATAACCAACAGCTTATAACCATCTATAATTCAGTTTCTGCTATAACAGCAACAGTGACAGGAGCCCTAGCTACATGATCTTGCCGGTCAATCGATCACTCAATCACAGCTTGCACCCAATGCCAATGCCAATGCCATTGCCATTGCGCATGCCGCCTGGTTGGTTGCCACCGGCCTGGCTAGCATCGGCAGGATGGACGGCCCTCGCAAATGGCATCGTCACACGAAGCGCTTCCGACCGTCAATGATGATTAGTTTGTCCAGAAGGCCTCTTAACTGATAGCTTCTCAATTCGCTTCAGAAGGACATCAAGTTCAGAAGTGAGCAGAACACACATGCAATGGCCACAATTGAATGATTTTGACCAAAAGGCTGATTTTGGCCAGGGAGTACCGTGGGAGTAAGAATATCATTATTGTAGCTTCAAATAGATCTACAGTGGAAGCTAATATGTATTAGAGTGGAAGCGTAACTATTTGGAATAAATTGTACCGGTCTTGAAGCTGTTATACATGATGCTGGGGCTGCCGGTAGTACCTTCAGTTGACGTGGCATACTCCCTCTAAATCTTACATTATAGGTGCTCTAAGGACATCCTCAGTGCAAGACATTTCTATGTTTATGCCTTCCATATCACTTAAAAATAACAGTAGATATAACTTCTCAATATATAATGTCTACCAGTAGACCCAATCAATAAAATTTATACCTTCTCCCACCTTTCTCTCTCTCCGTCTCTTTCCTCACCCATGCCACAGATTTAATAGGGTAGACACAACTCTCATCGCCAATACATGTTTTAGTTATGTCTTCCTTAGTTTGTGTGCTCAAGCAATGTCTCATGCAAGACGCTGTTTTTCCCTCTTTCTTCTTTAATTCTTTGTGTAGGACTGGTATGGCAACAGAGGTGGATGAATTATACCTTCAAATTTTTTCTCTTAAGTATTCATCGATATTCACTCCAATAACTATGATAAGCTATGAAGATCATAAAACAATCACCACATGAAAAATCCAAATGAAAAAAGATCAAAACAATCCTTCACTGTGCCTTGCAGTCAGACCGCTACAGTAATTTTCAGTTAGACTGGTGAACAGTAGACGGTTAGATCACTACAGAAATTTTAGCCCGAAATAGTAATTTCAACACTATTTCACAACCAAAAATCCATGAAAATGTCGGATCCACATCAGTTTGTTCTTGGGGTTTGTAAGAACACGCAAGTATTGTTTATTTCGGATTCATTACAATGCACGGGCACTCTACTAGTTTTTAAAAAGTTTTCAAAATCATAACCTAACAAATCAATGAAATCAAATATTTGCCCCTGCCTAATATTCAAGTCTATATCTATAACTAATCTTCAATTTAATTTTTTATAGGTTGGTACATATATCATCACCTAATATTAACTATTTTGCTTTAAGATTTGTAAATTTTTCTAGTAGAATGCTCACTCTTGCTTTTACCATTTTCTGAGTCATCTACTGCTTGTTTTATGTGCCGGCAGGAAAAAATTCTATAGGCTCTGATCTTTTGGGCTATGGTTGATAACTTTTTACTACGGTTGATGGTTTTTGTCTGCATTTTTCAACATGGCAATAGCCGATAGAGATGCTGACATAGACGGTGTATACGGTTTTGGACTCATGAGCTTTTCAACATGGCAGTAGCGGGTAGAGATGCTGATATAGACGGTGTACACGACTTTAGATTTATAAAGCTGTTTAGAGAATCCACGTAAGAGGTCACTCCATTTTACCGTTTGGCCTTTTGACTTCTGGAGAGACCAAAAACCCAAAGTAGAAGCCTAAGCCAAAAAGACACTTGCGAGACGGGACGTAGGCCCTACCTTTAGAGGTTTCTGTCCCTGTGCTCTGTTTTGCAGTTTACGGCCTTGTCTACTATTCATTTTCCATACTTTTGTGTCTCCAATTTCTTGTTTTCAACAATTGTGCTCACACGTGACAAACTATTCTTGTATAGATTCAACTATAAAGTGCGCTGGTGGTAACAAAGTTTCAACAGCCTCGGATGTTACAGCTGGTTGTTCTCCTCTAAATATTCAGTTGCAGGAGGCCAACAGATGATATGTTTTAAGGACGGATTGAGCATTGCAAAGTTCATAGATATCAACTTCCCTGACAAGATATTGCAGATTGCTGATGCCCAGGTGCTAAGCTTTGCCAAGAGACTCCAGTGGCTGCGAAGAAAAAAAGGTGTACAATGTTTGCATTCTGTGCTAGACATTGGACTTCGCTGTACCAAGCCATTCCAAAGTGAACGCATGAGCATACAGGAGGTGACTGCAAAGCTGCATGGAATCAGGGATATGCAGATCTCAGAGGAGATTGAATAAGCAGTTCAGTTAATTACTTCAGGAGCTAGATTATTGTCTGAATAAATTACTCCAGGAGCTAGAGTATTGTCTGAATAAGTTACTTCAGACTTGACATTTTGTCACAAATCATGTGTGTGTCTTTCCTGTTAGTGTGTAGTCACTATTCTTTCGAAATAAAGTGTAGCTGTGTAAGCGACCATAACTGTTGTACGAGTCCCAGAAGTGGGGTGCATGTCCTGTTTACATTGAGTTATCTTTCTACGTACCCCGGACGATGCATCGGCATTGAGCTGTTTTACGTGATCTTGTGGTGATACTACGCGTGATCTTGCGCCGGCCGGGCCGGCCTGAAGTGACATAGGTGCCCGTCAACGCGGCATGAGGGAGACTATCGTGGCGTGCGTGGGCCTGCCGTGAAGGACCGACTACAGCCTAAGAACGCCGATGCGATCGCGTCGGTAGGTAGAAGTAGTGCTGACACAGGGAGACTGCCCTGCCTGAAACCACACACGCAACGCGAGTATGTACGTACGTACCCTGTAGGTAGAACTGAAAGAAAAGCGTTCTAAGTTGCTAGACACCATGAGACCAGGCAGGGAAAAGCGTCTACGTCACCTATAGATGATACTAAAGATGTTTCTATAATATATTATCTTTTTACATGTCTAATATCTTTATAGACAGCTTTGTCATGATATAATGTGTCTCGTTTCTTGTGTTACAGTTGACTATTGTATAAGAGACGGTTTAATTCTCTATACTCTCCCTCTCCTCCATATTATCTTATGTCATATGTAACAAGGCGTACAAACAACTCCCATCACATCATTGTACATAGCCCTAGCTTAATTCATTGCAGGCCAGGACCGCTCGGAATCTTGGATGGAAAATCCGTGGACACGCCGCGCCCCTAGCTGGGCAAGCGCGCATGCATGGGCCAGCATAGCATTTGCATGGTCGATTCTGAGAGCGTGGAATATTTAGTCCAATCACGCTATTCATTCATTGATTCAAGTTACAAAAGAGTTACACATATATATATAGCCTAGCATGGCTAATGGGAGCATAAGACTAATGTGAACACAACACACGATTAATGTGAATTCAAGAGGTTGAATACAAAGCACGAGGAGGTGAGGTATTCGGTAACCAAAGGGTCAGACTAAAACGCCCTGCGGTCTGAGCGTCAGCAATGCGGACGTTCAGGCTGGATCTGAACTTCATGAGGACAGAGGTAGACAACCCCTTGATGAATGTCTGCGAACTGTGATGACGTCGGTACATGAAGAACGCGGACATGACCGAGGGCAACGCGCTCCCGGTGAGGAGACGGTTCGTGCTTGTGGACGACAGGCCGGCGATGATGAGCTAGCGTGATGACTATGGTAGACGGGGTGATCGGAAGGCCACAGAGGGAGGGCCATATCAAAAAGCGTGCTGCGTCATACCACAATGTCATCAGAAGAGAGGAGACGCCAGAAAGATCAAAACCAAGGCGGTGAAGTCCGAAGCCGAGAATATCGACAGGTTGGTAGGGTGACATAAACCGATTTATGATCGAAAAAAGTAGAGAAAACCAGATCTGAAAATGACTAAAAAAAACTCTAATTGGTAGCCGATCGGATGTCGGCGACATGACTTAAACTACAGATTACGCAACCTTCGGGAGAGATTATGGGGACAAGATTATCTCTCAGAGGCGGCGCGACGGATGTTGTGGAGGTGACGGCTCAGGAGCGGTACCGCTCTGATACTATGAGAGCGTGAAATATTTAGAACAATTACACTATTTATTCATTGATTCAAATCATAAAGGATTACATATATATATAGCCTAGTATGGCTAATGAGAACACATAACTAATGTAAACACAACATAAAATTAATGTGAACTTAAGAAGTTAAATACAAAGCATGTACAGATAAGACGTTCAGTAACCAAAGGATCAGGCTAAAAAATTCGATGGAGACGGCCAGTGCCCTGTGACCTACTGCACCATGAATGTCTCAGATCAGTTGGCCTTTGAGCTGCCTGCCTTGACTTACCTATGGCGACGGTGTCGTCCTCCACTACGTACAGAGGAATCACTACCGGTGAACCAGAATTAAGTGGCGCCTTTGGGAAGATGAACATCCTGGTGCAGGATTGGTTTGGCGGAGACTCGATCAGTCAGGTTCCGGCTTTTACCGATGGAAATGGGGCCTCTCACCGTGAAGCCGTCGCAATCTGATCAGCACGATGCATGAACCAAAAGTGTCTGAAGAAAATGCTAGCTAGCACGAAGCAATCTGACCAAGCACTGAAGCAAGTGGCGTCGAGCAAGCGATGCCAATGGCGCGTCTATAAATTACGGAATGGTGCAGCAACTCTCCACACACTACACCAATATTTCTGACTGGACTCTACACCTATATTTCCCTCGGTGGCCATCTCCCGTACTCCTCTTGCTGGTGCCCTCGAGAAGTCGAGCTGTGAGTGTGAGCATGCATCTCATGCTAGCATTTGCTCACCGACTGCATACAACTGACAAGAAACTATTTGTGTGCCGGAATTGATTAGATCAGGTAAATGAGCTGCTACTTGTCACCTTTCTCTGATTTGTGTGTTCCTTCAGGCTTTTCTGAAGCAAAATCTCAACACTTCCAGTGGCGGTTACAGTAACAAGTAAAGACAACAACTGATAGTAATCCTGCATTGGAAATTTTCGGTCCTGTTCAACAGTTCTGATCTAGGGGTAGAAAATATGAAGTAGAAAGAAAAAATCGCCTAGGTACTTCACAGTTCACATAGCACAAATGAAT
Source organism: Melocanna baccifera (assembly GCA_036346265.1). Classification (NCBI taxonomy): domain Eukaryota; kingdom Viridiplantae; phylum Streptophyta; class Magnoliopsida; order Poales; family Poaceae; genus Melocanna; species Melocanna baccifera. The sequence continues at coordinate 1,620,251 of CM070706.1, forward strand.
ATATTTACTAATATTTAATGACTATCTAAAATTTTCCTTGTTTTCAACTATGCATGCATGTAATGATGATGATCTAAGTTCAAGCAAATATAGCTAGCCAACCCAGGGTTCAAAACATCGGCCGGAATTCACCGACAATCGGCGAATATCGGTTTTACCGGCCCAATTAGGGTTTGGTGTTTTCTTGTGATCTAGAATGAGATTTCTTCAATTGGATAGAATCAAGTCTAAGAACCTTGTGTTTCTTAATTTGATTTGGTTCCTGACATCCTTACAAACGCCCACACCAATTTTGGTAGTATTTGGACAAGGTTTAATTAAGTTTCACAAATTTGGGTTTTTGCCTCAAAGAGTTTGTGCCTGAAAATAGAGATGCAGTAGTACCATCCACCCTTTACAGTAGTACCAGTTGGGAGCGGTCGTATGGCCTCCCTTAGACGGTAGTACTAGTTGGGTACGGTCATACCAGCCTCCCTTTGACGGCACTACAAGGTGTTGCATCTTTTGGTCACAAGTCTCTATACATTTTGTGTAAATTTTGTGTAGAAGGTTTAATGTGAACTTAATAACCCTCATAGTCATTCGAGGAGAAAACTCTAGTGGGCCTAACTTGAACGGGCAGACGACAATTGTAAGAAGAAAAGAGGGAGCGATTAGTGATTCGGAAAAGTATATCAATGTGTGCCAGAGTTTAGCGAGGAAGAATTCCAACATTTATGGGGCTTGTTCTTTTAGGTTTCTAAAAGCAGCTTTTGGTTTTTACTACAGTACCTAACTTTTAAACGGAGTAATTTTTTCAAGATGGAGTCTACAAGTTAATTGTAGTACATGTTAAAAACCTAACATCTGTATCATCCAAAATCGTAAGCGAGTATCTCTCTCTCCGTAATCTCTGTCACAAACAACTAAAATTCAAAAATTTCAGCCAAAATCCATAAGCTGCAGCCATATCAAATAGGCCCATATCAATGTGTGCAAGAGTTTAGCGAGGAAGAAGTCCAACATTTGGTATCAGAGCGTGTTGATCTTGGTGTTGCCTGAAGAATATGAGCGAGAAGGCGAAGACCCAGGGTGGGCTAATCTCCCTCTAGTACCCTTTCCTGACGACCGTCAATTATCCGATGTGGGCAATGAAGATGAAGGCGAACATGCGCGCCCAGGGAGTCTGGTGTGCAGTCGATCCGAATGGCAAGGACAAGGAGCTGGAAGACAAGGTGAATCAAGCGGCTTTGGCTATCATCTACTCGATGATGCTTCAGCTCGTCGGGAAGGAGACGGCACGAGAGGCGTGGGAGACACTTCAGAAGATGCACGAGGGGGTTGATCGTGTAAAGGAGGTGTGGCTCCAGAATTTATGGAGCGGGTTCAAGAATCTCCAGATGGGAGAGACCTAGTCGGTGGACGAGTTCGCTGGTAAGTTGACTTCTCTATATAATCAGATGGAGGAATCTGTAGCAGTGAAGAAGTACCTGCGTGTGCTACCAGAAAAGTATGTGCCTGTCGTCATCACTCTCATGTACTCCCCTGACTTGGAGAAAAAGAAGATCGAGGAGATCACCGACTCTCTCAAGGCGCACGAGGAGTTACTAAAGGGGTTTCAGTCTCGTACTGAACAGAGGTTTCAGTCTGATAATCAGCACGTGTTGCTAATAAAGGGAGATACAAGGAGTAGTAGCTCATCAAGCAGTCGCGGTCGATGGCACGGGCGAGGTGGCCAGAGTGGTCGAGGCGACAGAGGTGGTCGTGGAGATAACGCCTAGCAAGGCGGTGATGACAGATCCCGTGATAAGTCACATATCAAGTGCTTTAAATGTGACGAATACGGACACTACACGTCACAGCACATAAAGTGTTTCAACTGCAACGAGTATGGGTATTATGCTTCGTATTGCTAAAGCAAAAACAAGAACGGGGAGGCAAACCTCGTCTAAGGCGAAGTAGAAGATGACAATCCAGTACTATTTCTCTCTTCATATGTTGAAAAAGTACCGGCCATGGTGATACTAAATGAAGAGAACGTAGTTCCAAAACTACGCACGAAGAAAGACAACCACGATCACTCGGATCGGTGGTATTTGGATAATAAATCAAGCAATCACATGACGGGAGATCGATCCATGTTCCATGAGCTCGACAAGAAGGTTTGGGGCAAGGTCAAGTTTGGCGATGGCTCTATGGTAGAGATAAAAGACAAAGGGACGATGATGCTGCAATGCAAGAACGGAGATAAGAAGTTGTTGACAAAAATTTACTATATACCAAGTCTGTGCAACAACATACTTAGTCTTGGACAGATGATAGAAAAAGGATACAGAGTGGTGCTACAGGATGAGTTCTTGCGTGTCTATACCAAGAACAATGATCTGTTGATGAAGGTGATAAGATCTCCAAACCGGTCTCCAAATCGGTTGTACAAAATTTTTTTGAAAACTTGTAAGCAGGTTTATCTAAAGAGTGGTTTGGAAGAGTCAAGAGATGGCGGGACCCAAGGACGAGACTTACTGAGCATAGATGGGGGCAGCCAAATAGGGCATGCAGAAGGCCAAGATGGTGGGACCCAAGTGCGGCACATGCACGCTCAGGGAGTGCGCATAGAGAACGGCTCGGGCCCACAAGCTGGCGGCCCTAGGGCTAGAGCAGGTGCATGCGAAATTGAAGAAGGTGGCACACACACAGTTGCAGATGGTGGACTTCGTGCGGGTAGTAGGCTCTTAGGAGGAAAAAGTGCACAAGTTCCAAGAGGAAGACTTGAGTACAAGTTGGTACAATTTTTTGTGGTTTTGCAGATGGAACGCGGTCAGTGTTGGAGATAGGACGCACGAGTGCGGGAGTGAGAGGCGGTGTAGCCTCAGCTAAGATGTGCATGAAAAACGAACGGATTTGGTCCAAGAGAGAGGAGCAGGAGGCTCTGGTAATAGCGAAGCCAAGGTGACTGTGGGAGCAGGTGCTCCAACCCAGGCAAGCATGCATGGAAGGATGGACTCAGTTCAGGTGCGGGAGCAAGAGAGAAGATTGGCTTGATCAAAACGGAGAAACAAGATTAAGGGGGTGATTGTTAGAGTTAATCTTGTTTTCGTAGGATTGGTTTATTTTTTGGAGAGTTTGTTTAGTATTTACAAAGTATACGTATAGGAGTAGAGAAAGGAAATAAGAATCCAAGTGGGATTATGAGTCAGAATCCAAGTAGGATTATAAGTCCGAGTGTTAGGCTTGAAATTAGCCTATATAAGGCACAATAGTCATGTAATTGAGAAAAAGAGAAAATAAGAGAGAAATAAGAAGAAAAGAGGGAGCGGTTGGTGCTCTGGAAAAGTATATCAATGTATGCAAGAGTTTAGCGAGGAAGAATTCCAACATTTATATCAATGTGTGCAAGAGTTTAGCGAGGAAGAAGTCCAACAAATTGTATTTGCCGTACGACGGTGCTTGTCCTCTATCTTGGCCGCGTCAGACGATGTAGGGAACCCAACGTGATAGTCTGTTGTGGATGCGAGCAACTCAGCAAGATGGTGGTTCGTTCTGCTCATCCCTCCCGCTGCCGCCGGTCGCTGGTGGGCGGAGCTCCGCCACCTCCATCTCTTCCTGTGCCATGTCCCATACGAGAATAGTGGCAGCGCAGCAGTAGCAGAGGGTGGAGGAGGTGGTGTACTGGTTCTCACGGAGGAGCAGGAATGGGATATGTGCAACATAACGACCGCAAGGCGATGACCCCACAAATCTTCTGTGTTCTTTTTCGTTATTTTTGTTCGGAAAGCTAGGTCTAGGCCTGCAAATCTGGTCTATTGGTGGGCACTCTTTACTTAGTCTATAAATAGGGGGTTCTAATATTTGTAAATAATACAAAAAATAGAGAAAACAATAAAGAAAGGAGTTCCCCTCTTATCTCTCTGTGTTCAATTTATTGTTTGCAATATTCTGTGTTTGATTTATCTATTTTTCATAGGAGAGGAATCGCTTAGACTAGATTCACCAGCAATGGTTCCTCAATACATTATCAGCACGAATTGCTCTAGTGGATCAAAGGTAATAATCGAAGCATGATATTTGCATATCTAGATCGCTCTAAATTCTATAAATTTTTTGCTTTCTAGATTATTTCTTTACAGTGCAAATCCATTCTAATATACCACAAGCAGACATAAAGTTATTGGTCAAGCCGATTGGTAGATTTTGCACAAAGAATAGATGATGATTGCATGGTAGATTGAAAAAAAGGGAGAGAATGTATCTGGTTCCACACGGCTGCGTAGCACCGCTGGCCTTGTACGGCCGCATCGTGCGTCGCCACTGGCGAGCCACCGTGTCGCGCTGCTTGCACACGGCCAAGCCACCCCACGTGGCTAAACGCACCGCCGACCCCTGCATGGGCCATCGCCTTGGAAGCATCGCTCGAAGTCCCGCACCGTCGCTCGATCATTGGCTCCAGCGCCGTGCGCCCCCGCAAGGGCCATCATGGCCTCGACCGCCGGCTCTCGCGCTGTGCGCCCCCGCACGGGTTGCCGCCAACTCTTGACCTATGCGCCCTTGGGTTCGCATGACGTTGTTCCCGCACAAGCACCGCCGTCTGACCTTGCTGCGCCACTCTGCCGCTCCAGTTTGGCCCCGCATGGCCGTCGGCCCCGCACGGCCGATCCACCACAGCGTTGCACCGCTGCCGGCCGCACTGGTGTCATTGCCCGCCTTTGCACGTGAGTCTCTACCGCTGCATGGCTGGCCTCCGTGTGAGAGCCGCTGCCGACCCGCGCATGAACAGTGGGTAGGGAAACCCTACTTCTCCCTCTTTGAATTGGCTATAGTAAATCTGGACCGTCCAATCGGCAATAGACCATCCGATCGACCATAAGAAGTTCGGACCAATCGAACGACCATGAGCAATCTGGACCGTTTGATCGGCCATGAGCAATCTGGACCGTCCGATCGACCATGAGAAGTTTGGATTAGTCCGAACGGCCATGAGCAATCTGGACCGTTCAATCGGCCGTAGACCATCCGATCGGCTATGAGAAGTTCGGACCAGTCCGAACGGTCGTGAGAAATCTGGACCGTCCGATTCACCGTGTACCATCCGATCAGCGGAAGGAAACGTTCGAATTGTTCGAATGGCCAGAGGGAAGTTCGGACCGTCCAACTGGCCCAAGGTAGTTCTGACCGTTCGATCGGCCAGGGGGGCACAAGGGGAGGGGGCGCTTAGATTTTTGCAAATAGGCTCTCAAAAAATTAGAAGATTACATGAATTTTTTTAAATTGAAAATTAGTAGAGAAGCCATCGGAAGTTGTAGAATTAACTGAAAAGACATATTCTAGTATAAAAGGGCCTCGGGAATTCAAATTTTGAGTTATTTTTCACATCCTAAAGCAAGTTTAGCACTATTGTTATTATTTTCTATACTTTTTCTGTATTTACTTACTATTTTGATTAATCATAATTGTTTAAATTGTTTTTAATCACTGAAATTAACAGTAAAATTATAGAAAATACGTAAAAAAATTCTGAAATATTATAAGAATATTTTATATCATTATCCAACTTATTTCATGCATATTTATTTACAGTAAGACCGTTGTATTTGTCGTACGACGGCGCTTGTGCTCCTCTATCTGGGCCGCGTCGGACGGCGTAGGGAACCCAACGTGACAGTCCGCTGTGGATGCGAGCAACTCAGCAAGATGGTGGTTCGTTCCGCTCGTCCCTCCCGCTGCCGGCGGTTGCCGGTGGGCGGAGCTCCGCCACCTTCATCTCTTCCTGCGCCATGTCCTGTACGGGCATAGTGGCGGCGCAGCAGCAGCAGAGGGTGGAGGAGGTGGTGTACTGGTTCTCACGGAGGAGGAGCAGAAATTCCGGCGCCTTTTCCATCTCACCGAACACTTCGGCCTCGGCGCGCTGTTCCGCATCGCTAGCGTATGGGTTAAATCTTCTATGTTCTTTTTCGTTGTTTTCAAATCTTCTGCAGGATTTGTTGGCTTAACGCTTGCTAGCACCGCTGGTGATGATTCTTTTTTTTTGGCCAGTTCTTTTTAGTTCTTTCTTGGGTTAAAGTGCTAGATAATGGATGTAAATACAACCAGAAGTTCAGTACCTGATGCAAAGTACTAAAACACATAATTGTTGTTTGCTGAGATTTCAAGTCAAGCAGGAAATTGTCACCTATTGCTCTAATGATCGTGCCTCACCAAATCGGGTGATAGTCAATAGTCTAGTTTGATGTCTACTAGAACAACGAATTCTAATGCGAATTAGATTTTTCTCGTATTAGCATTGTTGATGTGTGTGAATCCATGTGTTGATTCAGGGGAAAAAACTGTAGTGCCACAAACTCTACTGCAACTGCTTGATTTCATTGCTGCCCTGCTGCGTGCATGAGGGTTAAGCTTGCTGCCTCTTTCTATAGCGCCTTGTCTGTACCTATCGTGTTGTTTCGGAGAGCATCATGCCGTCCTTTTGTTAGGATGGCTTGTGGAAATTAGGCCAGTCAACTCGTGGCTCGCGTTTTCATCTTCATTGACGTTGTAGAAGCTCGGTCACTACGGAAGCCGTCTTTGACTGGTTCTATGTATAGGAGTTCAACTGAAGAAGAAAACAGTTTAACTACGTCAAGCGCCACCTATCCCAACGTGCTGACCGGGTGCCCTTCGAAATCTTGCAGGGAATCCCTAATGGCGGCAGCCTATTTCGAAGGATGCCCATCTGGTCAAAGAAACCAATGAATAGAAGGTCCACAGAGTCGGCTCTGTCTATATCCATCATGTTGTTTCGGAGAGCATCATGCCGTCCTTTTGTTTGGATGGCTTGTGGAAATTAGGGCCAGTCAAGTCGACTCGTGGCTGGCGTTTTCAACTTCAATGACGATGTGAGAAGGCTGTCGCTTTCTCCATTTTCTTTGTAGAAACGGGGTCACTACGGAAGAAGAAAACAGTTTAAGTCAAGCTTGCTGCCACTTTCTACAGGGCCTTGTCTATATCTAGCGTGTTGTTTGCAGAGCATCATGCCGTCCTTTTTTTAGGATGGCTTGTGGAAATTAGGCCAGTCAAGTCGTGGCTGGCGTTTTCATCTTTAATGACGATGTGAGAAGGCTGTCGCTTTCTCCATTTTCTTTGCAGAAGCTGGGTCACTGCAGAAGCCGTCTTTGACTGGTTCTATGTATAGTTCAACGGAAGAAGAAAACAGTTTAACTCTACAAAACTGTTTTTTTAAGAATACAAAATTGAAATTGAAGTAGCAATCGAGTAGAAGATTAGATAGCTTTTCACTCTGGTGAAGCGATGGTGGAGGTTCTGTAGCTCCTGTTTTCGGGAACAGAAGCGTCGAACGTTTCGCAACAGCTCAGGTGTTTTGTTACGGACAGAGGTAGCATCGAGCCTGCTTACGAAAATTTAAAAGGGGTTAGTTTGACAAAGATAAGATCTAATGGTCAGTTTTAGCATTTTTATGGGCGTCCAAGTCCAAATGGTAACTTACAATCAGAAGAGCCGAAGAACACACCCACAGGAACGCCTGGGTGCGGTCGCAACCCTAACACGGACGCTTGAACTGTAGTTGCTTCTTCTGGTATCTGGGTGGGGTAATATAGCAAATTTGAGTACAACCAACCGTACTCAGCAAGTCACAATGGAAAATCCCAATTTACTACATGCACAGGATTCCAAAGGAAGGTAGTATACTGGTTTATTAATTTATGTGGATGCAGTTTTATTTGTAAACACTTTTAGAAGTTCAAGAAACGACAACTACTCCTTAAGATTAGGGGGGTTTTCACGAAAAGTTAATTAACCAACTAGTCCGATTAAAACACTGGTAAAAACTACCTAAGCTTCGCAACTAGAATCACCCAAGTGACACAGCTCCGTTAACCGGGAGCATGGCGTATTCGAATACCATTTAATTGACTCTGCAGAGTTGCCCAACTTTACCCACATGTAACCTTAACCCTCATGACTGAGTTAAGGAACCGGGTCGTTTCGCTGCTCAACTCTTGGCCCGGGGTCCGCAACCCGCACTGACTCTCAAGTCGCACTCTGCCTGAGTTGAGCAGGTACTAAACCAGGGTTGACAAATCAACACCTGTGGTCGAGCGGTTACTATGTCATTTGCTCGGCATAAGGGTCTAATCCTTATATTTCCTCGAGGTCCGCGACCTCCAACTTCAGGTAAAGCGGTGGGTGAAGACCGTCTCGCGATGTCCCACAACACCCTTACCCTACACTGCACAAATTTATGGTAAAGCGGTGGGCGCAGACCGTCTCATGGTTTCCCACACACCTTTACCCCAAACTGCACATGCCAGTACAACCATTCTAGGGTACGGTGTCCCATACCACCCTACCCTAGCTTGGGTTTTCCAAGTCTACCGGCCCACGGCCACAACCTTGGTAGTGTAGAGAAATTAGCATAAGATGATAATAATCTACACGTGATAATAGTACACATAAATTAAACCTAGGGCTCACAATGGCGGGGCTACAATTTAATATGGCATATAATAGTGGTAGGACGTATCTAAAATTAGCACATTATTCTAAACATTTGATTTTACTTAAACTAGCATTTTACAACTAACAATAATGAAAATAGCATAATTACATAATTTAATAAACATGGTACACAACATGTTCAAAGGGATTGCGACTTGCCGTTAATCTGGACGATCTCCGCAATCTCGAACGAAGAAACACCGGGATCCGATGCTTGCACTGACACTTTCGGAATCCCCGTCACTAGTGCAAAACACAATAAAACAGGAATAAATCAAAAGCAAATAAAAAAACATTTTATTTAGAAAAGAAAAGCTTAACTAACAAAGGGAGAATTTTTAGAATTTTCTTGGGATGAATTTGGAGGAGTGGAGGCCAAAAATGGGTTAAGGGCATTAAACTGAGCAAGGTGGTATATTTGGGTGATTTTTGGAGTTTCCTGGAATTTTCTAAAATTTATTTTAGATTTTTGGATTTCTGAAAATTGATAAATGCCTGGGAAAATTGAATGAACAGTGTTGGCCGGCCCTTTTGCTACAGTGCGGTCCGGCATCATGCGGCCTCGTGCGAGGTGGGCCACGCGGCGCGCCCAAAGATCTGCGCGCGAAGGCGGCGCCGGCCGATGGCGACACCGCGGCGCTCGCGGCGGTGGCGATGAGGCGGGCGGGTGGACGCGATGGACGGCAGAGGAGGAGCGGGTGGGGGATCGGACGGTAGCGGAGGGGTGCCATCCGACGGCTGAGGCAACAAAGCGGGGAAGGGGGAGAGCGGACGAGGGGGATGGAGCCGCGTCGCCTCGCGAGGGTTTTCATCTCCCTCTCGCTCGGCGGCGGCCGGAGGGAAGGGGAGGCGCGGGCCACCGCGAGTCGGCCGCGGGGAGGGTTCCACGGCCAGGCTGGCGTCGGGGCTCCGGGGAGGAGCTCGGCCTCGGCTTCGGGAAGGCAAGGGGCTCCGGGAGGAGGGAGATGACGGCGGCGGCTGCGGAGGCCGGGGAGAGGATCCACGACGCGGGGCCAACCGTCGAGCGCAAATGCCAAGGTGAGTGGGGAAAAAGGAAGGGGAGGTTATGGGGGGCTTGGGCTGCAATGAATTCGAGTTTTGTTGAGTGGAGGGGGAGATTGGTTGAAGGGTTCACCGGCTCGGGGGGGGGGGGGGCGACGGGGCTAGGGGCGATGGGGCCTCGATTGCTTGCTCGGGGAGGGAGAATGGGGTGGTGCGGCGTCGCCTGAGGCCGTGATTTGGCTTTTAATAGCCGAGGGAGGCGGGGAGGAGAACCGCTGGTCCGAAGAGGGAGGCGCGGAGGAGAACCGCTGGTCCGAAGATGTGCTCGGAGCTGGGACCGGGCAGAGGGCAGTGATGGGACGAGAGAGCGGGGAGCATGCGTGGGGGAGGAAGAATCCGGGGGTGGAGCGAGCAAACAAATTTTGGTTTAAATTTTCAGGTTGTTTCAGGTTCCACTCCGGTGATATCGGCGAGTGATCACGCGAAGATATCTGTGTTCTTGTATATTACTTCCAGTAGGCTCCGTTCGGCCTCTAGGGTAAGGCCGCCCCTAACCGATACTTGCTTCGACGGTCTTCATTGTTGAGTGGCACCCTCTGTAACATCCCAATTTTTGCTTTATTTGGAAAGGATAAATTTTAAATTAATTAATTCAAATTATCTGGATTTTACAGAGTTAAAAGTTTCTGTTTGAAACTAAAAATTTATATCAATATAGATTGGAAATATTTTTCTTAAGTCTAAAACCTCTCCAGGAGTTTCTGTGAATTTTTCTGGAATTTTTAAAATTTATTTGGTATTTTTCTGAGTATTTTAAAGCCTCCTAATCATTTCTGAAAATCAAAAAGTAATTAAAATTCTGAAACTCTCCTGGAGTCGACAAGTGTCGCCCATCGGGCCATTTCACGCCGCGGATCTATTTCGGCCGTCCGATCTCACTTACCGTTTCAATCCCGCCTTCCCTATCTTGGATCGACACGCGGCAAGCATCGGATCGTCCGTTTCGCGCCCGATTCAATCCCGCCGCGCTCGACCACTTACCGCTTCGCTGCTTTATTCTCCTCTGCGTGGCGCGTGGCACAATCGGCACCGTTCCTGTTGCCGTACTTAATCTCGGCCGCTCCTTCTCACTTAATGCACCAACCGCTCGGATTCTCTCACGGTTGTCGGATTGAATCGTGATCGTCCCGATCACTTACCCTCGCCCGACAATCGGTGGTCGGATCGCTTCTCTTTGCCACCCGTCGCACATCCACCCCCCTCATTCTTTCCCATTTTCTTTCTCTCGTCGACATGCGGGGCCGGCTGTCGGACCGTCGTCTCCGCCGATTCTTCCTCCCGCACCCGCCGCGCCCATTAGTGCGGCGAAAGCTTTCAATGCTTGATTCCTTTCGATTACTTCCGTCCGATCGCATATTAATCCCCGCCTCCACCGCGTCGGTTTACGGCATAAAGACGCGCGTTACTCCTCTCCTCGCCGTCGCATTCATCCCCTCCGACCGTTTCACTCCGGCGAACCCGCGCGGCCGTTACAACCCTCCCGGTCTATAAAACCCGCACCCGAGGTCCCTCTACCGCTGCCGCCCTCCCTCACCTCTCAGCGAATCACCGGCGCGGAGCCCCTCGCCCGATTTCTTCCCGCGGCTTCAAATACTCCGGCGAGCAATTGCGGCCGTCTCGGCTTCCTCACTCGCCGACGCCTCCCGGCGTTGCTGGTGCCAAGGCGATTCCGCGACCCCTCCACGAAGCCGCTGCATCACCGGAGCTCCTCCGTCGCCGTGAGGTCCCTCTCCGACCGCCGCCCTCCTCGCCGATCCTTCCTCCGGTCACCCTCGGCCTCGCGCAAGGTACCGATGCATTCCTTGCATCCTCCTCTTCATTTGGTACCCTTGGCGGCGCCGCCGTCACGAACTCGGCGACCCTCGGTCCGTCGCCACCACCGCCGCCGCCCGGCCGTCGGCCGTCGGGCCGAGGTGGCAGCAGCGTGGCGGCGGTCGGCGCCACGTCGGCGCCACCGGCGCCTCCCGCCACCTCGCGGCGTGCGCGCCACGTCGGCAAAAAGCCGTGACGTGGCAGCCACGCGGCGACTACGCGTCAGCCACGTGTATGCCACGTTGCTTCGCCGGCCTCCCCGCAGATAACCCTCAAGAGGGTTACCTACCCATTAGGGGTAGGCAGTGCCTCCCCGCTCACTTGGCTAGTGCCGCTCTCTTCCCCCTCCCACTCCCTCGGCGCGTTCGAGCCCGCTCATGTGGCGAGGTTGAGTTTTCTCCGTTTTAATCCGCGGCGACGGTAGGCCCCACCGTCAGCGACCACCCCTCTGCGCTAGTCACTGACAAGTGGGTCCCGAGTCCAGTGGGTCCCATATGTCAGAGACTCATTTTAAATGAAATTGCTGACCAGTGGACCCCACATGTCAGAGATTTCCGAATTTTTGGATTTATTCAAATCTGAGATTTTCAAATAGCCATATCTTTCTCATTTTAACTCCAAATTGGTCCATTCAAATTTCTAAATTCATCTAAAATTTCAATCTTTCATTTGGTATATCTATTTTCAATTTTTGAATTTTTATTTTATTTTATTTATTTGGAATTCTCGATTTACGTGTAGAGACCGATTTGTCCGAGCAACCTCAAGAGCAAGTTGTGGAAGATTTCAACCAGACACCGGAAGGCAAGTCTCCTTTGAACATTTTGCTCCCATGTTTTGCAAGTTTCCTTTGATCAACTTGCTCAAATGATTTAGAAAAATGTTTAGGTAGTATTTTAAATTAATGCATGCTTATGTTATATCAAGTGATAATTTGATTTAGAAAACTTAGTTAAAGACCCAATTTGTTATACCTTCCATTGAAAATTTGTTTACCTTGTACCATTGTCAACTTAGGATATCCCTTTGACTCAATAATGAGTTAGTGTTACAATTGTTGAATGTTTAAATACTAGCAAATGCTTAGCGTAGCAAATAAATATAATAATGTTCAAATGAGTAGCATGGTTATCAAATGTTTTGATGAATGATTTGTTTGAACATTGGTAATGGATGTTACCATTGTTAAATATTTTGTTTGAACATTGGTAATGGATGTTACCATTGTTAAATATTTTGTTTGAAAAGTGGTAATGTATGTTACCACTGTTAATTTGAAAATAAAAATGAAATTCAAAGGAAAAGTTGACAAGGGTGGATGGAAGGTTTGGTGAGTGCAGATTAGCACGAGAATAGTTGGGTTTGTGAATGAGCCACCACAGTCGATTAAGGACCGACGCTTGTGTTTGTCCAAAATCTGAGCAAAACAGTACAACCACAAGTCTATATGGGTGCGACCTAGCTAACTACCCTATAATAGTGTAGTTTAGATATCACCGGTGGTGTATTGAGTGCCGAGGTGTCTTGGTTACTCATAGTGAGGGACGGGGTTTCTTGTACTCATATGGCGCAAGAGGGGCTCCAACTCGTGGATTCGAGTTGTGGTGAAACCTTAGCGGGTGGTATTTAAACTATCTTGGAGTAGGCGAAAGGCTTTGTGATAATTTGTCTGGGTCTCATGCCAAAGGAAGCGTGTTGACTATTAAGATAATTTATCTCTTGTGGGTAAAGTGTACAACCTCTGCAGAGTAAAACTATTCGAATAGCCGTGCCCACGGTCAAGGGCGAACAAGGAATGCATTCACATGGTAGAAGTTTTGGTTTGATTTCAAAACAAAACAAGTTGGAGAAAAACTCGGGAGTAGTATAACTCTCGCGATGTTCAGATCAGGGGATGTAACCTGAGGTTTTGAAAATTGGCTGTGATGGCCTAGGATATTAGTGTTGGTAGTTTAACCTTCACTAAAGTCTTATCCAATTTGGTTATTAAAAACAAGTTGTTTACAAAATGGCTTATAAAGTAGTTACGTAGATTTGAAATAAAATGCTGGTTTTGCAAATAAACCATAAAGCTTTCCTTTGTGAAACCTTACATCTATGCATTTTCCCAAGACTTGCGGAGTACATTTTTGTACTCACCGTGGCTCTATAAATATAAGCGAGAGAATGGAGAAGATCAAGTGGAGAGTATGACTTCTGCGCGAATGTGGATGCGGTGGATTATTTACGGATGCCTAGGATTCGTCTCCCACCAATTGCTGTGGCGATTGATGGGTCGATCAAGTTATCTTTGCTTCCATTGTGTTTATTTTTGCTTGAGGTTACGTGAACCTTAGTAAGGCTATGGCCTTTGTAAAACTTCGATTACTATTGTAATAAAGCGTTGTTGGCAATGTATCATCTTTCTGTTTGAACTGTGTGTACTAGCATTGATCTTTGGGACTAGTGCAAGAATACACGAGGGGTCTAGGAGTTTCTACTCGGGTCTCACGAAGTGGTATCGAGCCATCTTGGTATAGGACGAGCCCTAGGTTTTGGGAAGCTTTAAGGATTTGTATTTAATAAAAATTTATGTACAAAAATATAAGTTTCTTTTGCTTCTACTCTTTTCTTATTTAGTATCTTGTTCTTGTCCTACTCTCATGATTTAAAAATCTTTACTAATCTCTCCTTATTCTCAAACTTATAGATGGCGGGTTCTTCGTCGTCTTGACCCGTGGGATCACCATTCTCATGGCGAGAGTGAGGAGCTTTGCGACTCTTCTCGACGATTAATGCAAGACATCGAAATATAATCAACGGCCCATTTTCAGATGGCGGAACACTAGAGTGATGACTATGGATTCATGGACCATGGAAGTATTCATCTATGCTCCGGATGGGCGGCTTGACCCGTCTCTGCGATATTGAGCACCCTCGGACCCATATGCGGGCGCTATCCAAGATGCGGCCAAGATGGCGATAGCGAGTTGTGCGAGGCACAAGGGGAATTCTGACGATCGCCTTTACGCTTCTTTCCGACTACGGGCGGGGCAGACCCACCCGAGGCTTTCGGATCGTGGTGGGCGACCCACGCTGTCTCATCAGTGCGATTCACCCAAGCATCGACGCGACTTACGCGAGCTCGGCGGGAGATAGGACTTCTCGGATGCTTCGGCGTCGAGCTCGACCACTCCGACACTCTCGAGCACAGCTGCTGCAGTCGACCGCCCACGCCGACGGCAGATGCGGCGAGGACAGGCTGCGAGGCGGTGGGCGTCTTGAGCTGCCACCACTACGCCGACTCCACCGGCTCTGTTGCTGCTCGATCGAGACTCTCGGACCTCGCACTAGGCTCACGGCAAGGAAGAGTGTGCGGCGCCCGATCCGCTACCCGACCTAGACATTGACGGATCGGCCGAGGACGCCAATGCTCCGTTCGAGATCACCTACTTTCACCAAAGCCGATCACGGTCGCGTTCGCGAACAACTGCCGTGGTTGTGGGCGAGTCACTCGTCGGACTCGGAGGAGGAGCGGAGGAGCGTATCATCATTGAGGACAATTAGATGTTAGATAGACTACCCTTTTTGATCGTTTATCGATACTAGAACGCTTTTATAATGATATGATGTAATAAAATGGATTGTACAGAGCCTTGTGCATTTGTGGTACAGCCATTTCAAAGTTAATTTGAATTTCAAAAGTTGAGTTTTCTCAATCTGTTGTGTTGATCTTGTGTGTGGTTTTGGGATGATAAAATTGCCCGTCTCTCATCTATGCTTTTCCCTCTTTTCAGTACTTTTCTTGATGGAGCTTGGATGGTGAACACGAGAAGCAACGTTAACAACAACCAGCGCCCAACAACAATGAGGCCCCAATTCCACCTCCGCCACCCAAGCTCCCAATATGGAACAAATGATGGCCATGCAACTACAACTTCTTGAGCTTTGGCCCAAAATCAAGTCAATCAAGCTCAGCAAGTACCTATTCACCCACCGCATCTAAGCTCGGGAAT
The DNA here is from genome assembly GCA_036346265.1 of Melocanna baccifera. Lineage (NCBI taxonomy): Eukaryota > Viridiplantae > Streptophyta > Magnoliopsida > Poales > Poaceae > Melocanna > Melocanna baccifera. The sequence goes on from CM070706.1 coordinate 1,635,589, forward strand.
TCATGAGGACCCGACCTCAGACCTTCGCAGATCTGCCGATCCGTTGGAGGCGGATGATTGGATTAAGGAAGTGGAAAGGAAGCTGAATCTAGCTCAATGTGCTGAACATGAGAAGGTTATATATGCTGCTCATCAACTCCAAGGAGTTGCTTGCCAATTGGTGGGACAATTCTTCGCACAGCACACCAGGATGCCCGAACATTGGTTGGGCGGAATTTTGGAAGCCTTCCGTAATGCCCATATTCCTATGAGTATTATGGAAATGAAGAGGAAGGAGTTCCATCATCTCTGAGGAAACACAGCGTTTACGCTTATTTAAGCAAATTCATTCACTATCTAGATATGCCCCGGAAGATGTGGCGACCGATCTTGCAAAGATTTGGAGGTTCATGGGAGGATAGACCCCAACCTCAAGGTTCAATTAGTCTCCAATGACTACCCTACTTTTCAGCATCTAGTGAATAAAGCTTTATTGCAAGAAGATGCTCAACGCCAACTCTTCGACTCCGGAAGAGGAAGTTCCAAGCTCGGCGATCTGCGGCGGTTCACGATTCACGCCACCACAATACAATCGACCTCCGTACATAGTCATACAAGGACACCGATTTACGCACCTCGTCCTTTACCTCAAGCTCCTAGAATCGGAAATGCAGCCCAAGCTGCGAAAAGCAAATGTAGCTGCGAGGAGTGCAATGCTACAATTGCAGAATATGGGACACTATGCGGAATCGTCCCACGAAGCGTCAGCGGTAACCGGTTCGTTTCAATCTTGACCCTACACCGGCAAGAGCTCCAACCAATGGTCAAGGTCGTGGAAGCCCTCAAACTCCCAAGACTCCACAGAACATTAATCGAGGCGTATCAACCATGTTACCGCAGAGGCGGAATATGCACGGGCGTAGTTACGGGTAAGTTTCTAGTGAACTCGATACCAGCAATTATATTATTTGATTACGGAGCTACACATTCTTTCGTAACAAAGGTTTTTGTTGAAAAGAATAATTGGAAAATTTGTTTGCTAAAGGACCTTATGATAGTCAATCTCTGGAAAGAATTGAGGACTAATTTGGTTAGCCCTAGTGCAACCATAATTATAAATGGAGTAAAATTCCTAGCGAACCTTATTATAATAGACTCCAATGGCATAGATATAATACTTGGTATGGATTGGTTGATCAAGTATAAAGGATGATAGATTGTGCCAATCGTGCCATTATCCTTACCAATTCGATGGAATTCGAGATAAGACATGAGGCGATTATGCACTCAAAGAAGGACGATATGTTAACCACCTAAAAGGGAAAAGTTTGGAAGATGTGTCGATAGTTCGCGAGTACCGGATGTTTTCACGAAGATTTGCGAGATTACCACGATCGAGAAGTTGAATTTGTTATAAATCGGTACCGATGCGGCTCAATATCAAAGAGACCTTATCGGATGTCGGTGATGATTTAGCGAAAGTCAAGAGGCAGATCCAAGAATTGTATGAGAAAGGATTCATCGGACCAAGTTCTTCGCCTTGGGGAGCCCGGTGCTTCTAGTAAAGAAGAAGGATGGTAGTCAGCGGATGTGCGTTGATTATCGAGCTTTAAATGAAGTCACTATAAAGAATAAGTATCCCTTACCACGGATCGATGATTTGTTTGACCAACTCATAGGATCAAGTGTTTTTCCAAGATTGATCTTGGTCGAGGATATCATCGATTGAAGATTAGATCGAAGATATACCCAAGACGACCTTCGCCACAAGATATGGATTATATGAGTATACGGTGATGTCTTTTGTCCGACAAATGCACCGCATATTTCATGAACTTGATGAATAAAGTCTTTATGGATTATTTAGATAAGTTTGTTGTTGTTTTCATAGATGACATTCTTATCTATTCAAAGAATAACAAAGAACATGAAGGTCATCTAAGGATAGTGTTGCAAAGACTCAGTGAACACGATTATATGCCAAATTTAGCAAATGTGCATTTTGGTTAAAGGAAATTGAGTTTTTGGGACATGTGATCTCAGCGGAAGGAGTATCAGTAGATCTGGAAAAGTTAAGGATGTATTAAATTGGACTCCACCCAAGGCGATGAATCAGATCCGAAGTTTTAGGATTAGCGGTTACTATCGTCGATTTATTAAAGGCTTTTCCAAGATTGCGGACCCTTAACCCATTGTTAAAGAAGGAGAAGAAATTTGAATGGAGTAAATCACTGTGAGGATAGTTTTCAAGAGTTAAAGAAAAGGTTAACTTCACAGACTGTTCTGCGGTTACCCGATATTCGAAAAGATTTTGAGATATTTTGTGATGCTTCAAAACAAGGTCTTGGTTGTGTACTAATGCAAGAAGGAAGGGTAGTAGCTTATGCATCAAGGCGATTAAGACCGCATGAAGAAAATTATCCCACTCATGATTTAGAACTAGTCTTTGTTGTGCATGCTCTAAAGTTATGGAGGCATTACTTAATCGATGTCGGTGTGAGATATATACAGATCATAAAAGTTTAAAGTATATATTCACCCACTGATCTTAATATGAGACAAAGAAGATGGCTCGAATTGATAAAGGATTATGATGTGGGAATACACTATCATCCAGAAAAGCTAATGTGGTAGCCGACGCTTTGAGTCGAAAGAGTCATATGAATAATCTGTCAATTCCAGATAAGCAGTTAACCCTCCATGAGGAATTCCAACGATTAAATTTGGAAATAGTTAACGAAGGTATTCTGTCTACATTGAAGGTTCATTCTACCTTGGAAGATCAGATCAAGGCAGCCCAAATGAGAGGATAAATATGTTAAAGAGATAAAGAGAATATGAAGAAAGGTAAAGCGCTGGATTCTCAGAAGATGAAGAAGGAATTCTTTGGTTTGGAAAGATAATACTAGTACCTGAGAAAAAGGAAATAAAAGATTTAATCTTAAAAGAAGCTCATGAATCAGGATATTCAATTCATCCTGGAAGTACAAAAATGTATCGAGATTTGAAGGAAAGTTCTTGGTGGAGCAGTATGAAAAGGAAATTGCAGAATATGTAGCCTTGTGTGACATATGTCAAAGAGTTAAAGCGAGCATCAAAGACCTGCTGGTCTTTTGCAACCTCTACATATACGAATGGAAATGGGAGGAAATTGGAATGGATTTCATAACAGACTACCAAGAACCAAGTTAGGTTATGACTCAATTTGGGTTATAGTTGACCGTTTAACAAAAGTCGCTCATTTCATACCAAGAAGACTACATATTCGGAGATAGATTGGCGAGCTTTATATGTCAAAAATTGTGTGTTTGCATGGAGTTCCAAAGAGGATAGTGTCGGATAGAGGAACACAATTTACCTCAAGATTCGCGAAGCTTCATGAAGTTTTGGGCACCAATTTAAATTTCGATCTTGCTTATCATCCTCAAACAGATGGTCAGACAGAACGGGTAAATCAGATATTGGAAGATATGCTGAGAGCATGTGCTTTAGCCAATAAAGCCAGCTGGGATAAAAGTTTGCCCTATGCGGAATTCTCATATAATAATAGTTATCAATCTAGTCTGAAGATGTCTCCGTTTGAAGCCTTGTATGGCAGAAAATGTAGAACACCGTTATATTGGTCGAGAGGCGGAGAGAGTCAAGTATTCGGACCGATGTATTGAAGCTAGCGAGAAGAACAAGTTCGTTTAATTGAGACAGGTTGAAAACAGCCTGAGACCGAGCAAAAGAGCTATGCGGACAATCGTCGCAGAATGTTAGAGTTTCAACCAGGAGATCATGTGTATTTGAAAGTGTCACCCCTAAAAGGGATGCGTCGTTTCAGGGTTAGTGGTAAACTTGCTCCGAGGTATATTGGACCATTTCCAATCTTAGCCAGAAGAGGAGAAGTTGCTTATCAGTTAAAGCTTCCTACCCAATTGTCAGATGTACATGATGTGTTTCATGTGTCGCAATTGAAAAAGTGTTCTGAGTCCCGAAGAGTTAATGCCTTTAGAGGAAGTGGATCTAAAGAGGATTTGACATATTCGAGTTTCAGTCAAGATTTTAGAAGAAGCGAGCGTCGCACCAAACAAAACCATCAAATTTTGCAAAGTGCGGTGGAACAATTGTCCCGTAGTCGGAAGCCACTTGGGAGCAAGAAGAAGATCTCGAGCGAGTTCCCTAGTCTTTTCCCAGTCCTTCGAATCTCGGGTGAGATTCTTTCTAAGGGGGTAGGTTTGTAACATCCCAATTTTTGCTTTATTTGGAAAGGATAAATTTTAAATTAATTAATTCAAATTATCTGGATTTCTGAGTTAAAAGTTTCATTTGAAACTAAAAATTTATATCAATATAGATTGGAAATATTTTCTTAAGTCTAAAACCTCTCCGGGAGTTTACGTGAATTTTTCTGGAATTTTTAAAATTTATTTGGTATTTTTAGAGTATTTTAAAGCCTCCTAATCATTTCGAAAATCAAAAGTAATTAAAATTCTGAAACTCTCCTGGAGCCGACAAGTGTCGCCCATCGGGCCATTTCACGCCGCGGATCTATTTCGGCCGTCCGATCTCACTTACCGTTTCAATCCGCCTTCCCTATCTTGGATCGACACGTGGCAAGCATCGGATCGTCCGTTTCGCGCCGATTCAATCGGCCGCTCCCGACCACTTACCGCTTCGCGCTTTATTCTCCTCTCTGCGTGGCGCGTGGCACAATCGGCCTGTTCCTGTTGCCGTGCTTAATCTCGGCCGCTCCTTCTCACTTAATGCACCAACCGCTCGGATTCTCTCACGGTTGTCGGATTGAATCGTGATCGTCCCGATCACTTACCCTTCGCCAACAATCGGTGGTCGGATCGCTTCTCTTGCCACCGTCGCACATCCACCCGTCCCCTCATTCTTTCCCATTTTCTTTCTCTAAATCGACATGCGGGGCCGGCTGCCGGACCGTCGTCTCCGCCGATTCTTCCTCCCGCACCCTGCTTGCCGCCATTAGTGCCAAAAGCTTTCAATGCTTGGTTCCTTTCGATTACTTCCGCCGATCGTGCATATTAATCCCCGCCTCCACCGCGTCGGTTTCGCATAAAGACGCGCGTTACTCCTCTCCTCGCCGTCGCATTCATCCCCTCCGACCGTTTCAGCTCCGGCGAACCAGCGCGGCCGTTACAACCCTCCCGGTCTATAAAACCCGCACCCGAGGTCCCTCTACCGCCGCCCCTCCTCACCTCTCAAGCGAATCACCCGCGCGCGAACCCCTACGCCCGATTTCTTCCCGCGGCTTCAAATACTCCGGCGAGCAATTGCGGCCGTCTCGGCTTCCTCACTCGCCGACGCCTCCCGACGTTCTTTGGTGCCAAGGCGATTCGGCGACCCCTCCGAGCTGCTGCGCCACCGAGCTCCTCGTCGCCGTGAGTCCCTCTCGACCGCCGCCTCCTCGCCGATCCTTCCTCCGATCACCTCGGCCTCGGCGCAAGGTACCGATGCATTCCTTGCATCCTCCTCTTCATTTGGTACCCTTGGCGGCGCGCGCGATCACGAGAGCTCGGCGACCCTCGGTCCCCGTGGCGCCACCACCGGCCGCCCCCCGTCGTGCCGTCGGGCCGAGGTGGCAGCAGCGTGGCGGCGGATCGGCGCCACGTCGGCGCCACCCGGCGCCTCCCGCCACCTCGCGGCGCGCGCCACGTCGGCAAAAAGCGTGGCGTGGCGACCACGCGGCGACCACGCGTCGACCACGTGTATGCCACGTTGCTTCGCGGCCTCCGCGGATAACCCTCAAGAGGGTTACCTACCCATTAGGGGTAGGCAGTGCCTCCCCGCTCACTTGGCTAGTGCCGCTCTCTTCCCCCTCCCACTCCCTCGGCGCGCGTTCGAGCCCCGCTCCGCGCGCTGAGGTTGAGTTTTCTCCGTTTTAATCCGCGCTGACAGGTAGGCCCCACCCGTCAGCGACCACCCCTCTGCGCTAGTCACTGACAAGTGGGTCCCGAGTCCAGTGGGTCCCATATGTCAGAGACTCATTTTAAATGAAATTGCTGACCAGTGGACCCCACATGTCAGAGATTTCCGAATTTTTGGATTTATTCAAATCTGAGATTTTCAAATAGCCATATCTTTCTCATTTTAACTCCAAATTGGTCCATTCAAATTTCTAAATTCATCTAAAATTTCAATCTTTCATTTGGTATATCTATTTTCAATTTTTGAATTTTTATTTTATTTTATTTATTTGGAATTTTCGATTTACGTGTAGAGACCGATTTGTCCGAGCAACCTCAAGAGCAAGTTGTGGAAGATTTCAACCAGACACCGGAAGGCAAGTCTCCTTTGAACATTTTGCTCCCATGTTTTGCAAGTTTCCTTTGATCAACTTGCTCAAATGATTTAGAAAAATGTTTAGGTAGTATTTTAAATTAATGCATGCTTATGTTATATCAAGTGATAATTTGATTTAGAAAACTTAGTTAAAGACCCAATTTGTTATACCTTCCATTGAAAATTTGTTTACCTTGTACCATTGTCAACTTAGGATATCCCTTTGACTCAATAATGAGTTAGTGTTACAATTGTTGAATGTTTAAATACTAGCAAATGCTTAGCGTAGCAAATAAATATAATAATGTTCAAATGAGTAGTATGGTTATCAAATGTTTTGATGAATGATTTGTTTGAACATTGGTAATGGATGTTACCATTGTTAAATATTTTGTTTGAACATTGGTAATGGATGTTACCATTGTTAAATATTTTGTTTGAAAAGTGGTAATGTATGTTACCACTGTTAATTTGAAAATAAAAATGAAATTCAAAGGGAAAAGTTGACAAGGGTGGATGGAAGGTTTGGCTGGTGCAGTTAGCACGAGAATAGTTGGGTTTGTGAATGAGCCACCCAGTCGATTAAGGACCGACGCTTGTGTTTGTCCAAAACCGAGCAAAACAGTACAACCACAAGTCTATATGGGTGCGACCTAGCTAACTACCCTATAATAGTGTAGTTTAGATATCACCGTGGTGTATTGAGTGCCGGGGTGTCTGGTTACTCATAGTGAGGGCGGGGTTTCTTGTACTCATATGGCGCAGAGGGCTCCAACTCGTGGATTCGAGTTGTGGTGAAACCTTATCGGGTGGTATTTAAACTATACTGGAGTAGGCGAAAGGCTTTGTGATAATTTGTCTGGGTCTCATGCCAAAGGAAGCGTGTTGACTATTAAGATAATTTATCTCTTGTGGGTAAAGTGTACAACCTCTGCAGAGTAAAACTATTCGAATAGCCGTGCCCACGGTCAAGGGCGGGCAAGGAATGCATTCACATGGTAGAAGTTTTGGTTTCGATTTCAAAACAAAACAAGTTGGAGAAAAACTCGGGAGTAGTATAACTCTCGCGATGTTCAGATCAGGGGATGTAACCTGAGGTTTTGAAAATTGGCTGTGATGGCCTAGGATATTAGTGTTGGTAGTTTAACCTTCACTAAAGTACTGGTCCAATTTCGGTTATTAAAAACAAGTTGTTTACAAAATGGCTTATAAAGTAGTTACGTAGATTTGAAATAAAATGCTGGTTTTTGCAAATAAACCATAAAGCTTTCCTTTGTGAAACCTTACATCTATGCATTTTTCCCAAGACTTGCGGAGTACATTTTTGTACTCACCTGTGGCTCTATAAATATAAAAGCAGAGAATGGAGAAGATCAAGTGGAGAGTATGACTTCGCGCGAATGTGGATGCGGTGGATTATTTACGGATGCCTAGGATTCGTCTCCCGATCAATTGCTGTGGCGATTTGATGGGTCGATCAAGTTATCTTTGCTTCATTGTGTTTATTTTTGCTTGAGGTTACTGTGAACCTTAGTAAGGCTATGGCCTTTGTAAAACTTCAGTTACTATTGTAATAAAGCGTTGTTGGCAATGTATCATCTTTTCTGTTTGAACTGTGTGTACTAGCATTGATCTTTGGGACTAGTACAGTAATACACAGGGGGTCTAGGAGTTTCTACTCCGGGTCTCACACCCTCTTTATCTCACCGTCTGGCTTTGATTGCGGTGTCCACCCTAGGACAGAGGGAGGGGGTATTGCTGAAGAAGGGGTAGGACCTTCGTCTACGGTGTGCACTTTTCGATGGAAGCTCTACATGCCCACCTCGACTTCCCTACAAGGTTGTGATTGCCAACCACTGTGATGATCTCTCTAGGGTTCGGGAGCTTTATACACAGGTAATTATGATGCAGGACCACGCCAAAAGCGTTGAGGATGGCCTTTTCCAAGATAGCATTGTATGGATATTGCAGATCCACAACGTCAAAGTTAATGGGCCTGTTCTTTCCGGCTGCGGCTGATGGCTTTTTGGCTGTTTGCGACAGAGATTGTGGAAAGAGAGATACTCACTTGTGATTTTTGATGATACAGATATTAGTTTTTTAATGTGTACTACAATTAACTTGTAGACCTCATCTTAAAAAAATACTCCGTTTAAAAGTTAGTTACTGTAACAAAAGTCAAAAGCGGCTTTTAGAAGCCGTAAAGAACAGGGCCAATAACCTCTATCCTGCTCTGCTCATCTTGTCCGAAGGCTACCTCGAGCACCATCTGTCCCAACGCGCTAACTGAACGCCCTCTGAAGCCTTACAGGGGTATCCCTAACGGCTGCAGCCTATTACGGAGGATGCCCCTATGGTCAAAGACGTGAGTTGGCTCTATCTATATCTATCATGTTGTTTCTGAGAGCACCATGCCGTCCTTTTGTTTGGATGGCTTCTGGAAATTAGGCTAGTCAAGTCATCTCGTGGCTGGCGTTTTCATTTTCAATGACGATGTGAGAAGGCTGTCACTTTCTCCATTTTCTCTGTAGAAACGGGATCACTACGGAAGAAGAAAACAATTTACAAAACTGATTCTTTTTTAAGAATACACAACTGAAATGTAGCAGTCGAGTAGAAGATTAGATAGCTTTTCAGAAGTAGATGGTTGGCATGCCTATAAATGAAGTGTGCAAGGCTATAAGCAGCTAGTAACTTACAGCTATGGCCGTTCTCCAACCAAAGTACGCAGCCTCTCTCTCATACAAGTGATACAAAGGCATTGTAAGTTACATCTACTATTTGATGAAGCATATATTGTTTTCTTTTTTGAGGTGGAAGAAACATATTGTTTTCTGTACAGTTAAGATGACATGTCCTTGCTGTTTTAATCACCCTAACTGTTTCCCCAAATGTCGAATGGTGGTGATCACAAGAAATTAAGGTGCACAAATGTCTTGCTTATCTTTGAGTTTGTAAATAGTGCTAATCAGATTCTAGAGTGTTTAACTTTTTTCCTAGAGAGAAAGCATTGGTTTCTAATCAGGAATACAATTGTATGTGTATTAGCTAGTGTCTTGAGGACGTCCAGATGTCATGGTGCTTGTTACTCAATGCAAATACCAATTGAGGATAGATACAAGACTGTTTACTAAAAAGTAAGTTATAAATAACTGGTCAATTATTGCTAGAAAAGTTTCTGTGCTGTAACACATGTAAAATAAGTTAGACACATATACACAATTTTCAGAGTTCAACAATTAAGCGCAGCACGTACATACACTAGTTGTTTTCTATCATCTGTTTCAGTTTTTCTCTCTTTTTTTGGAAAAGAAACTCCATGCACAAGTGAGGGACGAGAAAACTAGGAGAAAATATATATATCATGAGTAAAAAAATACAAAAGAGATATACAAGAGGGAGAGTATAAAGAAGATCACAATCAAAGTTTTGTTCAGTGGTTTTAGCAGGCAAATTCATGAATATTCAGCAGCATAAGATAACATAACTGATTAACTCCCGCATAATTGCAGGATTATGAAGAAAATTCACATATCCGAATGTCAATTAGATTAGTCAAGACTGTAGTTATAATCACAGTTGTTACGACATCGCCTAGGCATCGCGGCGGAGTTGGCTAGACGCCATGGCCATTTGCCGCGACTTGGGGGGAGGAGGCAGTGGGGGGAGGAGGCGAGGCAACTGGGGGAGGACGCGCCGGGGAGAGAACCGGAGGAGGCGAGGCGGCGTGGAGAAAGGACTGGAGGAGGTGAGGCGGCACGGGGAGAGGACCGAAGGAGGCGAGAGAGAGAGAGAGAGAGAGAGAGGAGAGTGTCAGGTGCTAGGAGAGGAGTCGGCAGATAAGGTGTCGGCGATGCAAAGTACGCATGATGGATACATACACATGCAGTAGACATGCACAGGCACGGTAGACATGCACAGGTGCGGCGGCTCGCCTAGGTGTCACCGACTCCACCGTGACAATCATGGTTATAACATTCAACATGCAGTGGCCGAAATTTTCACTTTTGTTGAATCTTGCTGATGGAATCGATAGCATACGAGATAATAACTAATAGACTCCCACGTAATTGCAAGACTCTGAAGAAAATCCACATATCTGAAAGCTAATCAGATTACTAAACATTGGTTATAATAGTCAACCTTCAGTGGCTGGAATCTCACTTCTGTCGAATCTTGAGGAAGAACAGAAAGCAAGTCCTGAGGAAAGGAAAAGCTAAAGTAGAAACATCTTTATGATTATCTCTAGGCCATATCGCTAACACCGGCTTCATACACTTCAATTCTACAAAACAGAATGGGACAATCCACACCGGTGTGAATCTTGAGGAGGATAGACAGTCACAAAAATCGCCTAGGGTGGAGAAATATAGTTTTTGCGATCTTGTTTCAAAATATAAGGTGTGTATATAAATTTAATGACTTTTTCTTTTTTGTTTGCCTTTGTTTATCTTCACTCTCACTTCAACATTTATGAGTAAGCAGTAGCACTAATTATTCTCTCTTATTCCTAAGACATTAACACCGTGTATATCATGATAATTTTTCACTACTATTCTCTTGATTTCATGTTCTCCTTAATCCTCTAGCTTAACCAAAATACGCTTCATAAAAAGAAAAGAAACTAAGGGAGAACCTGATACTTAGGAGTTTTCTCTCTTTTTTACGACATGAGGGAAAATTCGAGTAGCGGCATAAATTACGCACTACCCTTCCAGATCAGATAGCATCAGGACACTACAATCGACAACTGCTTAATTAATAGCTGCTCTGCTGTGTTGCATTAGAGTCAAGCTTGCGGCCACTTTTTGTAGTACTACCTTGTCAAGAACTAGTCTTATTTAAGAAGAGTGGAAATTAAGCTTGTGGAAATTAGACCAGTCAAATCTACCCATGGGTCAATGCTGTCGCTTTCTCCATTGTCTTGGCAGAAATTTGGGCCACTAGGGGAACTGAAATTGAAGTGACAGCCCAGTGGAAGATTAAAATTTGGGCCACTGAACTTGTTAGATGGTTGGCGTAGCAGTAGGCATGCCTATAACACTGATGTTTGTAGTGATACAAAACGGAAGTAGAAGTGGCCGCTGAGTTCAAAATTAAACCCAGCTTTCTCTCTCATACAAGAGGTACGTAGGATCCCGAGAAATAAGTAGTAGACTAGTACTAAGTTACATCTAGTACTGTTTGATGAAACCTTTGTTTTTTGAAGGGAGGAAGAAACGCATAAGAAGGAACAGGAAGCAAGCCTCAAGAAAAGGAAAAACTGAAGTAGCAGGAAGGAAAAACAGTCAGGTGCTTTACATATATACAACTAAAATGGATATATATAATTTGATAGCTAACATTTATTCAGTATTACTTGAACTTTCCCTTGTTTCTCTATCTACACATATATAATGAAGGCGTAAATTCAACCAAGGTAGCTAGGCTAGCCATGAGGTTAATGCAATTGGACAGTTTTTCTTGGTGCTCATGGGTGCATGTGTTTCCATCTGCTCCTTTAATGGAAACGAGATGGATAAGCTATCACTACTGGAATTCAAGAAGGAAATCAGCTTCGATCCACAACAAGCTTTGATGTCATGGAATAATAGCGATCACTTCTGCAATTGGGAAGGTGTCTCGTGCAGCTTGAAGAATCCACATCGTGTCACGTCTCTTAATCTTACAAATCGAGGTTTAGTAGGGCAAATCTCTTCTTCACTTGGGAACCTCACATTCCTGAAGTACCTAGCCTTGCCTGAAAATACATTCACAGGACAAATCCCTCCTTCCCTTGGTCACTTGCATCACCTTCAAACCCTCAACTTGAGTTATAACATGCTACAAGGAATTATACCTAATTTTGCAAACTATTCAAAACTCAAGGTTCTATATATGAGGAACAATAATCTAGTTGGGCAAATTGCTACAGATTTGCCTCCAGTCCTTCAACAGCTGCAACTTTCATTTAATAATCTTACTGGAACCATACCTTCTTCTCTTGCCAATATCACCACACTCAATGCGCTTGGTTGTGCGGGTAATATCCTCCAAGGCAACATCCCAAATGAGTTTGCAAAGTTACCCACCCTAAAGTACTTGTATGTAGGAGGCAATATGTTTACGGGTGGGTTTCAACAAGCCATCTTAAATATTTCTACTCTTGTTGATATTAACCTTGCTAATAATCGTTTAAGCGGAGAAATACCATCCAATGTCGGTAACTCTCTACCCAATCTCCAAGTGTTCGCATTAGATACCAACTTCTTTCATGGGCATATCCCTTGTTCATTAACAAATGCTTCTAAGCTATTTTACCTCGACATGTCAAGGAATAATTTCACCAGGGTTGTGCCTAGCTCCATCGGCAAACTTACCAAACTATCTTGGTTGAATCTTGAATGGAGTCAACTCCAAGCACATAACAAGCAGGACTGGGAGTTTATGAACAGCTTAGCAAATTGTACTGAGTTACAAGCTTTCTCGATACAAATGAATAATCTAGAAGGACATGTACCAAGCTCATTAAGTAACCTTTCCGCTTAGCTTCCATATCTATATTTGGGACAAAATCAATTATCAGGGGATTTTCCTTCTGGCATAGCATACCTTCCAAAACTAATTGGTTTAGCATTGGATGACAATAAGTTTATAGGTGTGATACCACAATGGCTCGGAGTTCTCAAAACATTGCAAATACTAGACTTATCTAATAATGTCTTTACAGGGTTTATTCCATCTTCCCTTTCCAATTTATCTCAATTGACAAAACTTTCTCTATATTCAAACCAATTCATTGGGAACATACCGCGAAGCTTTGGAAACTTTCAAATGCTTATAGTATTAAACATTTTCAATAACAATCTTCATGGTAGGGTACCAAATGAGATCTTCAGAATTCCAACAATATTGCAAATTTATTTATCATTCAACAATCTTGATGGACAGCTTCCTACTGAAGTAGGCAATGCCAAGCAACTCGTGTATTTGCTTCTTTCATCCAATAAGCTATATGGTGATATTCCTAACACTTTGGGTAACTGTGAAAGTATGGAAAACATCGAGTTGGACCGAAATACTTTTAATGGAAGCATCCCCACTTCATTAGGCAACATAAGTAGCCTTAAAGTGCTCAACTTGTCACACAATAACTTAACTGGGGTAATACCAGCATCTCTTGGCCATCTACAACTTCTTGAGCAACTAGATTTGTCATTCAACCATCTTAAGGGTGAGGTTCCAATAAAAGGAATATTCAACAATGCAACTGCGATAGAAATTGATGGAAATCAGGCGCTTTGTGGTGGGGCACCGGAGCTACACCTGCTTGCATGTTCTGCCATGCCTTTGAATTAAACTAAGCACAAGAAATCTATTGCATTTAAAGTAATGGTCCCATTAGCCAGCATGGTGTCACTTGCAATGGTGATCTCTGTCTTGTTTCTATGGAGGGGAAAACAGAAGAGAAAATCTATATCTTTGCCCTCATTTGGTAGGAAATTTCCCAAAGTTTCTTATAGCGATCTTGCCAGAGCAACGGATGGATTCTCAACATCCAATCTAATCGGTAGAGGAAGATATAGTTCTGTATATCAAGGAGCACTATTTCAAGGCAAAAATGTGGTTGCCGTCAAAATCTTTAGCTTGGAGACAAGGGGAGCACAAAAAACCACTGACACAACGGTGGTATTACTGATTTTCCTGAAGAAATCAGAAAACAGTCTAGACAAAATGCAATCATTGCAAAATCACTTAACCACTTCATGAAACTTGCAATGGTTCATCACAACATTATTCTAGACATTCTCACATGGTCCTTCACAAGCTCGCGGCCACTTTTTGTTGTACTACCTTGTCAAGAACCAGTCATATTTAAGAAGAGAATCATATCATCATCTGAATATGATAAGCTTGTGGAAATTAGACCAGTCAAATCTACCCATGGGTCATGGCTGGGGATTTCATCTTCATCAATGATAATATGACAATGCTAGTCGAAATTTGGGCCACTAGGTTGACTGAAGTTAAAATGACAGCCGAGTGTAAGCTTGTTAGAAGTAGTATTAGTCTACTAGATGGTTGGCACTTGGCAGTAGGCATGCCTATAAATGAATGAAGGTTGTATGCATAGGAATTCAATTCTAGAAAACTGATGTTTTTAGTGATACAAAACTGAAGTTAAAGTAGCTGCCGAGTTGAAAATTAAACCCAAGCTTTCTTTCTCATACAAGAGGTACGGAGGATCCCAAGAAATAATGGAGGTACATAGGAAGTAGTAGACTAAGGGCCTGTTCTTTGCGGCTTCTAAAAGCCGCTTTTGACTTTTGCTACAGTAACTAATTTTTAAACGGAGTTTTTTTTAAGATGGGGTCTACAACTTAATTGTAGTACACGTTAAAAAATTAATATCTGTACCATAAAAAATCGCAAGCGAGTATCTCTCTTTCCGCAATCTCTGTCACAAACAGCTAAAAAGCCATCAGCCACAGCCAAAAGCCATCAGCTGCAGCAAAAAAAAAAACAAGCCATAATACGTAGCCCTGCTCAATTTCTCCAAATGCCAGCGTCAACTGTAGCATTTTTGTTTTTATTTTTTTGGTATTTTTGTGTTTTGTTTTTTTCCTGTATTCCTTTGCATTGTCCATGATAGACTAACATGTCGCTTTTATTTTTATATTTTTTTAAATTTAATTATGCCCAACAAGCAAATTCAGCTACAGTAAAAAATAAGTCAGCAATAGTAAAATTTCAGCCCTAAGCCATCGCTATTCCGAACGCTACCTAAGTTACATCTAGTACTGTTTGATGAAACCTTTGTTCTTTGAAGGAAGGAAGAAATGCATAAGAGGAACATGGAGCAAGCCTCGAGAAAAGAAAACGCTGAAGTAGCAGGAAGAAAAAAAATAGTCAGGTACTTTACATATATTCCAACTAAAATGAACATATGTACTTCATAACTAACATTTATTCAGTATTACCTAAACTTTCCCTTGTTTCTCTATCTACGCATATATAATGAAGGCCTAAATTCAACCAAGGTAGCTAGGCTAGCTATGAAGGTTACTGCAATTGGACAGTTTTTCTTGGTGCTCATGGCTTGCTGTGCACATGTTGCCATCTGCTCCTTTAATGGAAACAAGACGGATAGGTTGTCACTACTTGAATTCAAGAAGGAAATCAGCCTCGATCCACAACAAGCTTTGATGTCATGGAATAATAGCAATCACTTCTGCAATTGGGAAGGTGTCTCGTGCAGCTTGAAGAATCCACATCGTGTCACTTCTCTTAATCTTACAAATCGAGGATTAGTAGGGCAAATCTCTCCTTCACTTGGAAACCTAACATTCCTGAAGTACCTAGCCCTGACTGAAAATACATTCACAGGACAAATCCCTCCTTCCCTTGGTCACCTGCATCGCCTTCAAACCCTCAACTTGAGTTATAACATGCTACAAGGAATTATACCTGATTTTGCAAACTGTTCAAAACTCAAGTTTCTATGGATGATGAACAATAATCTAGTTGGGCAAATTCCTACAGATTTGCCTCCAGACCTTCAACAGCTGCAGTTTTCATTTAATAATCTTACTGGAACCATCCCTTCTTCTCTTGCCAATATCACCACACTCTATAAGTTTAGTTGTGTAAATAATATCCTCCAAGGCAACATCCCAAGTGAGTTTGCAAAGTTACCCACCCTAAAGTACTTGTATGTAGGTTACAATATGTTTACAGGTGGGTTTCAACAAGCCATCTTAAATATTTCTACTCTTGTTGGTATTAACCTTAATGGGAATCATTTAAGAGGAGAAATACCATCCAATGTCGGTAACTCTCTACCCAATCTCCAAGTGTTAGCTTTAGCTGACAACTTCTTTCGTGGGCATATCCCCTATTCATTAACAAATGCTTCCAAGCTATACCTTATCGATATGTCATGGAATAATTTCACCGGGGTTGTGCCTAGCTCCATCGGCAAACTTACCAAACTGTTTTACTTAAGCCTTGAGAGTAATCAACTCCAAGCACGTAACAAGCAAGACTGGGAGTTTATGAATAGCTTAGCAAACTGTACCGAGTTACAAGCTTTGGAGGTACAAATGAATCATCTAGAAGGACAGGTACCAAGCTCATTAAGTAACATTTCCAGTCAGCTTCAATATCTATATTTGGGACGAAATCAATTATCAGGGGATTTTCCTTCTGGCATAGCATACCTTCCAAACCTAATTGGTTTAGGGTTGGCTGAAAATAAATTTACAAGTGTGATACCACAATGGCTCGGAGCTCTCAATACATTGCAATACCTAGACTTATATAGCAATGTCTTTACAGGGTTTATTCCATCCTCCCTTTCCAATTTATCTCAACTAACACAACTTTATCTAGGTTACAACCAATTCGTTGGGAACATACCGCGAAGCTTTGGAAACCTTCAAACCCTTGAAATATTAAGCATTCCCAATAATAATCTTCATGGTAGGGTACCAAATGAGATCTTCAGAATTCCAACAATATCGCAAATTGATTTATTATTCAACAACCTCGATGGACAACTTCCTACTGAAGTAGGCAACGCCAAGCAACTCGTGTATTTGCTTCTTTCATCAAACAAGCTATCTGGAGATATTCCTAACACTTTGGGTAATTGTGAAAGTATGGAAGGCATCAAGTTGGACTGGAATACTCTCAATGGAAGCATCCCCACTTCATTAGGCAACATAAGTAGCCTTAAAGTGCTCAACTTGTCTCACAATAACTTAATTGGGACAATACCAGGGTCTCTTGGCCGCCTACAACTTCTTGAGCAACTAGATTTGTCATTCAACCATCTTAAGGGTGAGGTCCCAACAAAAGGAATATTCAACAATGCAACTGCCATAGAAATTGATGGAAATCAGGCACTTTGTGGTGGGGCACCAGAGTTACACCTGCTTGCATGTTCAACCATGCCCTTGAATTCAACTAAGCACAAGAGATCTATTGTTCTTAACGTAATGATCCCATTAGCTAGCATGGTGTCACTTGCTATGGTGATCTTTGTTTTGTTTCTGTGGAGGGGAAAACAGAAGAGAAAATCTATATCTTTGCCCTTATTTGACAGCAAATGTCCCAGAGTTTCTTACAGCGATCTTGCGAGAGCAACGGATGGATTCTCAACATCCAATCTAATCGGCAGAGGAAGATATAGTTCTGTATATCAAGGAGCACTATTTGAAGGTATAAATGTGGTTGCCATAAAAGTTTTTAGCTTGGAGACAAGGGGAGCACAGAAGAGCTTCATTGCAGAATGCAATGCTTTGAGAAATGTGCGTCATCGTAATCTAGTTCCTATCCTTACTGCATGCTCAAGTATTGATGCAAAGGGAAATGATTTCAAAGCCTTAGTGTATGAGTTCATGCCACGAGGGGACTTGCATGCGTTACTATACTCAACTCGAGATGATGAGAACACTTCAACTTCAAACCACATTACACTGGCTCAAAGGTTAAGCATTGTGGTGGATGTAGCAGATGCATTGGAGTACCTCCACCATAACAACCAAGGAACTATTGTTCATTGTGATCTGAAGCCTAGCAACATTCTTTTGGATGACAATATGACAGCTCATGTTGGAGACTTTGGCCTTGCTAGGTTCAAAGTTGATTCCACAACATCATCTCTCGATGACTCAAACTCAACTTCTTCACTTGCAATAAACGGAACTATTGGATATATGGCCCCAGGTAATGTCTAATTTCTTATTGTTCTATGTCTCCATATAACTTGAGCACAAATTACTTATTTTCAATAATTGTGCTAACATGTGGCTAACTTTTCTTGTATGGGGTCTACTACAGAGTACGCTGGTGGTAACCAAGTCTCAATTGCCTCAGATGTTTATAGCTTTGGAGTTGTTCTCCTTGAAATATTCATCAGAAGGAGGCCAACAGATGACATATTTAAGGATGGATTGAGCATTGCAAAGTTCACAGAGATGAACTTTCCTGACAAGATATTGCATATTGTTGATCCCCAGCTGCGACAAGAGTTGGACTTTTGCCAAGAAACCCCAATGGCCGTGAAGGAAAAAGGTGTACACTGGCTTCTTTCTATACTCAACATTGGCCTTTGTTGTACCAAGACGTCCCCGAGTGAACGAACTAGCATGTTGGAGGTGGCTGCAAAGTTGCATGGAATCAGGGATGCATATTTTAGGGGGAACTAAAGAAGGAGTTTAGTGTTGTTGTCTAAATAGTTCATTCATCAGTTACCACGTAGCATGCATGTGTTGCTTCCATTGTGATGAGATCACCACTGCTTTGAATAAAAACATTAGTTGAGTTTAAAAAATGGGGACAAAAGTTGGAGTGATATAGTACCAGATGATGTAGTACGTGTTTCTTATTTTCACTGCGTGACAAGTGGCTATGTAAGACTGTAACTATAAGACATAATTTATGCTTGATGCAAATATGCAAGATGTTGTGCTACATTCATATCTTACGTCTTGTGTGTCCTTGGTTTGTCCTATCCAATTGGCTTCAAAATAAGTTGCATCCACATTGAAAAACTAGTTAAACAAAGTCTGCCATCTAGAAGCCGTCATATCCTTGGAACAAGTTAATGGAACGATTTCTTCGTCGTCTTTTTAAAGCGGTTCATCGGGCAATTTTTTCGAAGCGACTTATCAGCATTCAGTTCATTTGCACAAGCGCTCGTTTTAGCGGCAAAAGCCATTAGCCAAAGTTATAAACCATAAGCTGCAGCCAAAAATAAAAAGGCTTGATCAGCCCAACTCGCTCAGTTTTTGCCCTATTGTCCACGGGAAAAAGGCTGAAACCAACTAAACGCTTGTGGCCATAGGTTGTGCTACAGAAACTAAGGCCTCTATGGCTTCTCTCAAACAAATAAATGAGACGGTTTCTCCATTGTTCTTTTGAAATAGCTTATCGAGACAGACTTTTCAAAGCTGCTTATCTGTATTCGATTTATTCACACAAACACTCGCTCTAAAGGCAAAAGTCATCAGCCGTAGCCGTAAACCATAAGCTGTAGCCGAAAAAAAGAGCTGCATCTTTGGTCCCCAAACCATAGGTTAAATGCCAACAACCAATAAAGTGGCTCACTTAGGGTATATACAATATTTGTCTCTTAAGGTAGTCTCTAAGGTTTCCACCTTACCTAAAGACAACACCAGAGAATATCTCCAATAGTTCATCTCTAAAATTAATTTCTCTATCTATTTTATATTATATTCATCACACTTCCGTCTCACACATCATTAGTTCATTACCATTTGCGTTGGTTTGTATGCTCATATTATCTCTTGCATAAGAAATAACACATTCTCTTTTCTCACCTTATCCCTCCTCTACATAGGAATTTGCTGATGTAGTATAGCTAAGAGACAGAGGAAGCGACACTATTAGAGATGCCATTAAAGGGGCATAACTTCTTCAATGCTCCAAAGTTAACTATCTACTTAGGAAAGATGTTACCCAAGCAGGCTAGCACGAATAATAGCTTCAAATAGATCTACAGTAGCTTCATTAAGCTACAAATTCATGTGGATCCAACCTGTTGAGCACATCGGAGAGAGGTATCATAGCTTCGTAACTATTTTAAATAAAATGTACCAGTCTTGAAGCTGCTATGCATGATACTGGGTGATACGGATACGCATGTGTCTTGTATTTTTCAGTTAAATATATTATTCAACTGGAAAGAATTATTGAGCCGCATGAAATATAGTCAGGTGAACTCATTCCAAACTAAACTTAATATTGTTATTCATAAGGATGGAATACTTCTTTATGTTGTCATATAGTGCATTCTCAGATTTGTCACATGGAAGATATTGGAAGTGAGAGGGAGGAGCTGGAGGCTAGGTCCAAAGCAATGGAGAAGAACAAGGAAAAGAATAACCACATTAGGTGTCAAAGACATGATGGAATAAAGCGTAGGAGGATGGAGCCAACAAGAATAAAGCCCATGTGGCTGGATAGAGCACATAAGAGAAAGACCTATGCAAAAGGGGGAAAGAAAGACCATGTGGTGGAAGAGCAAAAGGGAGAGCCCAAGAACTTAAAGTACAAGTTTTAGACAAAATTTTCAAGCCCAATTCGGACTTCCCACGTGCTCAACCAAATTCAAACTCGGATTCAACTCAGAACTTAATTCGGATTCGGTTCGGGACAGTCTGACAAATAGTTACTAAAAAGGTCATAATTTTGACAAACAGAGTCTGATTCGAGTGTTCTTGGACTCGTTGGAAAGTTTATTTTAAGGGCTACACAATGGATCAGTCCTCATCTTCAAATTCATCATGAATCAAAAGTTATGACCAAAAAATATGACGGCTGTAAAATCTAGTTTGCTTTTTGTGGGAGTTTGAGTCTAAAACAATATATGGATGAGTTGTATTCGGTTTGGGGACCCTATGGATGTCCCAAGTAGCTATATAAGCCATGTATTGACAGCCTTTAGGGCTCAGATCACTTTTGAGAAAAATCAATCTACTAAAGTTTGTTCGAGTTTATCATTACTGCCAAAATTTCATAGGGAATTAGGAGTGTTCTTCAATCAAGATCGTTTAGCTTTTCCGCTGGGAATTGGGTGCACGATAGATCTTCGCTTGGTGGTCGGTGAAATCGACACGAGTGTGTTTTGGTGGATTAAAGAGTGTTCGTCCCTTGCACTGACATTGGAGGATCGCTGCGATTCATCAAGACTCCCATGAATATCCATCCTACGTCGAGAAGATCGGACGACCCCGTATCACTGGGGTTGCCGGTAGTACCTTAAGTTGACGTGGCATGCATACTCCCTCTAAATCTTACATTGTAGATGGTCTAAGTGACAAGTGTTTGTTCCTGTCTGGGCGAATAAACCACAGCTCTTACAGTTGTAGATGAGCCTTACAGTTGTAGATGAGCCTACTACTGATCGTGCAAGGACGATCGGCTAAGCTGCTGGCCGTAATGCCCACAAATTCATGACGTCGGATTACACGTTAATAAAGAACAGTTTATTGTCCGTAGTAACAGAAAAAAAATCTTTACTTAGAGCGTATGTGAAGATAGAAGCTGCATTGACTGTACGGATCAATGGCTGAGGGAGTGTGATGACTTGGCCCTTGATGAGTTGAATTGAGCCCATGTAATGTGATCTATGAGTGTGTGTGCAGTATGGTATTTAGTATCTTCTAACTTGAATTCGTGTTTACATGGAGTCTGCGGCGCTTTTTGAAGAGAAATCAGCCGACCGGAAGATTTAGGATGTTCAGAATGGTATTGGTTTACGATTTTTTTACTGTAGCTAGCTTATTTTTACTAGAACTGAGTTGGTTTATTTGACATAATTAAATTTGAAAAAATTAAAAAAGAAAAAACATGTTGACTCATCACAGACAATGTAAAGGAATACGGAAAAAGAAAAAGTAAAAAATCCTAAAAAATCAGAAAAAATGAAATTAATGAATAGTGAAAAAAATAGAAATCAAAAGTCAAAAGCTAAATTGAACGGTGCCTTAGCACCGCGGAAGGCTTGATTGTCATGATGATGGAAATGCGGTCACTTATCTGATCAACTTGACCGACCGGTGTTTTCCAAAGGAAATAAATGGAATTCCAAAATATAATTGACTGACCGGTTCCATCGATCAAAACACTCTTAAACAAAATGCTCCACATTAATTATAGTCTACGTACCAACCACTACAGCAAGCAACAAGTGGATCGCTTGCGGTGCTTAGATAGTTTACGAAAATATCAGAAAAAGATTAAAGGGTCTCAACTAAAGCATTTTAAAATCATATAATAGTTTCAACTTTGGTTAATTTCCCCCTCAAATTAACTTTTTTTTTGAAAACCCACAAATAGAAAAAGGGTTTTAAAATTTAGGAGAATTCTAAAAAAACTTTGGGCTTCGACGATGAAGACAACATATCTGGTGCACAAGAAGTAATCCATGGATATATGAAAAATCCGATCTCAACCATCTGAACTGAAATAGGTGGATAAGATAAGGCCAGCACACATAACCACTTAAGGTGTTTTTCCATTTGCCCCGTGACCTTCTTCCCCAGCCGTCTCCTTCCGACCCCTATTCCCAAGTCCCTCACACCAGCGCGAATCGAGCCGTGCTCGGTTGGCAAAGGCAATCGGTGTGCTACCAGCCCACCCGAGATCGATCCTGGGTGCCGCACCTTCGAGAATTGTTCATGTAAATAGTGTCCCCTGGGTACATACGCACATGGATACTTCCAGTGGTTAAAGCGCATGCCCGCGCCCTGTGAGACTTCTAAGTCTCTGCTTATCTTAAAGCATGTATATTAGACACATCCATATGAACATATGAGTATATATGGTGTTGTATATATATGTGCGTGCACGAGTACGTCCTCGTTATACTAAAAAATCCCTCTACCAGCTTCGGCTATGGAGAGAGGAACCGAAGCCTGTGTGTTGCCTGTGCTAGCCACCCCTGCACCGCCCATTCACTCCCCTACCGCCACTCTGCCTTCCCTACCTGGCCCCACTGCAGCGACACTTCGCCGACCCGTCCAGTGCCTCCTCCCTCCATCGATTCCTTCCAACGACGACTAAATCCAGTGCCGCCTCTCCCTGCCCTTCGACCGTCTCCTCCTAGATTGCGGAAAAGAGTACCACAAATGCCCTAACAACAATGATGTAGGTACAGTGTTAGATCCAGGAATTTCAAGATGGGTATTCGAAGTCACAAAAATATTGTTCAATAGAAAACGTAAAGGTCCACAATAGCAAAAATTAAAATACAATTGTTTATACTAGAGAACATCTGAAATAATATAAAGAAATTAAAAAATAATTAAAAATTAACACGGTGATGCTTCATGCCTTGGAAGTGAGATATAATGTTATGTAAACAAGCACACAAAAGGCAACTTTAGCGATGAGTGAAGAACAGAACTGAAAGTCTAATAGTTTTAACCATAATGGCTGGAATTAGAAATGAATTGTTTCCTTAAAACTACTGACCTAAATCAAAGTTGAAATCTAAATAATTCTGCAATAGAGTTGTACAATCACAACAAGATGCTTTAATCAAGTGAAAATGCAATTCTCTTTGTCAAATTTTTTGTGTTCTGTAAGCAGAAGTTCAAAAGTGCTTTTATCCTGAGCATACTTTGTTGAACGGTTTCTAACTAAGCAACTTAAACAGTATTACCTAAACTGCTAAATAAAATATGAATCGAACGACCAGACAACAAAGGGGATCAAAATATCCAAGTGAGTAACACACCAAGCTATAAGAAAGACTTACAACACTTGCATAATTTCTAAATAATTGATATGTTAGTCATCACAATATAATCAACTACTATACAAAAACTTTAGAATCATTATAGATGCCTCACTTCTTTAAGCAAAATATAACCCATGTCTTTATTTAGACACATAATTTTATTTCAAATCGGAGATCACCAAGAGAGAAGGAGATGGAGGGATTACTGAATTAGGAATATAGGGCCATACTACCATGGAGGTCGCTAGGTCGGAGAGGACGAACCTGCGTGGCTGTGCCGCTCCGACAAGCGACAACGGTGAGACTTGTGACGCTGTTCCAGCGCTCCTACGTAGCCTCTTGAGTTTTGCCTCTAGAAGTCCAGAGTCAAAAAGACCAGAAGCCTCCTGTGCCACCAAACGAAGAGAGCCAGAGAGGAGATACTTAAGTAAGAGGAGAGACTGAGTGAGACTTAGAGTTTTTACCACGTGCCGTGTGAATCACAACAGTAGGCCTGGGCCAGTGTCCGGTGCCAATTTAGGCTTGGGAGAGAGAAACGGGCCAAAAGGATCCGATACTAATTTAGACTGACTGGATATGAACAGGACAAATTTGGCTCAACTACTAGTATATATATGTATTATGCCTTATATATAGTGGATATTTTGCTAAAAAATTTGGGTATTCAATTGAATACCCATGAATTGTACTAGAACTGCCACTGTGTAGGTAATTCCTTCCAACAATATCTTAAAAACGATGGTGTAAGTAATTCCTTCCAACAATATCTAAACTTTTCTTTGATTTTGATGGTGAAATTTGGGATTTTTTTTCATTTTGAGGTGGTGACTAGTTTTGTTGGTTCATTTGGTTGCAGATGTATTCCAGCGGTTGTGGTGCTTTCATGTGGAAAGATCAATATGTCTTTCATCTGAGTGGGCTGCGTTTGCTGGAAAAGGAGAAAAACAAGAATACCAGGCATGCACAAGCAACGAAGGAAATGGTTTGCCATGTCGATGATCAAGTGTTGGCACATTTAGCTGATATGAACATGTCATTAGCCCAGATTAACGACGCTACCCTGAAATCAGCGGCTGCAGATGAGAAGTTTAAAATGGTGCATGTAGCTTTTTTTTTCTTGCTGCTAGGAATTTGGTTTGGGAAGATTGGCAACTAAATCCTGATACTATTGATTGGACATGCAAGAACATGAACTATACAATTTTAATTTCCAGTATATGACCTGGAGTTTGTCTTAATTTATTGCAGCCATGAATTTGTCTGAATTTTGTGAAGGAAGCAGCATCACAGCATGTTGAAGGAGCCTTGTCTCAGATTAATCATTGATTAGCATTTAATACAAGCCAAGATTTAACATCTTTTCTTGTTGTAATGAGTCAAAACTGAATGATTTTTAGTTCTTATAATGTAGCATTGTTTCTTGTTATTGATTCTCAGAATGTGGTATTCTCAGGGCAATGTGAATGTAGTAGTGTTTCCCAAAATGTGCTATTGTTTCAGTGACAATGAGAAATGTAATTTTTCCTGCTTCATGTGCCATGTGCATTATCAGGTTTAGGAGAAGTTTTCTCATCGACAATGAAAAGTTGATGTGTAATATTGAAGCTAATGGAAACTTTTATTTGGCATTGTCTAAAGCATTCTGCCTAAAGCATACCATTGTGAACAGTATCAGGTACCGGATACATTGAAGCATGCCACACATTTCAGCTCCCAAAATCACAAGAAAATTTTTGATAGACATACACAACTATTTCTGATTTTTGGTTCGAGCCGTTTGTAATAGTTTTCTTCATAGATGATTCTAGTTACAAATCATCTGTGTTGTATTTATCACAGATGGCTCATAAACCATCTGTGATAACATACGATTATCACTGATACATAAATTCAAATAGTTCAGAAAACTGTTTGTGATGATAGTTCTGAACCGTTTGTAATAACTTTTTGTAGTAGTGATGGACCTTCCTTCACACACCATCGCCTCAGGGTCAGTAGAGAACCGCTCTGATACCACTTGATAGCAGTGCGCTCTAGTAAAACTCAACTCTGCCTGAAACTGCAGACTGAGAACAGAGATGGAGGCGCTTCTCCGAATGTTGTCGGACTATGAACAGTCCACCAGAAGGAGGCTGGGATCTTTTTGATAGAATGAACAGAGCACACGTTTAGAGAATGCAAAAACAATTTTCTTGTGCTGCGCAACCAACAACAGCTTTTTCAGTTTTCTTTCCTTTTATTATGCAGAATACAATGGAATCAGTTACATGCAGTTTGTGGCCCGAATCTTACTCTGGATCAACCATGATCCAAGAATACCATTCCATGAAAATAGAAAAAAGACCTTGGATAACAGAGACTGCTACTTCCTACTGCTAAACTTCCTGTAAGCATAAAACAATGCCGACTATGCATAAAAACACAAAGTAATATGCAGCACTACTTAAACATAACATGCCGTAAGATTACCAACAACGGCAACTGTGGGCGGGTCATGGCGGCGGTGGCGTTATGGCAGGTGAGAAGCAAAAACGAGCGTGTCAAAACGAAGACGGAGCTGATGGAATGCGCTGGTACGAATTAATTGGACATGATGGAGACTGGTGTCATGATGAACAGCGGCGGTGAAGCTCCACCTGGACAAATCCGAACTGCGCCAGCACCTCAAAGGCTCAAACTATTTCCCCACATCCGAGAACTCGCCGTGCGCCCTCCCTCCTTGTCGCCCCACCGTCGGTCACCTCTAACGTCGTGCTCCCTGGCTCTATTTGACCTAGAGAGAGAGAGAGAGCGCGACAGGAGGAAGAAGAAGCTACGTAGCTATGCCACTCGGACCCGGCAAAGGGTACTTGGTTCGACCGCACCGGGTCCAGTCAGGTGCACCTATGAGCCCGCTTGGAAGCCTGTTTTCGGCCTAAAACCGGTGTAAATTACGGGCCCAAAAATTTTCCACGCTGGACTCAAAAAATATGCCTAGGTGGGCCGGTAACAAAATAAAATTGCAGTTGGTTTGGGCCATTACAACCGGAAAAAAGATCTCATGGTGAGGTGATAATTTTTGTACGAGTAAGGACGGGGACGTCTCGCTTGCTTGCCCCTCGTGGCTTGACAACTAGAAGGCGGCGACGAGCATGGCGACGACGAGCGAGCTCGTTGGCGCGGCAGCGAGCGGGCTCATCGGCGGCAGCGAGAGCGGGCCCGCGTGCATTTGCGCGTGGCAAACCGAGGGGAGCGGATGCGGCGCAATGGAGCCGCGGAGGTGGGCAAGCGGGGGCTCGGCGGATCAGGAGGCGCCTCCCCCATCGGGGGCTTCTTCGTCAATTGCACCAAGCTACAAATTTTCTCGAGGGCACGGAATCGTCTAAAAGGCCAAGTACCAGATTCAATAGGTAATCTTTCACTTCAGCTTCAGCATCTATTTTTGGAATATTTTCAACGGAATATATCGTGTTGTACTGGAATATTTTCAACGGAAGCATCCCCACCTGCAACTATTGGATTGTAAGGGTCTTTTTTTTAGGATAGATTGTAAGGCCTTTTTTATCTCTAAAAGTTAGCTTGTGAGGTGAGACACTCCCTCACTTTTAAGTTTGATTTATTACCCTTTCACAACTAATATAGGACTATTTCAACGAGAGATCCCTACTTTTAAGTTAGAGCATTTGCTCTTCCACAACCAATGTAAGACTATTCTAACAATTCTTTTAAAGTTAGATCATTTGTCTTTCCACAACTAATATGAGACTATTTCAACAATATCCCTCTTCACATATTGGTATCCCTCAGCCATTCACCACCCTCTTCATCGTACACCGACGGTCCCTTAGGGTCATGACTTATCGCACTTTTATACACTAGTGTTTATTAGGCCAGAGATATTAAAACTAGGTTCTGATATCACTTGTTGGATTGTAAGAATCTTCTTATCCTTAAAAGTTGGCTTGTGAGGTAAGAGACTCCTTTACTTTTAAGTTAAATCTCTTACCCTTCTACAAATAATATGACACTATTCCAACAACAACGTAATTTACCTAAATGTGCTCAACTTATCCCACAATAATTTTACTGGTACAATACCAACGTCTCTTGGTAACCTAAAACTTCTTCAACAACTAGATTTTTTATTCAACCATCTTAAGGGTGATGTCCCAATAAAAGGAATATTCAACAATGCAACTGCCATACAAATTGATGGAGACTAGGCTATTTGTGGTGGGGCACCGGAGTTACACATGTCAGCATCTGTCATGCCTTTGAATTCATCAGAAGGAGGCAGATAGACGACATGTTTAAGGATGTGTTGAGCATTGCGAAGTTCACAGAGATGCACTTCCCTGACAAGATATTGCATATTGCTGATCCCCATCTACGACAAGAGTTGGACTTTTGCCAAGAAACTCCAACGGGCGTGAAGGAAAAAGGTGCACACTGCCTGCTTTCTATGCTCAACGTTGGCCTTTGTTGTACCAAGAAGTCCTTGAGTGAACGCATCAGCATGATGAAGGTGGCTGCAAAGCTACACGGAATCAGGGATTCATATCTCAGAGGAAGAAACTGAAGCAGCAGTTCAGTTGCTTCAGTAGTTTTAGTTTTGTCTGAATAATTTACAGCAGACTTGTCATTTTATCACAAAGCATATGTGTTTCTTTCCTGTTTAAGTGAGATCACTGTTCTTTTGAATAAATAAGTGTAAGTGACCAAAACTATCTTACGAATCCCAGAAATGTAGTGTTTAATTCTTGCTTTTACGGCTAGCGTGACTAATGGTTCTGCAAAGACGTCAGTATGCTACATCTATTATATATATCTTGCGCGCGTCGTGTATGGTCCGTGGTATGTTATGTTCAAATTGGCTTTCAATAAGCTGATCTAGGAGAAGAAAAGAAAAGCAGGCAGAGAGCAGAGAGGCTGATATAGTGAGATGATCTAAGCCTTGGTGAAACTGATAGCTGGGAACTACATTTTGGTGGAGTGGTGGAGTTGTAGAAGTATAACTTTACCCACCCACTAAGGCTCAAGTTATGGTGCCCACCTTTACACATGCACAAGTACACTTTAGTGGGAACTCTATGAACTCGTGGATTTGTCCTAGCCTCTGTAATTGTAGGTGTGTGCAAAAGGGGCGTACTCGCATGTGTGTATGTGATGTGCATGTATGGTGGCGTATGTGCGTCTACGTGCGCTTTGTAATCGCAAAAAAAACTGATAAAACATGGTTAGATTTTTTTTTTTTGGAATTTCTAATACATTTTTCTTTTTTAGCGGAAGTAAGTCACCTGTCAATGACTTTTAATACATAATATATATGTATGTATGTATGTATGTATGTATGTATGTATGTATAATGCTCCCTTCCGCTTTCATCAGTTTTCTGAGTCATTTGATGCTTGTTTTATGTGCCGACGCTCGCTCTAGGGAAATAATTCTATGGGATGGGACTTGGGAGCCTACGGCCCTACGTTTAGATGTTTCTGTCCCTGAGCCCTGTCGTGCTGTTTACGCTGGGTTACGAGTTCCGCTGATAGTGAGATTTGAAGTTTGAAATTAGAGCACCACTGAATTATGTCACGCTTTTGAAAGACAGAAAATGAGATTGTCCTCACGGCCACGGACACCAAGTCATTGCTTGCGAATCGGTTGAAAAAGCCTTGTGACGAAAATATTGGCATAATTTGACCAGCCGGCTGAAAAAAGCCTTGTGAAGAAAATGTTGGCACGCCTATAAACTAAAGCCTTCTGTGCCTATATATCTACAGCATACGTGCTCTCTGCGGCGGTGACCTCGTACCTCGCCGGCTATTCCTCGATTGGTACGTGTCTGCGCCAAGCCGTACGTACGTGCCGTCTCTATGTGCGCCGGCCGTTCAGGCTTCGCCACTGGACAGAAGCCGTAAGCATCTCTTGTTTAATCTTCTGCTCATCTGATTCGTCTAGCTTTAAGCTTTTGTTCACAATCTGCATGCATGCAAGCAACTGGTCAAGAACAGTCTGTGTGCTAGCTAGAATGGATTATATCAGAAGATTACTTAGCTGGTAGCTAGCTAAGTTAGTCATCCTTCAGCGAGGTTGCCGGAATTTTGCACTTCTTTTGAATCTTGCTGAAGGAACAGAACAGAAGGCAAGTGATCTTTACCAAAAAAAAAAAAAAAAAGCTGAAGTATCCTACAGGTATTTCAAATACTAACAACTGAATCGTCTCTTAAGAAACCTTTGTTTTTTAAAGGGAGGAAGAAACGCACAAGGAACAGGAAGCAAGCCTCGAGAAAAGGAAAAGCTGAAGTAGCGGGAAGCAAAAAAAAGTCAGGTACCTGAACTAAAATAAGTAATGTAATTTAATAACTAGCATTTATTCAGTATTACCTGAACTTTCCCTTGTTTCTCTATCTACGCATATATAATGAAGGCTTAAATTCAACCAAGGTAGCTAGGCTAGCCATGAAGGTTACTGCAATTGGACAGTTTTTCTTGGTGCTCCTGGCTTGCTGTGCACGTGTTGCCATCTGCTCCTTTAATGGAAACGAGACGGATAGGCTGTCACTATTTGAATTCAAGAAGGAAATCAGACTCGATCCACAACAAGCTTTGATGTCATGGAATAATAGCAATCATTTCTGCAATTGGGAAGGTGTCTCGTGCAGCTTGAAGAATCCATATCGTGTCACATCTCTTAATCTTACAAATCGAGATTTAGTAGGGCAAATCTCTCCTTCACTTGGGAACCTAACATTCCTGAAGTACCTAGCCCTCCCTGAAAATACATTCACAGGACAAATACCTCCTTCCCTTGGTCACCTGTGTCGCCTACAAACCCTGTACTTGAGTAATAACACACTACAAGGAATTATACCTGATTTTGCTAACTGTTCAAAACTCAAGGTTCTACAGATGAATGGCAATAATCTAATTGGGCAAATTCCTGCAGATTTGCCTCCAGTCCTTCAACAGCTGCAACTTTCATTTAATAATCTTACTGGAACCATCCCTTCTTCTCTTGCCAATATCACCACACTCAGTATGCTTGATTGTCGGAGTAATATCCTCCAAGGCAACATCCCAAATGAGTTTGCAAAGTTACCCACCCTAAAGTCCTTGTATGTAGGTATCAATATGTTTACAGGTGGGTTTCAACAAGCCATCTTAAATATTTCTACTCTTGTTGATATTAACCTTGCTTTGAATCGTTTAAGCGGACAAATACCATCCAATGTCGGTAACTCTCTACCCAATCTCCAAATATTCGTATTAGGTGGCAACTTCTTTTATGGCCATATCCCCCATTCATTAACAAATGCTTCCAAGCTATACCTTATTGACATGTCAAGGAATAGTTTCACCGGGGTTGTGCCTAGCTCCATCGGCAAACTTACCAAACTGTCTTGGTTGAATCTTGAAAGGAATCAACTCCAAGCACGTAACAAGCAAGACTGGGAGTTCATGAACAATTTAACAAACTGTACTGAGTTACAAGTTTTCTCATTAGAGATGAATCATCTAGAAGGACAGGTACCAAGCTCATTAAGTAACCTTTCTGCTCAGCTTCAATATCTATATTTGGGATCAAATCAATTATCAGGGTATTTTCCTTCTGGCATAGCATACCTTCCAAATCTACTTATTTTAGCATTAGATGACAATAAGTTTACAGGTGTGCTACCACAGTGGCTTGGGGCTCTCAAAACATTGCAAATACTATCCTTAGCTAACAATGTCTTTACAGGGTTTATCCCATCCTCCATTTCCAATTTATCTCAATTGACAATACTTTTTCTAGATTTAAACAAACTCATTGGGAACATACCACGAAGCTTTGGAAACCTTCAAATGCTTGGAAAATTGGGCATTTCAAATAACAATCTTCATGGAAGGGTACCAAATGAGATCTTCAGAATTGCAACAATATATCAAATTGATTTATCGTTCAACAACCTCGATGGACAACTTCCTACTGAAGTAGGCAACGCCAAGCAACTCATGCAATTGCATCTTTCATCCAATAAGCTATCTGGAGATATTCCTAACACTTTGGGTAATTGTGAAAGTATGGAAGACATCGAGTTGGACTGGAATACTTTTAGTGGAAGCATCCCCACTTCATTAGGCAACATAACTAGCCTTAAAGTGCTCAACTTGTCTCACAATAACTTAACTGGGACAATACCAGCATCTCTTGGCCATCTACAACTTCTTGAGCAATTAGATTTGTCATTCAACCACCTTAAGGGTGAGGTCCCAACAAAAGGAATATTCAACAATGCAACTGCCATAGAAATTGATGGAAATCAGGCGCTTTGTGGTGGGACACCGGAGTTACACCTACTTGCATGCTCTGCCATGCCTTTGAATTCAACTAAGCATAAGAAATCTATTGTACTTAAAGTAGTGATTCCATTAGTCAGCATGGTGTCACTTGCTATGGTGATCTCTGTCTTGTTTCTGTGGAGGGGTAAACAGAACAGAAAATCTATATCTTTGCCCTCATTTGGTAGGAAATTTCCCAAAGTTTCTTATAATGATCTTGCTAGAGCAACGAATGGATTCTCAACATCCAATCTAATCGGCAGAGGAAGATATAGTTATGTATATCAAGGAGCACTGTTTCAAGGCAGAAATATGGTTGCCATCAAAGTCTTTAGCTTGGAGACAAGGGGAGCACAAAAGAGCTTCATTGCAGAATGCAATGCTTTGAGAAATGTGCGTCATCGTAATCTAGTTCCTATCCTTACTGCATGCTCAAGTATTGATGCTAAGGGAAATGATTTCAAAGCCTTAGTGTATGAGTTGATGCCACGAGGGGACTTGCATGCGTTACTATACTCAACTCGAGATGATGAGAACACTTCAACTTCAAACCACATTACACTGGCTCAAAGGTTAAGCATTGTGGTGGATGTAGCAGATGCATTGGAGTATCTCCACCATAACAACCAAGGAACTATTGTTCATTGTGATCTGAAGCCTAGGAACATTCTTTTGGATGACAATATGACAGCTCATGTTGGAGACTTTGGCCTTGCTAGGTTCAAAGTTGATTCCACAACATCATCTCTTGATGACTCAAACTCAACTTCTTCACTTGCAATAAAGGGAACAATTGGATATATGGCCCCAGGTAATGTCTAATTTCTTATTGTTCTATGTCTCCATATAACTTGAGCACAAATTACTTATTTTCAATAATTGTGCTAACATGTGGCTAACTTTTCTTGTATGGGGTCTACTACAGAGTACGCTAGTGGTAACCAAGTCTCAGTTGCCTCAGATGTTTATAGCTTTGGAGTTGTTCTCCTGGAAATATTCATCAGAAGGAGGCCAACAGATGACATATTTAAGGACGGATTGAGCATTGCAATGTTCACAGAGATGAACTTTCCTGACAAGATATTGCATATTGCTGATCCCCAGCTGCAACAAGAGTTGGACATTTGCCAAGAAACCCCAACGATTGTGCAGGAAAAAGGTGTACGTTGCCTGCTTTCTATGCTCAACATTGGCCTTTGTTGTACCAAGACATACCCGAGTGAACGCACCAGCATGCAGGAGGTAGCTGCAAAGCTGCATGGAATCAGGGATGCATATTTTAGGGGGAACTGAAGAAGTCGTTCAGTGTTGTTGTCTAAATAGTTTACAAAAGATTCATCAGTTATCACATAGCATGCAAGTGTCGTTTCTGTTGCGATGAGATCACCACTCCGTTGAATAAAAACAGTGGTTGAGTTTAGAAAAAATGAAAAGCAAAACTTGGAGTGATGTAATACCAGGTGATGTAGTGTTTCTTATTTTCACTGCGTGACAAGTGGCTTTGTAAGACTGTGACTGTAAGACATAATTTATGTTTGATGCAAATATGCAAGATGTTGTGCTACATTCATATCTTACACCTTGTGTGCCCTTGATTTGTTCTGTTTGAATTGGCTTCAACGCCGACGGAGTAAGCTACATAATACTAGATTGAAGGCTAGATTTGTTTTGGAATTTCTAGTACATTTATCTTTTTTTAGTGGATGTAAGCTACCTGTCAGTGACTTTTAATATATAATAGATACATGAATGTATATTGAATGCTTGCTCCCGCTTTCATCAATTTTTAAGTCATCTGATGCTTGTTTTATGTGCCCGACGCTCTAAGGGAAAAAATTCTATGAGACGGAGTCTAATGCCCTACATCTGCAACATCTTGACTTCTTTGTGCTAGCCAAATGCAGCAGCCTACAACCTTGACTCTTAAAAAGTAAAACCTGAAGTTTTTCTTACAGGGAAAAGTAATAAAAACGTAAATGTATCTACAGAATATGGGTTATTGGTAAATTTTAGCTTCGAATATTTGACTGCTTCTGAATGGAACACTTAATGAAGATTAGCAGCAACCAAAGGGGAACATCATCAGATGAGGACTATTTCCTACTTGGCTGCCTCGCTAATATAGCAGATCTGGAGACCTGATAAGGGAGAACCAGGTGTAACAACTTACAAGATGGGTTTCTTTTTTATTATAAAGGCATGAAAGCAAAGTAGGAACCAACACAGGAAACAACTCATCGTCCTCCTCTTCTTCAAGCATAAATTTCCTAATGAGCTCCTTTCTAGTGCCCATTTGCTAATACATGCAGATATAACATATTGTTAATTAACATATTGAGAGAAGGTGAAATTCTAACATCCAATACTAATAGTGGAAGATAAACTGCTAATGTAATGCCATGGACTAGACAAAGTGACAAACAAAACGAATATCGTCAAGCTCTATCCGCAAGGACAATGCAAATAGTGTCTTTCCTCTTACCCTATTATACAAACGAATATCATCAAGCTCTATCCGCAAGGACAATGCAAATAGTCCCAGAGCCCGCGAGCTTGCAGCATCACCCTCATGAGCAGGCTCCACTCGGCGTAGTTCGTCTTCGTGAGCGTTGGGTATTTTCCACCTCCAACCTCCTTGACCACTCGCTCGACGACGATATCGCGCCCACCCTGATCTCGGTGTCGCAGGCGTCTCGGTGGTGGTGTAGGCGAACAGCGCCGGTACTGGCGACGTGGGCTGCGGGACTGGCCCTGGACTGGCGCAGACATCTCCCAGGTATGCTCTGATACCAATTGAAGACAGCAAACTAAAGACTTGTTTTGAGCTGCTTAACCTCTGCTCTTTTCTTCCTTCTTTATTTGCAGTGGCATTTTTGTTGTCCGTGTTCTCCTCTGCCTGTGGTGCATCCTCCAGTGCACCCTGCTTCTCAGGAATAGGGGCCTTCTCATCCATCTTCAGGGCTTCCTCGGTTTCCTGTGCAAGAGTTTCATCAGTGGAAGTTCCCCAGTTCCCACGGCCCGAACCCTCACGCTTCATCTCATACCCACGCCCAGTACCGCTGTGGCGCTCATAGGTCCTCCGAGGGGGCCTCTTAGAATCATCACCAAACTCACCGTCCTGGTAACCGCCTCACCGGCCTCCACGGAAGGGTGGCCAAGGGCCCCTCTCCCTGTCTTGGGCACCTTCTTGACCCTAACTCGCACCACCTCCAGCGCCATATCCTCCCTGGAAGTCATTCATGTCTTCGCTGCCAAATTCGCGGTTCTGACCATACCCTCGCCCACCTCTGCCGCGGCCACGTTCACCACGCCCGAATCCTCCGCGTGAGGGCGCACCACCATCTCGAGACTCCCTCGCAGCCTACGCAGGTGGAGCCGGCTTGGTGGGAAACTTGGCGGCGCCCAGCTGCGCGCCTTTCCCGGAGGTAGCCACCGCCGACTTCTTCTGCACCGCAACAGCGGCGGCGGCCAGCAGCAGCGCGGGGTCATCACCGTCGTCGCCACCGAGGATGCCAAAGGGGTTGCACGGTTACCACGATCAACTCAAACGTTACACTGCAGTCAAGCTACAGCCTACAAGGAAGCTAACTTTTAGTTTTTCAACAATGCAAATGTGATACAGAAAGATAGCAAAGAAAAGCAAGAGTTTTAGAAGCAGAGTAAAACCAAAACTCCCCATAACCACGATCAATCACCGGACTATCCAGATTGTAGTTGTACCACAAAAGAACTTAAACAGGAATTAAGTCATGAATAAATAGTAGTAGATGAGCATCAACAAGAAGATATAAATATCATTCATCATGTATTGATATAAATTCAGAACCAATGCAAGCATTATAGGGTTATTCCTAGACATGGGTAGTCCATGAGAGCGAGAGAGACTGTAGGACCGAATATGGCAATAGAGGGGGGAGTGAATGGTGCCAACTCTGATTTTTCCCCTTGTATTCAAGATTCTATACTCAAACACATACAGAGGTGTAG
Organism: Melocanna baccifera; assembly: GCA_036346265.1. Lineage (NCBI taxonomy): Eukaryota > Viridiplantae > Streptophyta > Magnoliopsida > Poales > Poaceae > Melocanna > Melocanna baccifera. The sequence continues at coordinate 1,671,395 of CM070706.1, forward strand.
AACATAAAATCTCCAGCTAAAAATTAATTCAATTGGCCCAAATTAACAAAACTTAGAACCAAACCCTTCCTAGCGATCTGACCGGCGTTCAAAAGGCGGTTTGACTGGACTTATAACGGCGGTTTGACCGCTACTACAGTAAAATCAAGTGTTTTCAGCCCGATTTCAAAACTGAAAACCAAGAGAACTTTTGATTCGTAGATCCAAATGATATGAAATTTTGTATGGATGTTCTCTTGGTTATTGTGAACCTATTCCAACAAACGATCATGAAAAATATGGTCAAATATGGGACCTTTTCAGTTTGTTGGAAGGTTGCACCAAAACTGAGCCAATATCCCAAACGGTGGAAGCAACTTGCTCGTGGGTAGATGATGGCTAAGATGGTTCTAGATATATTCTCACATGTCACAGCAAACTAGAACACTAAGGTTCACTACCCAAAATCTCTTAAAACGAGAGGTCACATAATGAGATCAAAATCAACCAAAACCGAGTTTTCTCGTGAATCTTGCTATCAAAGTGTCTAGATGAATGGAGATGGATTCTTGAGGTTTATCTCCACCTCTTACACATTCTTGACACAGCAAGATCACAAGAAGAGAAAGAAAAGATCAAAACCAATCAAATCAAGAGTAAATCAATCAAAATGCAAAATAGACAAAGAAATAATCAAAGATTGATGTATTACCACTTGAAGAGGTAAGTTTCACAGCTATTCCATCTTAGAGGACAGAGAATACACCATATACTCAAAACCCTAACCCTATTCTATCTCCCATGGGAGGGAGGACGAGCTAGTCACTAAAAGACTTAGCCAACCTTTTCAAACCCTAGCTCTTGCCTCTTCTCCCCTTATATAGTCTCACAACCTGAACTAAAACCTAATGGATCCACCCATTAGGCCAAACCGGGGATAAGCCGTTATCCCCATCTAACACCGGATTTTACTCTCATGCATGCTTCTCAAAGCGGCTTACAACCATTAACCCATTAGTGAATCACACTTGATCCACTTTGCATTTTCACCATACACAAGACCTAAACCACTTAGGTCAACACCGCGGTTTTGCACACCGCCACTTTTCCGGTATTAGGCAATTTACCAAAATACCCATCTATTGCCTTTCTCGAAGTTTGCCGCTTGCTTTGCCACGAAGCAACACCCATGCTTCACCATCATCCATGTGGCTTCAATGACTTGCCGCCAAGCCTCTCACGCGTCCGGATCCCACCGAACCGTCCTCGCTTGCAAACGACCCAAGTCACTTGGTGCACCACAGGCTTTTCTTCACATATGATGGCACCGGCTTCCTTGACCGTCTAGACCTCAACTCCTCCCTGAGTCTAGTCCTGGTCCACCTTACCGTTGTCCGTCATGTCCACCACCGATAGCTTTTGCTTCGGTTCCTCGTCGTCTCGGCTTGTAACCACCCCGCAAGCCTCGGTCATTTTCGACGGCTCCATGATCATCTGGACTTCGGCTCCTCCTGAGCGTAATCCTGATTCCTTGACCTCTTTGGACCTAAGCTCTCCTAGCTAAGTCCCGGTCCCGTCCGCCTCACCATGACGTAGTTTCGGAGTCCTACAACCAACATCAATAAGCAAACCGTCACGTAGCACCGCACGATACACAAAGATCAACAATTTGCACAATTCAATCTAAACAATGCATAATGCAAAATGTATGCACCTAAATACTGACCCTAAGCCTAGGACCAAATAATAAACCTAAGTGCACATAAACAACAATACCTAGGTCAACCCATGACCAAACTCCAAGAGTCTGAACCGAGTACTCAGGTGCTTAAGAGATGAGGCACTCGAAACCAACGAGTACCGACCAGCAGCCTACGACCAAAGCCACAAAACGCTACGACCATCACATAGATCGCTATGAGTACCTATCGCAACGGCTTACGACTAGCTCTTCGGACTAATCAACAAAAGGCCGTTCAGACCGCTCGACTATGAAGTCGTAAACTTTGAATACTCAACTACTCGTAGACTAGACGAACTCGAAGCAACAAAGTCAGCAGACAAAAAGCAATCTTTTGCAAACTCCTCAAAAACCAAACTCAACCTCCACAAAAACTCTAACCCGAAAGTCAATTACTCATCTTAACCATGGAATGACCTCCACATGGTCTCACAGAGACTCACCTTCACAAGATCCTCTCCCTTGAGGTCGTGGTAGTCTCCAGATGCTTCAGTCCCAATGTCTGCAAAAGATCTGAGAGAACCCCCTCCTCTTTTCCTTCCTAGGTACCTAGAGCAGCAAATCAGGAAGCCGATGAGAAAAAATGGGTTAGATGTAGAACCCTAGTGGGAGGAGGAGAAGGAGGAAGAGGAGTTCGCGAGATGGCGGTAGACTTTACCGGTGGAGGTGGAGGAGGTCGCGACCGAGCGAGGAGGAGGCGGAGGCTCTTGCGAGGCGCCGATGGGGGCTCTCGCAAGAGGAGTGACGTGATGTATGCTCGGAAGAATCGACAGGGTACGGCCATCCCTACAACTGCGTTGGAACATGCCAACTTTACACAAATTTGAGGAGAGTGCACGTTCTTTTTGGTGGTTAAAGTCATAAAATTAGATGGAAAGTTACACAACGTAGAATGATTTTGTTTAGGATAATATTGACCTTAATTGTACATGTGTATTTGTTAATGGATATTTTATTTTATTTCAATTAATTGATTTACGAAATGGATGTTTTTGTTTCTGAAATGAATTGAGATGTGAATTGGATGTATATATGTGTTGATCTGCTTGTTTTAGAGGGCATGGCTAGCAATTCCTGATGATAGCCAATAAACAGAAATATATTTAGGAAAAGAAAAGAATATCACAGACAGTTTTTAACTACAAACTGTCTATGATAGTTATTATTACAGGCGGTTTTAACTACTATTATCACAGACAGTTCATAGTTAAAAACCGTCTGTGAAAATCAACTATCACAGATGGTTTGTAGTTAAAAATCATCTGTGATAATAACTATCACAGACGGTTTGAAAGCCGTCTGTGATGACTTCATATCATTACTGACTCATCAATTCAGACGGCTTACGAAACCGTCTGTGATGACGTTTTCTAACCGTCGGTGATAACGTTTTCTGTAGTAGTGTAAGCTCAGTGGCTACATCAAAATAAGGAGCAACACCGAAGGAATCGCGCTAACACCAGCCAGAATAAATAGACGATGCCAATTGCCAATCCAAAAAAATGTGGAGAGACCCACAAAGCTACCCCTCTGGTAGAGGCACACAGTAAATCACAATGTTGGTGTTGTGAAACCAACCATAGACATAGCAAAGCAGTCAGCCAACAGCAGACCAAAACAAACACTCAAGTTTACCTACTTTTCAGCACATTGGAACAGAGCTGAAAGCATATACAATATTACCGCTGTAAATTGCTTGCTGAGGGCGGTCAACAAGTTTGAGGTCGCCCACCGTTGCCAAACTCCAAGCACAAGTTCTGCAGTGTATCCTTTGTTCGGTTTAAGACTGTAACATCAAGTACAATATCATAACGATGAACAGTCACATATGCTTCAGCATACACAGGATCACTGAACCCTGTCGATTGAAGAACGCGATTCAGTCTGTTTGCATCATCTGCATCCTTCGTGAATTCACCAGTTACAGCCCTTAAATCATCTTGGACCTCATCTTCCAACTCAAGTTGGCTCATTCCCTAGAAGAATAAATGTACAAGTTTTAATAATAAAAGAAAGAACCGCAATAGAACAAAGTGCCGCACTTTCGAAGGTAGAGTATTGTATTGTATTCCAAAACAACGAAGTGCCGCCTTTATCGCTGGATTGTAGTATATATATATTATCCTCTGTAAGGTAGAGTATTGTATACAGTACTACATGAAATATTAAAGCTGCCTTGATTCGACTAAAGGGTAGAGTGTTGATCGTGAAGATAATGCTCTTCATTCCGAGTGATGTCCCCACTACTGATCAGTGGGCAAGTGACGACGATGTCGAGTCAACTCAGCAGTTGGTAACTGATTAACTGGAACGCCTAGAAATTAACAAACGGTGGGTGAGGCCGTGCTAGTCGATCGATCTATAGACGTGTGTGCTCAGCCCGGCCTGGCGTGAGTCCCGTGGCTGGCCGTGACCTTAGCTCCTCGCCGGCTATTGCTCCCTCGGTGCTTGCTCCGCGCCGATGGCCGGCCGGCTGTCCTCTGCCAAGCTGGTCGTTTTTGCATGGCCACTGATCAGTCGTAAACCGGTTGTTTTGTCAATATATTCATTGAAGGGGAGATTGTTAGATCATATGACAATATCTAAATTATTTTAGATGATATATAATTGATAACGTTGATTATGATATTACTTATGATGTGTTGCGTGTGTATGGATTGACGTTGGTCAAGTTCGGATGAACTTATGCCGGAAAAATGTTCTTTGGTTTTTACATGTGCAGGATAAAGCATAGAGGCGATCATGGTCAATGACGAGGAGCACAGGGACAAGGATGGGGAGATCCGAGGTCAGGCGGTTGAGGGAGTTACGAGATGGTCGAGCTCATACTTAAGCACGTGAAGATCAAAAGTGGATGATGCGTGGAGAAGATACAGGAGGTGCGATCCTGGAGGCTTCGACACGTGAGAAGTTGGAAAAATCAGAAGTGTAGAAATAATTAAAAAATCTATATTATGAAGAGTTTTGAGTCCCTTGAAAAGTAATGGGCTAAAAAGACTGGTTGAGGTAAAAAGGCTCAGGGTGAGTTGTATTAGGGTTAATGATGTATTAGAGTAGATTAAAGATTTTTAGAAAGGCTAACAGTGGCATGCAGTAGAAGTTTATAAAAAAAATAGAAGAGTTGTGGACAATGAACGGAAACGGAGATCAATGGGCGACTGTTTTGTTTGGTGCTGCGCGGCTGTTTTGTTTGGTGGGCGTGATTTTTTGGGCGAGGAAAAACAAGAGAGCGGCGGCCGTGACTTTTTAGATGAAAAAGTGTGCTGCGACGGGATTTGGAGTAGGCCGACCGTGATGATATTTTGGCTGTTGATGGCAGCCTTTTGAGAGGTGATTTCTTTTCTTATTGCATGTTTGTTCGTTTCTTCTTCACGTACGTGTCTATGGCAGCTGCATGGAATGAGAGCTTTTAATGTGTAATTAGATGGAGGTGATTACATGAAGTAATTAGATGAGTGCTGGATTGCATGAACGTGATTAATGTTTTGGATACCATCTGCTTGCGTGATTCCCTTGTTTTGCATGCATGTGCTTATTCCTTGTTTCTCTAGCCTCTCCTTATTATCTAGTCGTGGGAAGCACTTCTAGTCGCATTGTGTTCAATGCTTCAATTCCGACGTGTGTTACTTTGTCCAAGCAGAAAAACCGGCCCGAAAGGAAATTTTGTTGTTTTGTCTCTCTATGTTTTTGTGTTTTTTTTTGTTGTTTCTTTTTGACAGGCTGAACAACACTAGTAATTTTGAAAAAGCTTCCGCTAGACGCTGCAATTATTTATCTCTCTGATTGCCATCGACGATCCTACAACAGATGATACAAATTTAATATGAAAAATCTTTGTGAGAAAAAACCGTGGACGTACGAAGACGAGATTCACTATATGAGAACATGTTTACAGTGAGATTTGCCTTTTTCTATGAACTACAGGGATACATATATAGAGCAAGAGAGACGAGTCTCAAAAGAAGAAGGAACAAACTTTGTAGATACATACTACAGTGAGACTTTTGATTTTTGGTAATGCGATATCCCTATGTCCTTTTCATTTTTCTTATATAGAGAAGCAACATACAGAACTTTCTAACCAACGTGCTATCCCACTTTAAGAGTCCTAAACAAACATGAATCCTGACCTGTCAAGTCAACTTGTAGCTGGTGTTTTCATCTTCAATGACGATGTGTGAGGCTGTCGCTTTCTCCATTTTCTTTAAAACTGGGTCACTACGGAAGCCGTCTTTGACTACTGGTTCTTTGTATAGGATTTCAACTGAAGAAGAAAACAGCTTAACTCTACAAAACTGATTTTTTTAAGAATGCAAAACTGAAATTGAAGTAGCAATCAAGTAGAAGATTAGATAGCTTTTCAGAAGTAGATGGTTGGCTTGCCTATAAATGAAGTGTGCAAGGCTGTAAGCAGCTAGCAAGTTATAGCTATGGCCGTTCTCCACCCAAAGAACGCAGCCTCTCTCTCATAGAAGTGGTGCAAAGGCATTGTAAGTTACATCTACTATTTGATGAAGCATATTTTTTTTCTTTTTTGGGGTGGAAGAAACATATTGTTTTCTGTACAGTTAAGATGACATGTCCTTGCTGTTTTGATCACCCTAACTGTTTCCCCAAATGTCTTGCTTATCTTTGAGTTTGTAAATAGTGCTAATCAGATTCTAGAGTGTTTAACCTTTTTTTCGAGAGAAAGCATTGGTTTCTAATCAGGAATACAAATGTATGTGTATTAGCTAGTGTCTTGAAGACGTCCAGATGTCATGGTGCTTGTTACTCAATGCAAGTACCAACCAATTGAGGATAGATACAAGACTGTTTACTAAAAAAAGTAAGTTATAAATAACAGGTCAATTATTGCTAGAAAAGTTTCTGTGTTGTAACACAACATGTAAAATAAGTTAGACATATATACACAACTTTCAGAGTTCAACAATTAAGCGCAGCACATACACTAGTTGTTTTCTATCATCTGGTTCAGTTTTTCTCTCTTTTGTTTGGAAAAGAAACTCCATGCACAAGGAACGAGAAAACTAGGAGAAAATATATTATGAGTAAAAAAAATACAAAAGAGATATACAAGAGGCGGGAGAGAGCATAAAGAAGATCACAATCAAAGTTTTGTTCAGTGGTTTTAGCAGGCAAATTCATGAATATTCAGCAGCATAAGATAACATAACCGATTAACTCCCACATAATTGCAAGATTCGGAAGAAAATTCACATATCTGAATGTCAATTAGATTAGTCAAGACTGCAGTTATAATCATAGTTGTTATGGCATCGCCTAGGCATTGCAGCGGAGCTGGCGGGAGGCCATGGCCATTTGCTGCGACTTGGGGGGAGGAGGCGACGGGGAGGGGAGGAGGCGGTGGGGGAGGAGGCACCGGGAAGGGGAGGAGGCGAGGTAGCAGGGGGAGGAGGCGCCGGGGAGAGGACCGAAGGAGGTGCGGTGCAGAGAGAGGACCGGAGGAGGCGGTAGGGGAGGAGGCGCCAGGAAGGGGAGGAGAAGAGGCAGCAGGGGGAGGAGGCGCCGGGAAGAGGACCGAAGGAGGTGCGGCGCAGAGAGAGGACCAGAGGAGGCGAGGTGGCGCGGGGAGAGGACCGGAGGAGGCAAAGAGAGAGAGAGAGGAGAGAGTGCGGGTGCGGGGAGAGGAGTCGGCGGATAATGTGTCGGCGATGCAGAGTACGCATGATGGATACATACACATGCGGTAGACATGCATAGGCACGGTAGACATGCACAGGTGCGGCGGCTTGCCTAGGTGTCACCGACTCCACTGTGACAACCATGGATATAATATTCAACATGCAGTGGCCGAAATTTTCACTTCTGTCGAATCTTGCTGATGGAATCGACATCATACGAGATAATAACTAATTGACTCCCACATAATTGCAGGACTCTGAAGAAAATCCACATATCTGAAAGCTAATCAGATTAGTAAAGATTGGTTATAATAGTCAACCTGCAGTGGCTGGAATCTCACTTATGTCGAATCTTGCGGAAGGACAGAAAGCAAGTCCTAAAGAAAGGAAAAGCTGAAGTAGAAACAAAATCCTTCAGGTACTTCACATGACACAAATGAATGTTTGCTAACATTAAGCATTGGCTATCTGAAAAGTCCTTTGTTTTTATGTTTGCATATTATCAAGTTCTAAACTCAACAAAGATAGCTATCTGGTGCTCATTGTTTGCAATGCGCATTTCTTCATCTGTAGCTCGTTATATGGAAACGAGACAGACCAGCTTTCACCACTTGAATTCAAGAAGGCAATCAGTCTTGATCCGCAGCAAGCCTTGATGCCCTGGAATGATAGCACACACTTCTACCATGGGGAAGGTGCCTTCTTACGGATAACCAGATTGAGACTCCACGTCGTATCACTTCTCTTAATCTTACAAATCGAGGTTTAGTAGGGCAAATCTCTCCTTCACTTGGAAATCTCACATTCCTAGCAATTCTGTTTCATTCACTGGATAGGTCGACCCTCCATCCCTTGGTCACCTGCATCACCTCCAAACCATCTGCTTGAGTAATAACACATTACAAGGACGGATACCTAATCTTGCAAACTGTTCCAACCTCAAGGTGCTATATATGGTTGAATGGCAATAATCTAGTGAGACAAATTCCAGAAGATTTGCCTCATCGCTTTCAAAGTCTGCAACACTGAAAAGGCTTAGTTTTCTATATAATAACATCGAGGGTAACATCCCAAATGACTTTGCAAAGTTGCCTGGTCTACTATTCCTGCACCTGGGTGCAAATAAGTTAATTGGCTGGTTGGTTTCCACAAGCCCTCCTATATCTTTCTACTCTAGTTGAACATAGTCTTGCTTCCACTGATCTAAGTAGAGAGGTACCATCCAATATCGGTAACTATCTACCCAATCTCTAAAAGTTCCAATTAGGCGGGAACTTCTTTCATGGGCATATCCCATGTTCATTGATAAATGCTTCCAAGCTATACTTTATGATATATCAATTAATAATTTCACTGGGGTTGTGCCTAGCTCCACCGGCAAACTTATTAAACTGTCTTGGTTGAATCTTGAGTGGAATAAACTCCATGCACGTAACAAGCAAAATTTAGAGTTTATGAACAGCTTAGCGAATTGCACTAAGCTACAAATGATCTCCATATATAATAATCATCTAGAAGGCCATGTGCCAAATTCATTTGTAAACCATTCCACTCAACTGTAGTATGTAAGTGCTCATTTGGGCTTAAGTTTATGGTTTTTTTTGGCTTTTTTGGCACTGATTGAGGCTTATTTTTCACTGTAGTTGCTGTAAACTTTTTCAGCGTAATTAAATAAAAAAAATAAAAATACAAAATAGATTCTCTCATCACGGACAATGCAAAGAAATATGAGAAAAAAAGGAAAGGGCAAAATAGCCCCCAAAAAGCTAAAAAAACCCAAGCTTTCTTTCTCATACAAGAGGTATGTAGGATCCCGAGAAATAATGGAGGTACATAGGAAGTAGTAGACTAGTACTAAGTTACATCTAGTGTTGTTTGATGAAACCTTTGTTTTTTGAAGGGAGGAAGAAACGTATAAGAAGGAACAAGAAGCAAGCCTCGAGAAAAGGAAAAGCTGAAGTAGCGGGAAGAAAAACAGTCAGGTACTTTACATATATACCAACTAAAATTAATATACATAATTTGATAGCTAACATTTATTCAGTATTACCTGAACTTTCCCTTGTTTCTCTATCTATGCATATATAATGAAGGCCTAAATTCAACCAAGGTAGCTAGGCTAGCCATGAAGGTTACTGCAATTGGACAATTTTTCTTGGTGCTCATGGCTTGTTGTGCACATGTTGCCATCTGCTCCTTTAATGAAAATGAGACAGATAGATTGTCACTACTTGAATTCAAGAAGGAAATCAAGCTCGATCCACAACAAGCTTTGATGTCATGGAATAATAGCAAGCACTTCTGCAATTGGGAAGGTGTCTCGTGCAGCTTGAAGAATCCATATCGTGTCACGTCTCTTATTCTTACAAATCGAGGTTTAGTAGGGCAAATCTCTCCTTCACTTGGGAACCTAACATTCTTGAAGTACCTAGCCCTACCTGGAAATACATTCACAGGACAAATCCCTGCTTCCCTTGGTCACCTGCATCGCCTTCAAACCCTCAACTTGAGTAGTAACAAGCTACAAGGAATTATACCTATTTTTGCAAACTATTCAAAACTCAAGGTTCTATGGATGTGGAAAAATAATCTAGTTGGGCAAATTCCTGCAGATTTGCCTCCAGACCTTCAAGAGCTACAACTTTCATATAATAATCTTACTGGAACCATTCCTTCTTCTCTTGCCAATATCACCACACTCAGTATGCTTAGTTGTGTGAATAATATCCTCCAAGGCAACATCCCAAATGAGTTTGCAAAGTTACCCACCCTAAAGTACTTGTATGTAGGTGGCAATATGTTTACAGGTGGGTTTCAACAAGCCATCTTAAATATTTCTACTCTTGTTGAGATTGGCCTTGCTGTGAATCGTTTAAGCGGAGAAATACCATCCAATGTCGGTAACTCTCTACCCAATCTCCAACTGTTCCTATTAGATGGTAACTTCTTTCATGGGCATATCCCCTGTTCTTTAACAAATGCTTCCAAGCTATATTACCTCGACATATCAGAAAATAATTTCACTGGGGTTGTGCCTAGCTCCATCGGCAAACTTAGCGCACTGTCTGTGTTGAATCTTGAAGGGAATCAACTCCAAGCACGTAACAAGCAAGACTGGGAGTTTATGAACAATTTAGCAAACTGTTAACTATTAGAGATGCCATTAGAGGGTCATAACTTCTTCAATGCTCCAAAGTTAACTATCTACTTAGGAAAGATGCTACCCTAGCAGGCTAGCACGAATAATAGCTTCAAATAGATCTACAGTAGCTTTATGAAGCTACAAATTCATGTGGATCCAACCTGCTGAGCACATCGGAGAGAGGTATCATAGCTTCGTTTTGGATTTTTATTTATCTATTTTGAAGGTAATATGTATTAGAGTGGGAGCGTAACTATTTTAAATAAAATGTACTAGTCTTGAAGCTGCTATGTATGATACTAGTCTTTGCAATACTCGCTGTCTTCAAGTAGTAGATGACTCCCTGTAAAAGAAAAAGAAAGAAAAGAAATGTTAATAGGTTAGCAACTTAAGAGGGGCATGCTGGTGGTGGCACCAGCGTGTTCTTCCGCACACCGAGAGGTACCTGGCAAATTTCTTAAAATCTATCCATTGCTGGGACATCCTCTTCATTGCCATGGCCGCCATCCCAGGCCTATCATGGTCAAATTGGGCAGCGACGGTCAAACATGACGGAGATGCTGAAGGCGCAGTGTAGGCTGTCCATCGGCCATGGCGGTCGAGACACAATGCAGGCTGAGTCGAGCTCAGTTGGGCACCATGGTGGAGATGAGGGCGTGGCATAGGTTGAACACAGTGATAGGGGCTTGATACTTGGAGTATTATGATTTTTTTATCATTAGTAAAGTACAGGCATTGAACTAATTAATTTAATTAAGAATATAAAGGCACCTAACCTAGGTGGTGGGGGGTGTACACCCACACCTCCCACCAACTAAGCTAGGCTTAGTTCTTTAGGTGACATGTTATCTTTGATACTGTAAAACATTGCATATAAAGCTATCATTTACTTAATTTTGTCTTAATGTAAGTTACATTTTCAGTGATTTTTTTTGCAGTATCCTTGATTATGTCTTGACACGTATAACCATTTTTTTTGGATTTTTTATGATCATGTGCACAATGTTTTGAGTAGGGATGCAAGGCAGTATAGGAAGGATGAGATGCAATGGATACACCCTCTCCTTTGTCCCCCTAGCTCTACCACTGCCGCTTGCTGACCAAGGCTCGGAGCAATTGGAGCTGGGGTTTATGCCATGTTTGGACCAAAAAAATGTACTTTCTTCATCACACAATATAAATTCATTCTATTAGGAAGAGAACGGTATAAATTCATTATGGAAATTAAAGTATAGTTATTACAGTATTTTCAGTCTATATCTCTGTATTAGCGTAGAAAAAGTGGTTTAATAGTTCTAATGTACCTTTTAATAAAGGTATGTATGGTTTAATAATATTTATTTTTTTTAAAAAAAAATTCAGTGCTTACTTGGTTTGTGTTTATGATAGGTTTGAACTTATTTTATGAGACAGAGGAAGTACGGTCATGCATCACATACCAACTTATACTCAATTCTTCTGCCACTTGTGCCATATTTTTTGTAGTTTACTCTAGGTTATGGAGCGAAAATTGACTTGGGAGAGATGAAGAGTCTTTTCCACATTATAATATTACGAGACATTCATATTTTATACTATTTTCTCTAAAACATTAGTTTTTTTTGTCTTTGGTAGAACACACTACGAAGACCATCCACAGTGTAGATAGTGCGAGATTTGCTACCTTACCGTCATATCACATAAGTGCTAAATTTGTTTTTCTCGTACGTTGTTTAGCAACGTGCGCACGGCAAGCTGGGTTGGGCTCCAACGCTAGCAATGCATCTAGTGTAGCTTGGAAGCCCGGTTTTCGGTCTAGTCAGGAGCACCTTAAGAGGCTGCTTGGAAGCCCGGTTTTCAGTCCAAAAAATTTTGCATGCTGGGCTAAAAAAAGTGCTTGGGTGGGCCGGCGATACTATAAAATTGCAGTTGGTTTGGGCCTTTACAACCGAAAAAAAACAATCTCGTGATGAGGCAATATATTTTTTTTTCCGATGAAGGACGGGGACGTCTCGCTCGTTTGCCCCTCGTGGTGGCTCGACAACTAGAAGACGACGGCGAGCAAGCTCACCGGCGCGGCGGCAAGCGGGCTCATCGATGGTGGCAAGCTAGGGCCCGCGTGCATTCGCGCGTGGCAAACCATGGGGAGCCGATGCGGTGCGATGGAGCCGCGGAGGTGGGCAAGTAGGGGCTCAGCGAATTAGGAGGCGTCTCCCCATCGAGGGCTTCCTCGTCACCTCCGGCGAGGAGGCCGTGGCCATGAGGATTTAGGTGAGCGACATGCCGCTACTTTAGTTGCTTTTTGATGATTTGGTCTGAATTTACTGATCGATTTCTCCGGTTTATCTTAGAGTTAGCACTTGTTTATCTTCTTCCCTAAACATACTGTTCACGGGGGATTTTTATTTCACTGGTATTTTTATGTTACAAAAATTTGCAGGTGTTTTTCGTTTACGAGTGAAGAAAAATCCAAAACTTTCAAGCAGGCCCTAAGTCTTTTTTACGAAAATTTCTCTCTCCTATCAGGTCAAAAATGATATTATATTGGCCTCAGCGTACCAAAGCAAATAGCTACCACTTTTTAGTAGAATGTTTTTAGCAAATGCCATAAAAATAAGTGTCCTATAGCTAATTTTGTCTATTATAAAAGTTCTTTTTCCAGGCAAATATGTATATATTATTTTCATGTAGTCATTTTAAATGTTGAAAAATAGATATATATTGATAAATTTAGAAAGTTTGACTACATGTACATTATTTTATGACTGCATGCAGAGAGTTATCACTCTCCGTTTTTACGGTTCCATTTATAAATTAACAATGTTTTGCTCTATCATGAGAACTAGAAAATCGGGCGCACATTGCACGCCTTGCCATGACTTCAATTGCAAAAATTAATTCACACTTCAATATAGACTTACATTCCTAGCTTAGAAACAAAGCCAAACAAAGCAAATCTAGCCTTACATTGCATCAGAATTTAATAGGGAAAAGAAATTGGAGAGAGATGCACAGACCTCAAATCATGCTTCACTCTGCAGGACTCTTTATAATAACCTATTCAAGCACATTGCAGAAAGATACTTCAGCTACAGTAAAAGGAACATACAAGTATATCTCGAATATCACTACTGCAGAGAATAGATAAATTAACCTTTACATTTGCCTCAACCCAACATAGGTACGATAGATTATAGGTCTAATGAGAAAAGACATTGTTTATCTATAAAAGATTTATGTTCAACAAAAGTAAAGCTAGAGAGGTGAAAATATTACACCTATCAAGAACACACATGACCAAGCTCGAATTGTCCAAAACACATAAGAAATAACTTGAACTGAACGTCAACATTCTATGATTGTAGTGATACATAAATATAAAACACAAGATCAATTGAAAATAATAAACACTGTCTCACCATCCATTGTGCCTTCAAGAAATATATACCTCTTGATTACCTAAGATGTATCAATGCCTCTCGATTACCTAAGATTACCTCACGATAGGAGACGAAATACTATCAAGATGACATTTACAAAGCGTCTCAGCTGATCAGGCAACGAACAGTGTCCGATGCTTTCCTGTGTGTGCATCGTGAATCTACCTGAAGGAGAATGACATGTGCATATCAATGTTTTTAACTAAGAAATAGAACTACTTGGTGAATTGCGCATACATGTATAGTTCTTTCTGGTTAATTTGTGAGGATTGTGCATGTTAGTGTTTTCAAAATCTGTGAGCAAAGCTTGAATGTTGCAAATGCTAATTAATTTGGTGATATTCGTCAGTTGGAGAAGTAGCAGACAAGTGAAAATTGGTGCATAATTTAGTTGAAAGTTTGTAACTGGTATATGCTCATATATATATAAGTTGTCTGGAGAACTTATAATTGATGGATAAGTCATTGTGTTGTTGTTGTGTTGTTGTTTTTTCTCTCTTTAGGACATCATCTCCTTTAAGGACAGCATCTCCTTTAAGGACAGCATCTTGACTCCTTTAAGGACAAAGATCTCCTTTAAGGACAAAGATCTCCTTTAAGGACAGAGATCTTAGACTAGCTTTAGGACAGCTTTAGACTAGCATCTAGGACTAGCATCTTGGCATATGCTTGGCTGGTTAGCGGCCTATAAATTTGTATCCCCAACCCCTCAGGTTGGTGTGGCATTTGTGTGAGAAATAAACAAGAAAATTGCCCCATTCCCAGAGTGTCATCCTCTCGATGAGAGTAAGGATCTTGCTATCACCAACAAAGAAGACTCAGCGAGTAACAAGTGGTATCGAGCCATACTATCCTCAGTAGCTTTGAGCATCTCCTGCTCATCTCCTTCTCGACCTCGCGGAGAAGACTGGCTGGCTGCAGCAGGCGGCTCGGCCGTCCCTCACTCCTCTCCGAGACGGCAGCGGCTCGTCGGCGCACCTCCTCCACGCAATGCCCCTAGTAGCGCGCCATGTCCGCAGGCGATCTCGGCCTTCGGCCGCCTCGAGCACGCGGCGTCGTGACGGCCGAGCTTCGCCGCAGCGAGCAGCAGCGAGCGAAGCGGCGGCGAGACCGCTGCGGCGGTGGAAAGGGCGTCAAGGCGGCGGGCGGAGCCGCAACAGCGAGCGGAGGTGGAAGCGGCGGCGGCGGATGCGGCGCGTGCGGCGGCAGCGAGGTCAAGGCTCTGCGCGCGATGCGGCAGCTCCATCTCTGCGATGGCGAGCCGACGAGATCTTGAGCGAAGAAGAGGCGCGGCGAGGCGAGTAGGCGCGATGGCGGCCGCGACGCCACGGCGCGGCGGCGGCCAGACGACGCGAACAGCGCGGTGGCGCTCTGGAGGAGACGCGCACGACGGTGGCGTGACGGGTTGGCGAGCGCGGCCTTCACAGCGGCGCGCTCTCTCCCGGTTGATACCGTGGTCACCACGAGTACCGTGCCGTCGTCGAGGGCGTCGGCCCCGGCGCGGTGGCCTACCCTCACCAAGACCAACTACGTCGAGTGGGCGCGGTGATGAGGGTAAAGCTCGGTGCGGCATATGTGGGATGCGATCCGATCTGGCGGCGTCGACTACGACCAGATCGGCGGCGCTGGATGCTCTCATCGCCGCGATCCCGCCCGAGATGCGATTCGCTACCAACAAGCGGTGCCAAGGAGGCTTGGGGCGCCATCGCCGCAAAGACGCATCGGCGGCGACGCGCCGCAAGTCTACATTACGAGCACTACGCAAGGAGTGGGAGAACCCGCCTTCAAGCCGGTGAGGGCGTTGATGATTTTGCTCTCCGTCTCAACACTGCTTGCGAGTTAGTGCAGTTCGGCGACGACACCTACGGCGAGAGAGAGCGTGGAGAAGCTCTTCCGCTGCGTCCCGAGAAGTACAAGCGGATGGCTCGCTCGATCGAGTCTCTGCTGGACCTCTCGCGATGACGATCGAGGAGGCGCTGGTCGCCTCAAGGTCGTTGACAACGATGAGCCACGGCGTCTCGGGACCCGTCACCATTGGCGGAAGCTCCTCCTCACTCGGAGCGGTGGGCGCCGGCCAAGGTGACGAAGAAGGGGAGCCTTCTTCCACGACAGCGACCACAAGCGTGGCAAGCGCGCAAGCCACGCAAAGACGCCCGAGCGGCGCGAGGACGTGCCGAGGTGATGACCGTGGGCGCCGGGCGGCGCTGGCGGCAAGCAAAAGGCGGCGCGAGGCGACTCTTGCCACAAGCTGCGGCAAGCTTGGTCATTGGGCGAGGATTGTCGGCGACCACGACGTGGCGAGCCCATGTCGCGCGGCGGAGGAGCGGCCGGCTCGTTCATTGCTCATGCGAGCACCGAACTATCTCCAGCCGCACGGCCGCGGTGGCTCTCCTCCACCTTGACGAGCCAAAAGCACATGCCCTCCTCGGCTCACGGCTCCGCAACGACAAGGCCGACGGGTGGTGCCTCGACACCGCGCCACCCATCACATGACCGGTCGGCGGGAGCTCTTCGCCGAGTTTGACTCTAGCGTCAGAGGCTCTGTCAAGTTTGGGGCGCCTCGTGGAAATCAAGGCGTTGGCTCCGTCATCTTCACCACCGTGTCCGGTGAGCACGGCGCTCACGGCGTCTACTACATCCCCGATCTGCGGAACTCCATCATCGGCTTGGGACACCGGATGAGAACGGCTCGCGTGTCGAGATAGAGCACGGGTGCTGCGGATTTGGGATCTTCGCCGCGCCTTCTTGTCAAGATAACCGAGGCGCAAATCGACTTTACATTCTTCACGTGCGGTGGCACAACCCCTCTCTCTCGCTGCTCGTCGGACGACGCGGCGTGGCGATGGCACGAGCGCTTTGGGCACCTTCGCCCGAGGCCACGGCGGCTCGGTGCTACGAAAATGGTGCGAGGCCCGCCGTGCCTTGACCATGTGGAGCGATTCTGCGGCGTCTGCGTGTTGGCGGCGGGCGACTCCCTTTCCTCGGCGGGCGAGTTTCGAGCCAAGGAGAGCTCGAGCTCGTGCACGGGGACTTGTGTGGCCCGTGACACCGCCACACCGGAGGACGACGCTACTTCCTGCCGCTCGTCGGCGACCTCTCCGCTACATGTGGGTGATGGTCCTCGGCAGCAAGGAGAGGCTGCGGGCGCCATCGCGCGCCACGCAGTCGCTGTGGAGGCGAGTGCGGCCGCAAGCTGCGCGTCTTTGCGCCTGAGACAACGGCGGCGAATTCACGGCGCTGGTTCGCGTCGTCTTGCTGCGATGAGGGCATTCAGCGCCACTACTCCGCGCCGTCAGCCCGCAGCAGAAGCGGCGTCGTCGGCGCGCAACGAGGCGGTTGTGGGGCGGCTCGGGCTCTCCTCAGCGAGGGGGATGCGGCTATCTTACGGGAGAGCGGTGGTGACGGCCATCTACATCCTCAACCGCTCGCCTACCAAGGCGCTCGGCGGCGGGGCGCCGTCACGAGGCTTGGCACGAGCGCAAGCCGGCGGTCTCCCACTTGCGGTCTTGGCTCCTCGCGTTCGCCAAGGAGCTTGGCCACATCGGTAAGCTCGGCGGCGGGAGCACTCGGGAGTGTTCATCGGCTCGCGGAGGGCTCGAAGGCCTACCGCATCCTCGACCTGTCACACTGCAGCGTCCGCATCTCGCGTGGCGTTGTGTTCGACGAAGGCGAGGCCGCGTGGGACAAGGCGGTGGGCGGCGGTTCGACTTCAACTCTTAGGGACTTTGTTGTCGACTCGTCCGCCGAGAGAGCCGGGAGCTAGCGGCTCATCTTCACCAAGCTCGCCCACCTCGACACCTTGCTCGCCACGGCTCGGCGAGTGCTCCACCACCTTCGGCACCGGCTACACCCCACTCTCCCGCACCGCGCCACACCACCGGATCGACCCCAGCGGCCGGTCCACGACGAGCGGCGCATGGTGGAGTTCGCTACTCCGCTGTCTCACGACGAGGACGCGTCGGCGCCTACCACGACGGCGAGCCTCTGCGCTACCGTCACCGTGGGCGACCTCCTCGGCGGCGGCCGGTCGAATGGCGGCGCGGCGCGACCTCCGCGCGAGCCGCACCTCGCCGCGGGACGGCGGCGAGCCTCGTTCCGTCGCCGAGGCGGAGAAAGACGCGGCATGGCGTGCGCGATGCAGAGGAGATGGGCGTCGTCAAGCGGAACCGAGACGTGGGAGCCGGCGGATCTTCCCGCCGGTCACCGCGCGATCACCCTTAAGTGGGTGTTCAAGGCGAAGCGGGATGAAGCCGGCGCCATCGTCAAGCACAAGGCTCGCTTGGTGGCACGAGGCTTCGTGCGGCGGGAGGGGTCGACCGATGATGCCTTCGCACCGTCGCGCGCATGGAGTCCGTTCGTCTACTCCTCGCACTTGCGGCCCAGAGGATTGGCGCGTCCATCACATGGGCGTTAAGTCCGCTTCCTCAACGGCGACTTGAAGGAGGAGGCCTACGTCCGTCAGCCGCCGGGATTCGTCATCCCCGGCAAGGAGGGCAAGGTTCTCCGCCTACGCAAGGCCCTCTACGGCTTGCGGCAGGCACCACGAGCCTGGAACGCTAAGCTGGACTCCACTCTCAAGCAAATGGGGTTCCAGCAGAGCGCACACGGCTGCGGTCTACGGCGGGGCAAAGCGGCAACGCCTGGCGGTGGCGTCGTCGGCGACACAGTGATCACCGGCTCCAAGGAGGCCGAGGTCGAGGCGTTCAAGGCGGAAATGAAGACCGTCTTCCAGATGAGCGACTTGGGGCTCCTCTCCTTCTACCTGGGGATCGAGGTCCACCAGGACAGCTCCGGTATCTCCCTTCGTCAGACCGCCTACGCCAAGCGCACCGTCGAGTTGGGCGGGCTCACCGACTGCAACCCAGCCCACACTCCTATGGAGGAGAGGTGAAGCTGAGTCGTGAGAGCACGGCGGAGGAGGTGGGCGCGACGCGATCTGGCGCATTGTGGGCGACCTTCGCTACCTCGTCCACACGCGTCCGGTTTGGCGTTATTGCTGGCTCGTCGGTCGGTTCATGCGGCGGCCGACGGCGAGCATCGGCGAGCCGTGAAGAGGATCCTCCGCTACGTTGCGGGCACCTCCGACTACGGCTTGCACTACCCGAGGTGTCGTGCGCGCACACTTCATCGGGTGCGGCGGCAGCGACCACGCGGCGACATCGACACCAAAGAAGAGCACAAGCGGATTCTCTTCTTCCTCGGCAAGTGCCTCGTTAGCCGGCGATCGATCAAGCGGCGGTGGTGGCCCCGTCCAGTGTGAGGCCGAGTACATAGCGGCGTCCACCGCTCGACTCGAGCGCTCGGCTCGCTCGGCGCTGGTGATCTCCTCGGCAAAGACAGGCGGTGGCGCTCAGGGTGGACAGCAAGTCCGCTCTGGCTCTGGCAAAGAACCCCGTTTTCCACGAACGGAGCAAGCACATCCGGGTGAAGTACCACTTCATCCGAGGCTGTTTGGATGAAGGCAGCATCAAGGCGAGCTACATCAACACCACGGATCGACTTGCGGACACTGCTCACCAAGCCTCTTGGGAGGGTCAAATTCCTCGAGCTCTGCTCTAGGGTCGGGGTGGTTCAACTTTTCCACAAGACGACGCACAAGACTTAGGGGGAGAGTGATGGATAAGTCATTGTGTTGTTGTTGTGTTGTTGTTTTTTCTCTCTTTAGGACAGCATCTCCTTTAAGGACAGCATCTCCTTTAAAGACAGCATCTTGACTCCTTTAAGGACAGCATCTCCTTTAAGGACAGCATCTCCTTTAAGGACAGCATCTTAGACTAGCTTTAGGACAGCTTTAGACTAGCATCTAGGACTAGCATCTTGGCATATGCTTGGCTGGTTAGCGGCCTATAAATTTGTATCCCCAACCCCTCAGGTTGATGTGGCATTTGTGTGAGAAATAAACAAGAAAATTTGCCCCATTCCCAGAGTGTCATCCTCTCGATGAGAGTAAGGATCTTGCTATCACCAACAGCAAGACTCCAGCGAATAACAATAATAGCGCTTCGAAAAAGATTCTAAACTGTTTTTTCTATTCATTTCAAATGGAACAAACGTATGTTTTAAAAATACGTCAATGCACTTGAGGCGAATTCAATTCACTAAAGAAATGAAGTTTTCAATATGCATATAACTACTTTCAACTGGATTATATTAATTTTTCGATTGTGTGTATGCTACTTCTCCAACTTATTAGCATTTTCTGAAACTAAAGATCAATTCTGTGGCGAAGAGGAGAAGGGGAAAAAAGAAGGAAGAAAGAAAGGAAGGCATGACCATTGAAGACAAGAGAGTACATTGCTCCAGCTACCTGTATTTTTGATATCCTGAAATCACTTGACCAGAGGGATAAATTATCAAAAGGCACCGGGAACAAAAGATATAGTACAAAGACAGAGTACATCCGCCCCTTGACTGATAGGAAAGGGCATATCCGTCCCTTAACTGATAGGAAAGGGCATTCCTGTAGAAGTTGCATGAGTTGCCTGAACTGATGTGCAAAATTGTCAATTCTCCTTTTGCTTGAAGATGACGAGGACTTGCGATTAGAACCAAGACAACGGAGCTGTCGTAACGGATATACCCATTAGTGGCCGAACCAACTCAAAAAAAACAATTAAGTTACTAATTAATAACGGCGCAAGCAGAACTAATCACTTGAAACATGCATACGTCAAATTCGAACTTTGAACCAGTAACCGTGCATGCTTTGAAGGAGTATATGGGTGTGGCAAAAAAAGGGTATAGTGCCATTAAATTCAACTTCATCATCTATTTTGTAGATACTGCTACTAATTAATTCAAATTAAAAGTTGGGGAAAATTTTAGTAGTTTTAAAAGTTCTCTCTAATCTTCCTTCCGGGTGAGTTAAAAAAGTAGTATGCTCCAATCAAATTAATAGTACTCTTCAAGGACCGTGAGAGCATAGGAGTATATGGCTAAGCAAAAAGGAGCATATGTATATCATCATTCATCAGTATGTGGTATCAAATTTGAAACTTAATAGAAGCAAGCATCCTCAGATGAACAAGTACTATAAATACATGCTTTCGTTTATCAGCAATGGAGTATCACCATACTTACAAAAGGAAGTTGAGTCACTGTTGATACATGGCCAACACATAATTTCCGTATAAACGAATTGAAAAGGGGTATCACCATGAATTGGTCATAGCATATATCCATTTGAGATACTACAAAAAGGGAAGACAACCCCAATAGGCTAATGCCATGTGCAGGTAAGTATTGTGAACAAGTATCACTGTACATGAAAAAGGAAGTATATCTCTTAATACAACCTACACACGGTTTGGTATTTAAAAAAATCGAGAGAAGGGGCATCACTATGAAAAAATGAAGCATCTCTCGCTAACAAAAATCAATTGCTACAGACACAACTAAAAGGTATCATTCAAGAAAATGGAAGAAAATCCACATGTGCATGCATCCTAGCATGCTAAGAAGTGGCACAAGCCTTAAGCGAAAGATGTTGCCATAGCAATGAGCAGTGTAGTGAGTCTATTCCTCCCAGAAATTCCTTGCCGTCTTTTCTACTCAATGTCACTACAACACAACCACCTTTACAAGGCGATTATAAATGCCTCAAGAAGTCAGCAAACCACCTCTAGAAAGTTTTCAAGGCGTTTTGAAAAAACGTTGGAGATACTGCCAAAGGGAAAAGTCTATTGAGGCGTTTTTCAGAAACGCCTCAAAACACTAATAAAGGCTTTCTGGAAGTGCCTACAAATATAATCTGAGGCGCTTTGGAAAAACATCTCCGATATTGTTAGGCGTTTTCGAGAACGCCTTCAAAAGTTTATGGTGCCATTTTGAAGAACGCCTCAAACAGTCTTGAGAGGCGATTTTAAAAAGGCAAAAGGGCCCTAAAATGAGTTGTATAAAAACAAAACTACAATTAGGGTGCGCCTACTGCTATTAACACCACAAATGAAATATTTTACAATCAGCCCAATTGGAAAACCACATTTCATATTAATCAAAGCTAACAATTGCAATAATCTTTGTCAATGCAACTTCACATTCAGTTTTTACAATCATGCACAATAAATGCTTCATATATAATATCTGGCATATTTCACAATATGCATCATTAAGCATTTGGTCAGCGTCTCAACAATTAGGAATTTAGCCTTTCTATTCCCTGAACAATAAGGCTAAAGCAGGTTAACAAATTAAAGTACATCGCAAGTGAATAAACTGAACAATGTTTATGGCTTTACGCAAGATAGTTAAAGATGCTAGCATCAAAGATAATTAATGAAAGATCGACATCTAATTTACATTCTTTTACCTGCTAGTTCACCAACCATTTCATGATGCAATGTTTCCATAATGCAGGAGAGATGCCAGTTGGTTTTTCAAGATGCTTCTTTATGGACGATATATCAACTGGTTTAGATAGCTCTACAACATTTGATATTATGAAGTTTCTCGAACAAATGGCCCATTTCCTGGATCTCACAATGGTTATTTCCTTACTGCAACCACCTCCTGAAACATTTGAATTATTTGATGACATAATTCTTCTATGCAAGGGGCACATTGTTTACCATGGTCCTAGGGAAAATGTTACCGATTTCTTTGGAAACATGGGATTCAATTGCCAGCCGGAAGAATGCAGCAGACTTCCTTCAAGAGGTAAATCATAATCAACCAGAGAAATAAGAAACTTCCAAATAGATCCTTATGACCAAATAATTGTGTATAAGTACCTTAGGCCAGTTAATACATTGCAACTACAGTGGAAAACAGATGGTACATGATCAGAGCTTGAAGTGTTTTTATAGAATTTTTTATTCTCAACTTATTCAAAATACATGTCTATTAATGAGTCAACATATTCTCTGATTATCCATGTAATAAAAAAAACTATTCTGGCCAGGTGACCTCAAACATGGATAAAAAACAATACTGGACTGGTTAGAAGCCCTTGTATCCATTCTAGAAAGTTGCTTATGCGACGGGGAGCCAATGACTTCTGAAGTCATATATTGTGGGCACGGGGAGCCAATGACTTCTGAAGTTATATATATAAGCAAGGTTATGTACAGAGCAAAAGATTTTACAATGCTTATTTAGCAAAGTTAAGCAGCAGTTACACACTTATGAAACTATGTTGCTGATCCGATGTAAGGAGCAAAAATGCAATGTTTGTAGATTTACAAGCAATCAATAGTCGCTGCCTCAAATTGAACATTATATCACTTACTGAATAAGCAATGCAACTCACAAGCACATAATATCACTCAAAATCCTAATACATTTGTATCACTCAGATCTTGACTCTTGAGCAACCTGAACAACAATGAAGTTCCTTACTGCATTATTATGTTACTTTAATGTTTGACAATTTGTTCAATCGGTGAAAAGCTTCAACTCAAAACAGCACAAACTCATCACCAAAACAAACTCAAATCTGCAAATAACTTATAGAAATCACCTTGTGAAGCCACTTCACTCAAAAGCTAGCTTTTAAAAGTCAAAAGTTAGAAGCTGTTTAGAACATTGACAGATTAAGAATAGCCATTGCAGTAGGTAGTGTGTATGACCTATTGTTTCTTGCATGTTTTTGAAACAAGCACTTGCATAGTCTTATTGTCAGTAAGCAATAAAAAAATAAAGGCATTTCTGCTACTTACCGGCAAGTGCTCGATCTCAAGGCTCTGGCACAAGATCTCAACGTCACGCAGCTTGGAGAAATAGAAATCTCTTTCTTTCTCGAGGCTATCAACAAGGAGCTTCAGTTCAGTGATCTGCATATGATGTCACAATGCAAGTCTCATAATTCTGCGACCTGAGAAGAAAATTAGGCAAAAGCATTCATACGAACTCTCTCTCTCTCTCTCTCTCTCTCTCTCTCTCTCACACCTGCTCATCATAAGCTGGTCCTGCAGAGTTAGCAGGAGATGGCTTTGCACTCCGTTGTGGGGCATTCGCCGCATGCCTGTTGGCCAGCTTAGCGCCATGCGACGAAGCTTGAGCTTTGTGGGCGGTGGACGCAGACTTGGCGGGCACCTGAGAAGGCACTGATGTCCTTCTGTTAGTCTCCTTTCCACCTTTGCTGCTTTCTCTTCTCTCGGAAGCATTGTAGCTGTGCGCATCCAATTCACAACACAACAAAACGCAAGTATTCAGAGGATTTTGATGAGACATCAAAGGCAATGATCGCAAACTATAGAGCTAGCCTAAGGTTTGAGCAGTGAGCACCACACAATTGGTAACACTAAACACAACTTAACATTTGCGCAACGCTCACAATCAAATTGGCCATACATGCTAAAGAAAAGTAGGAAGCTGATTACCTGTCCATGAAGCCTCCATTTATGGAATCACAATATCTTTTCAACCATTGCATGAACTCTAGGTTGTCTAGGGGCCTTCCTTTGATGAGCTTATTCACCTCGATGTGCTGCGACAATGGGCAGACGAAACAAGAATAATTTATATAGCAGTTGCACTAATAGCCTCTCTAGAATAGCAATTAGTAAGCTAAAGTGCTAAACACCTTGACTTTCTCTTGTTTTAAATCCCAAGCAAAGCAACCTTATTTTTCCTAACAAATCGTAAAGCATCAAATCATATCAATCATGTTCAGCTGTGGACCTCAATCAGTGCAATCTAATCCCCAAAAAAACACTTCTAGAGATGGTACCCAAGCCTCTAAAGAAACGCATAACTCTGCCCTCAACATCCTCCATACTCTCAAATCAAAGCTAAGGCATCCAATTTGATCAGTACAAGAGCCTAATCAATAACCATCCACTATGTCTATAAACAATCATCCAAACACATACCAAAAGCTACCAATAGAACACGAACTGCATAACTATTGATGGATTAAAGGGAGAGGAGGAAGGCAAGAAGCTCACTTCGGGGGCGTCGCGACGAGCATCGATCCCGTCCTTGTCCTCGTGCGTCGCACGTACTCCGTCCCTTTCACCGCGCCCACCAGCTTCCTCTCGTCCTCCGCAAACTTCCACGAGCGTAGCAAATCCAGCCTGACCCTCCATCAGCTCAAAAATCAAGCAAGCAACAAGAGCAACAAATGGAGGCAAGAAATACTCACGGATGGTGAAGTGGGAGAAGAACCTGTCTGGAGCGCGGAGGAGCTGGTCGTAGCTGCGTGAGGCCTCGTGTCCACCCTCCGCAGGTAGGGCGCGCCGTCCACGGCCACCTTGACGAACTTGGCGGGCACCTTGCTGGACCCCGTGACGTCGGCGAGCGCGTTCCTACGAAGCGACCTCACCGGCGGCCACCCCACCGCCCGCGTCCTGACCATCCAACCAAAGAACCAAGCAACAAGCTCGGGTCAATCCAAAATCACAATAATTTCTCGCAAGAAAGCATTTTTTTCTTGGGGGCCTGGACCCGGGAGGTAGTACTTGGGGGCCGGGGAAGCATAGGAGGAGGCGGCGGCGGCGGCGAGGAGGGGAGTGGTCGGAGTCGGGGTCGCCGTCCGCGTCCACGTCAGAGGAGGCGCGCTTGCGGTCGGGGTCCGAGGAGGAGGAGGAGCCGGGGAGGCGGAGCACCGTCCACGGCCACCTTGACGAACTTGGCAGGCACCTTGCTGAACCCCGCGATGTCGGCGAGCGCGTTCCTGCGAATCCCGCGGCGGCGGCGGGGGAGGAGGGGGATCGGGCGGACAGCGCGAGGTGGGAGCGGTTAGGGAAAGGGCGACGGGGAGTCTCAGCGCGCGAATCGCGCGAATCCCGGGCGGCATGGCGCGAGCAGGCGTGCCAGCGCGGGGAAAGGTGGAGAACCAGCGAGCGCAGCTCGTGAGCAAGCGAGCGCAAGTGCTCGCCACGCGTCGCCGCGCGAAGGGAGTGGAGCTGCATGGAGCGCTCTTGTGCGAGCAAACCACATGAGGTTTTAATAACTCCAATTAAGGTGTGGTCTGAAATGACCAAATTTTGATCGGCAAGGGTAATCGGACAAAACTGTTGGCTTTCTCTTACGGGGATTGGATTATAGTGAAGCTATCTTTGACTGGTTAGATAAGAATATTCTACAGGAGAAAATATCTTCTCGTCAGAGAGGATACAACCCACCAGCTTCGTACACTTCAATTCGACAAAACAAAACGGGACAGAATTGAAGTCCACCCCAGTCCCATTCAGTTCTACAAAACAGAATTGAAGTGCACACTTCAATTCTACAACAGAATATTTCATATCGAGAAGCATAGACGGTCACAAAAATCGGCTGGGAAGGAGAAATACAGTTTTTGCAATTTTATTTTGAAATATAAGATGTGTATGCAAATTTCATAACTTTTTTTTTCTGATTTCATTTATCTCCACTCCCTCTTCGACATTTATAAGGCGACACGAACACTAATTATTTTCTTGTTCCCAAGACATTAACACCATCTATCATGATAATTTTCCACTACTATTCTCTTAGTTTTATGTTCTCCTTAATCCTCTTGCTTAACCAAAATACACTTCATAAAAAGAAAAGAAGCTAAGGGAGAACCTGATACTTTGGAGTTTTCTTGTTCTTTTTACGACATGAGGGAAAAATCGAGTAGCGGCATAAATAACACAATACCCTTCAAGATCAGAGAGTATTAGGACACTACGAGGCAGCTCAGTTAGACTAAAATTTAGTAACTTATAGTTAAAATTACATTATAGCTGATTGAAACTACATAAACAACTGCTTTAATTAATAGATGCTATGCTATGTTGCATGAGAGTCAAGCTTGCGGCCACTTTTTATAGCGGCCATTAGAGTAAAGAACTAGTCTTATTTAAGAAGAGGATCATTGCCATCATCTGAATAAGATAAGCTGGGGTTTTCATCATCAATGATAAAGTGACAATGCTGTCCCTTTCTCCATTGCCTTGCCTTGCCGCTAGGGGATCAAGTGACAGCTTGACTCCCTACTAGTCTACAGTTGGCAGTTGGCAGTTGGCAGTTGCCGCTAGGGGATAAAGTGACAGCTTGACTCCATTGCCTTTCATCATCAATGATGGTTAACAGTTGGCAGTAGGCATGCCTATAAATGAAGGTTGTATGCATAGGAATTGGATTATAGAGAACTGATGATTTTAGTGACGCAAGACTGAAGTGGCTGCCGAGTTGAAAATTAAACCCGAGCTTTCTCTCATAAAAGAGGTACGTTGGATCTAGAGAAATAATGCAGGTACATAGGAAGTAGTAGACCAGTACTAAGTTACGCCTAGTACTGTTTGATGAAACCTTTGTTTTTATTAAAGGGAGGAAGAAACGCATAAGAAGGAACATGAAGCAAGCCTCGAGAAAAGGAAAAGTTGAAGTAGCGGGAAGAAAAAACAGCGAATGGTGTTGAGTCAGCTGGCTATTTGCATGAAATAGCCTAGTACTGTTTGATGAAACCTTTTTGTAGTACTACCTTGTAAGGGCATCTCCAATGGTGTTGAGTCAGCTGGCTATTTGCATGTACACATTAGCATATATCCTATATGAAGGAAAGAGAGTATGCAAAACACAAACAGCTAGCTACTATTTCGTCTCTAGTCTATAACGCAAAACGAGACAGGTTCTATAAATGACTGTGTGTGCATGTAAACATCAAATAGCTATCCTTATAGATAGTCCTTTGAATACTAGCTTTTAGTGTGTACTCTATAGATGATGTGGAATCCTTATAGATAGTACTTAGCTAGGATCATTGGAGATGCTCTAAAAAACTAGTCTTATATAAGAAGAGGATCATTGCCATCATCTGAATATGATAAGCTGGGGTTTTCATCATCAATGATAAAGTGACAATGCTGTCCCTTTCTCCATTGCCTTGCCTTGCCGCTAGGGGAACTGAATTAAAGTGACTGCTTGACTCCCTACTAGTCTACTAGATGGTTAACAGTTGGCAGTAGGCATGCCTATAAATGAAGGTTGTATGCATAGGAATTGGATTATAGAGAATTGATGATTTTAGTGAGACAAGACTGAAGTGGCTGCCGAGTTGAAAATTAAACCCGAGCTTTCTCTCATAAAAGAGGTACGTTGGATATAGAGAAATAATGGAGGTACATAGGAAGTAGTAGACTAGTACTAAGTTACGCCTAGTACTGTTTGATGAAACCTTTGTTTTTATTAAAGGAGGAAGAAACGCATAAGAAGGAACAGGAAGCAAGCCTCGAGAAAAGGAAAAGCTGAAGTAGCAGGATGAAAAAACAGTCAGGTACTTTACATATATTCCAACTAAAATGAACATATGTACTTTGATAACTAACATTTATTCAGTATTACCTAAACTTTCCCTTGTTTCTCTATCTACGCATATATAATGAAGGCCAAAATTCAACCAAGGTAGCTAGGCTAGCCATGAAGGTTACTGCAATTGAACTGTTTTTCTTGGTGCTCATGGCTTGCTGTGCACATGTTGCCATTTGCTCCTTTAATGGAAACGAGACGGATAGGTTGTCACTACTTGAATTCAAGAAGGAAATAAGCTTCGATCCACAACAAGCTTTGTTGTCATGGAATAATAGCAACCACTTCTGCAATTGGGAAGGTGTCTTGTGCAGCTTGAAGAATCCACATCGTGTCACTTCTCTTAATCTCACAAATCGAGGTTTAGTAGGGCAAATCTCTCCTTCACTTGGGAACCTAACATTCCTGAAGTATCTAGTCCTGCCCGAAAATGCATTCACCGGACAAATCCCTCCTTCCCTTGGTCACCTGCATCGCCTTCAAACCCTCAACTTGAGTTGTAACATGCTACAAGGAATTATACCTGTTTTTGCAAATTGTTCAAAACTCAAGGTTCTATGGATGTGGAACAATAATCTAGTTGGGCAAATTCCTGCAGATTTGCCTCCAGATCTTCAACAGCTGCAACTTTCATATAATAATCTTACTGGAACCATCCCTTCTTCTCTTGCCAATATCACCACACTCATTAAGTTTAGTTGTGTTAGTAATATCCTCCAAGGCAACATCCCAAATGAGTTTGCAAAGTTACGCACACTAAAGTACTTGTATGTAGGTCTTAATATGCTTACAGGTGGGTTTCAACAAGCCATCTTAAATATTTCTACTCTTGTTGGTATTGACCTTGCTGCAAATCATTTAAGTGGAGAAATACCATCCAATGTCGGTAACTCTCTACCCAATCTCCAAATATTCGTATTAGGTGGCAACTTCTTTTATGGCCATATCCCCCATTCATTAACAAATGCTTCCAAGCTATACCTTGTTGACATGTCAAGGAATAGTTTCACCGGGGTTGTGCCTAGCTCCATCGGTAAACTTACCAAACTGTCTCGGTTGAATCTTGAATGCAATCAACTCCAAGCACGTAACAAGCAAGATTGGGAGTTTATGGACAGCTTAGCAAACTGTTCTGAGTTGCGAATTTTCTCAATAGAGAGGAATCATCTAGAAGGACAGGTACCAAGCTCTTTAAGTAACCTTTCCGCTCAGCTTATATATCTATATTTGGGAGGAAATCAATTATCAGGGGGTTTTCCTTCTGGCATAGCATACCTTCCAAACCTAATTAGTTTAGTCTTGGGTGACAATAAGTTTATAGGTATGATACCACAATGGCTCGGAGCTCTCAAAACATTGCAAAAACTAGACTTATCTAACAATGTCTTTACAGGATTTATTCCATCCTCCCTTTCCAATTTATCTCATTTGATGGAACTTGATCTACATTCAAACCAATTCATTGGGAACATACCGCGGAGCTTTGGAAACCTTCAAATCCTTGCACTATTAAATAGTTCCAATAACAATCTTCATGGTAGGGTACCAAATGAGATCTTCAGCATTCCAACAATATGGGTAATTGATTTATCGTTCAACAACCTTGATGGACAACTTCCAACTAAAGTAGGCAACGCCAAGCAACTCATGTATTTGCATCTTTCATCCAATAAGCTATCTGGAGATATTCCTAACACTTTGGATAATTGTGAAAGTATGGAAGACATTGAGTTGGACTGGAATAATTTCAATGGAAGCATCCCCACTTCATTAGGCAACATAAGTAGCCTTAAAGTGCTCAACTTGTCTCACAATAACTTAACTGGGACAATACCAGCGTCTCTTGGCCACCTACAACTTCTTGAGCAACTAGATTTGTCATTCAACCATCTTAAGGGTGAGGTCCCAACAAAAGGAATATTCAACAATGCAACTGCCATAGAAATTGATGGAAATCAGGCGCTCTGTGGTGGGGCACCGGAGTTACACCTGCTTGCATGTTCTGCCATGCCTTTGAACTCAACAAAGCACAATAAATCTATTGTACTTAAAGTAGTGATCCCATTAGCCAACATGGTGTCACTTGCTATGGTGATCTCTGTCTTGTTTATGTGGAGGGGAAAATATAAGAGAAAATCTATATCTTTGCCCTCATTTGGTAGGAAATTTCCCAAAGTTTCTTATAACAATCTTGCCAGAGCAACGGATGGATTCTCAACATCCAATCTAATCGGCAGAGGAAGATATAGTTCCGTATATCAAGGAGCACTATTTCAAGGCAGAAATATGGTTGCCATCAAAGTCTTTAGCTTGGAGACAAGGGGAGCACAAAAGAGCTTCATGTCAGAATGCAATGCTTTGAGAAATGTGTGTCATCGTAATCTAGTTCCTATCATTACTGCATGCTCAAGTATTGATGCTAAGGGAAATGATTTCAAAGCCTTAGTGTATGAGTTCATGCCACGAGGGGACTTGCATGCATTACTATACTCAACTCGAAATGGTGAGAACACTTCAAATTCAAACCACATTACATTGGCTCAAAGGTTAAGCATTGTGGTGGATGTAGCAGATGCATTGGAGTACCTCCACCATAACAACCAAGGAACTATTGTTCATTGCGATGTCAAGCCTAGCAACATTCTTTTGGATGAAAATATGACAGCTCATGTTGGAGACTTTGGCCTTGCTAGGTTCAAAGTTGATTCCACAACATCATCTCTCGGTGACTCAAACTCAACTTCTTCACTTGCAATACAAGGAACCATTGGATATGTGGCCCCAGGTAATGTCTAATTTCTTATTGTTCTATGTCTCCATATAACCTGAGCACAAATTACTTATTTTCAATAATTGTGCTAACATGTGACTATCTTTTTTTTGTATGGGGTCTACTATAGAGTACGGTGGTGGTAACCAAGTCTCATTTGCCTCAGATGTTTATAGCTTTGGAGTTGTTCTCCTCGAAATATTCATCAGAAGGAGACCAACAGATGACATGTTTAAGGACGGATTGAGCATTGCAAAGTTTACCGAGATGAACTTTCCTGACAAGATATTGCATGTTGTTGATCCCCAGCTGCGACAAGAATTGGACTTTTGCCAAGAAACCCTAACGACCGTGAAGGAAAAAGGTGTACACTGCCTGCTTTCTATGCTCAACGTTGGTCTTTGTTGCACCAAGACATCAGCGAGTGAACGCACCAGCATGCAGGAGGTGGCTGCAAAGCTGCACAGAATCAAGGATGCATATTTCAAGGGGAACTAAAGAAGTTTAGTGTTGTTGTCTAAATAGTTTATGGAATATTCATGGGTTATCACGTAACATTCATGTGTCGTTTCCGCTGCAATGAGATCACCACTCCGTTGAATAAAAACTATGGCTGAGTTTAAAAAAATGACCATAAAAATTGGAGTGATGTAGCACCAGATGATGTAGTGTTTCTTGTTTTCACTGTAAGACTGTAACTATAAGACATAATTTATGCTTGATGCAAATTTGCAAGATGATGTGTGCCCTTGTTTTGTTCTGTTTGAATTAGCTTCAAAATAAGTCACATTCATATTGAAAAGTGAGTTAAACAAAGTCTGCCGTCCAGAAGGAGAAGGTTGCGGCTGCAACGCCGATGGACGGAACTCTGATCTGTCTCCTCTTCAACCAGAGCAAGATGGACCTCAAAACTCTGCTGCTACACAACGTGCGGCCAGCGTATGCAGTAAACACAGCGAGCCCAAACCGGAGGAAGCGTTGGCCTGCACGGGCTTGATCAGCCCAGCTCGCTCAGTTTTTGCCCTATCGACCCTGGGTCGCACTTACATTAGCCAAGATTTTCACTCCTTTTCAGTCTTGCTGAAGGAACAAAGCAGAAAGCAAATCTTGAGAAAAGGAATAGCTCAAGTAAAACTAAATCGTTCAGGTACTTCAAATACCAACCACTGGATAACTGAATATTTGCCGCCGTTTTCTGACTATCTAAATTTTCCCTGTATTTTCTTGTATGCATATAACCAAGATCTAAGTTCAACCAAATTAGCTTACCATGAAGGATACTGCGATTGGACAGTTTCTCTTGTTCGTCATGGCTTGCAGTACTCATGCCGTCATCTGCTCCACTTACGCAAATGAAACAGATCGGTTGTCACTGCTTGATTTCAAGAATGCAATCAGTTTTGATCCACAGCAAGCCTTGATGTCCTGGAATGACAGCACCCACTTCTGCAATTAGGAAGGTGTCTCGTGCAGCTTGAAGAATCCACATCGTGTCACTTCTCTTAATCTTACAAATCGAGGTTTAGTAGGGCAAATCCCTCCTTCACTTGGGAACCTAACATTCCTGAAGGACCTAGCCCTGCCCAAAAATACTTTCACAGGACAAATCCCTTCTTCCCTTGGTCACTTGCATCGTCTCCAATATGTCTACCTAAGTAATAATACGCTACAAGGAAGGATACCAAGTTTCGCAAACTGCTCAAAACTCAAGGTGTTGTGGCTGCAACGCAACAATCTAGTCGGACAATTTCCTGCAGATTTGCCTCCTAGCTTTCAGGAGTTGCAAATTTCAGTTAATAATCTTACCGGAACCATCCCAGCCTCTCTTGCCAATATCACAACACTGACTGTGCTATGATCTTGCCTGTGCGTATAATCACATCAAGGGAAACATCCCAAATGAGTTCGTAAAGTTTCCCAGCTTGCAGTACCTGTATGTGGGTGCCAATCAGCTGGCAGGTAGGTTTCAAAAGGCCATCTTAAATCTTTCTACTCTCATTGGCCTTAGCCTTGGTCTCAATGAGCTAAGTGGAGAGGTACCACCCAATCTCGGTAGCACCCTGCCCAATCTCCAAATATTTGAATTAGACGTCAATTTCTTTCGAGGGCATATTCCTAGTTCATTGGCAAATGCTTCCAATCTATACTTCATCGACATATCGAATAACAATTTCACCGGATTGGTGCCTAGCACAATTGGCAAACTTACAAAACTCTCAATGCTGAATCTTGAATGGAATCAACTCCAAGCACATAGGAAGGAAGATTGGGCGTTTTTGAACAGCTTAGCCAACTGCACAGAGCTACAAGATTTCTCGGTGACTGGGAATCGTCTAGTAGGGAATATACCAAGTTCATTAGGTAACCTTTCCAATCAACTCCAGTATCTATACTTTGCAGAAAATCAACTATCAGGGGATTTTCCTTCCGGTATAGCAAACCTTCGCAACCTGATTATTGTATCATTGGGAGTGAATCAATTTACAGGTGTGCTCCCAGAATGGCTTGGAACTCTCAAAAGTTTGCAAAAAATATCTTTAGGCAGCAAATTCTTTACAGGGGTCCTTCCATCATCCATGTCAAATTTGTCTCAATTGTCAGAGCTCTATCTATTCTCGAACCAGTTAGTTGGCCACATACCCTGAAGCTTTGGAAAGCTTCTGATTCTTCAAGTATTAATCATTTCCGACAACAGACTAACTTGTAGCATACCAAAGGAGATCTTTAGAATTCCCACAATTGTGCAAATTGGATTGTCTTTCAACAACCTACATGCACCACTTCATACCGACATTGGCAATGCTAAGCAACTCACATATTTGCAACTTTCATCCAATAAGATATCTGGAGATATTCCTATCACATTGGGTAATTGTGAAAGTTTGGAAGACATCGAGTTGGACCAGAATGTTTTCAGCGGAAACATCCCCACTTCATTAAGCAACATAAAGATGCTTAAAGTTCTCAACTTGTCAGACAATAACTTCACTGGGTCGATACCATCGTCTCTTGGTAACTTGCAACTTCTTGAGCAACTAGATTTGTCATTCAACCATCTTGAGGGTGAGGTCCCAACAAAAGGAATCTTCAAGAATGCAACTGCTATACAAATTGATGGAAATCAGGGGCTTTGTGGTGGGGCAGCAGAGTTACACCTACCGGCATGTTCTATTATGCCTTCGAAATCATCTAAACACAAGCTATCTGTAATACTCAAAGTATTGATCCCACTAGCTAGCATGGTGTCACTTGTAATGGTGATCTCTCTCCTGTTTCTGTGGAGGGGAAAACAAAAGAGAAAATCATTATCTTTGTGGTCATATGGTACAAAATTTCCCAAGGTTTCTTACAATGATCTTCTCAGGGCAACAGAGGGGTTTTCAACAACTAATTTAATTGGTAGAGGAAGATACAGTTCTGTATATCAAGGAAAACTATTTCAAGATGGAAGTGTGGTTGCCGTGAAAGTCTTCAGTCTAGAGACAAGGGGAGCACAAAAGAGCTTCATCACAGAATGCAATACTTTGAGGAATGTGCGGCATCGTAATCTAGTCTCTATCCTAACTGCATGCTCCAGCATTGATTCTAGAGGAAATGATTTCAAAGCACTAGTGTATGAGTTCATGCCACGAGGGGACCTGCATAAATTACTATACTCAACTCAAGGCGGTGAAAACCACTCTTCAAATTTGAACTTCATTTCGCTGGCTCAAAGGTTAAGCATTGTGGTGGATATATCAGATGCATTGGCGTACCTACACCATAACCACCAAGCAACCATTGTTCATTGTGATCTGAAACCTAGCAACATTCTTTTGGATGATAATATGACAGCTCATGTTGGAGACTTCGGACTTGCAAGGTTCAAAGTTGATTCCGCGGCGTCGTCTCTTGGTGACTCAAATTCGACTACTTCCATTGTAGTAAGGGGAACCATAGGATATGTTGCTCCCGGTATTGCCCATCTCTTTTCTACATTGTGTTTTCTTGCTATGTCACTTGGCAATGTGATCATGTGAACGTGAACTAAGCTCTTCCTATATGCGATCTACAGAATGTGCAGGGGGTGCTCAAGCTTCAACTGCCTCAGATGTTTACAGCTTTGGGGTTGTTCTTCTCGAAATATTCATTCGAAGGAGGCCAACAGATGACATGTTCAAAGATGGATTGAGCATTGCAAAGTATGCAGAGATCAACTTCCCTGATAAGATGTTACAGATTGTTGATCCACAGCTGCTGCAAGAGTTGGACATTTGCAAAGAAACGGCAATGGCCGTAGGGGAAAAGGGAGTACATTGCCTGCTTTCTGTGCTAAACATTGGGCTTTGCTGCACCAAATCATCCCCGAAAGAGCGCATGAGCATGCAGGAGGTGGCTGCCAAGCTGCGTGGAATCAGGGATGCATATCTGAGAGACTAAGAGGAAACCGGCCTAAAAAATGTGCAAAAGAACTGTGATGTATCACATATGTGTCGATATGTCTGCATTTCTTGTTGAAGTGAATCACTACTCCTTTGAATAAATAAGTGGTTGAGTAGAAAGACGATTACCACAATTAATGTACCATTACAAATGTAACGTTTCTCGTTTTTACCACGTGACAAATGTTTCTGTGAGGACATCATTTCCCCTTGATACAACATGTGCTATGCTGCTTAACAATCCACAGGCTGATTAAAAAAAGTCAACAGGTGTTTGCGTTCTCACGCTTTTATTTGGTCCTGTGTTTGCTCGAAAGAATTGAAACTATATTCATTTATTGCCTCCGAAGCTGAGCATGATTCCTTGGGTCCTGCTCCTTATTCTGATCTCGCCGCTGAGCTCACCATCGGCCTGCTTCTCAACACTGATGTTCACCAATTCATCCTCGCCAAACACACTCTTGGTGCAAGAAACCCACACTCTCCATCAAGCGCAGACCTGATGTCATCATATACAGTTGTATTAGCAAAGGATAACTGCATTAGCAATTAGACAAGCAGTGGAGTGTAAGCAAAAAAAGTTTTTGGCATGTTCTAACCCTCAGAATTCTAACTCCCAAGTCCCAACCCTCAGTTAGAAATCAGCAATGTTCAGTGCAACTACTTTCCAATTATCCAATTCACCCCAGTATATGCAGTTCTCAAAGTGCAAGTTTTCTATTTTACTATAGAACAACACAACAACAACAAAATCTTTTGTCCCAAACACAACACCCCTATGTTACTTGCTTTGCTTAAGTTCAACTTTATGCTTTGAGGTGTCTTTTTTGATTTGGATGGCGAGGGTGGTGCTATTGAGGTTGCTACGATGGGGCTTGAGATTGTCCCGTGTGTTGGGGAGTACGAGCGAGTTGTCGGGTGCACATGACATGACGGTGACTTTGCCTCTTGGTATTCCCTTCCCTTTCTACCACCTTACTACTCTACATGCATGATTGATGCTTGGTGAGACTATTGGTAGATGCCACGTTATGTTCTTTGTGATGTGCTTGTGCTATGGACTGTGAGCAAAATGGGATGGTAAGAGGACCTACTTGCTTTGCCGGGCTAGAAAAGGAATGGGACAATGATGATGGTCGTGGTGGTCGTGGTGTGCTCTCAGTTGGCTCCTTGGTCCCTCCTTCCTATCTTTGTTGGCTTGGCGTGGTCCCAGCCCGGCCCACATCGAAGCATATAAGAAGGGTGCCACGAGGGGGAAGAAGGCAAAAGCCATTGCTCTCTGTTGTCTGCTGCAGCTGCCCTCCCCCGTGCGCCCTTGTCTGCCGCCGCCGCACCGCTGCACCTCGTCGCCCCCTACTGCCGA
Source organism: Melocanna baccifera (assembly GCA_036346265.1). NCBI lineage: Eukaryota > Viridiplantae > Streptophyta > Magnoliopsida > Poales > Poaceae > Melocanna > Melocanna baccifera. The sequence goes on from CM070706.1 coordinate 1,708,092, forward strand.
CGGAGCCTTGCATGCACCGCGCGTTGCTATTGCAGCACGCGCCGCCACCTCTGCTATTGCCCCCGCTCGCTGCTGCTTCCCTAAGCGGACCGTGCGTTGCCGCCCTCCAGCCATCGCCGGTGCTGCCACTCGCTAGCCTCCAGCGTCGCTACCTCCTACGAGCCTCGCTGTTGCTCCCGCCCGCCTCCGTCCCCATTTCCTCCCCCGTGTTGCTGCTGCTTGCCGCCACCTGAGGGAAGGTGGGGCGACCGAGAGTAGAGTCGAGGCGGGGGGAAGGGAGAGGTGAGAGGAGAGGAGAAGGGGGAGTCAGCCAGCATGGAGAAGGAGAGGTGGGAGCCGCCGAGTGAGGGGGAGGAGGAATAGAGGAAGAGAGGAAGGGGAGAGAGACGTTGGGCGTGAGGAACCAAGAAAGAAAGAAAGAGAAGAGAAGGAGCGGCTGGGTGAAGAAAAAGAGGAGAGAGGGAAGGAAAAGAAAAGGAGAGAGGGAAGGAAAAGAAAAAGAAAGAGAAGGAAAGAAAAGGAAAGGAAAAAAAGAAAAGAGAGGAAGAGGAAAGAAAAAAAGAGGAGGGGGGAATCTGATCCGGCGTAGGACGCGTCAGATCCGGCCAGAGAGTGACAGACCGTGCCCTGATTCAGTCGTCGGGGTTAGGGCAACAGTTCAAAACCCCCTTTTTCTGTTTAATTATTGATTCTCGCATAGATTAATTTGCCGATTAAACACCGGAACATCGGGAAGGTGTCCGGTGAGAAGGAGATCGACTGTACTAGATTTATGTGTAAGAGCGACATTATTTGCTCGTATGTGCATGTACAGTGTTAGCAATGAATTGAGATGATTGTTGCTTGTTCAGGTGGCGGTTCGAGCTCGGTGCCATTCGCGCATCATCCGCTAGGCTGACAGGCAAGTGCATGGTAGAATAGTGGATTGTGGTGAATGCTTGATGTTTGCTTTTGTGGTCTATGCTTTATATCATTTTATGAAATGATATCTCTGCTTGTTGTTGATTATACTGCAACGAAAGACGAATATGATTGCTAATCATGCTGAGATAGTATTGCATCGTGTTGCACACTAGTGTTAAAGGTCTATTGTTCGTAGACATCTCGCGGTGGTGGGATAAAGACCTATCTCGGTAGGCACTCCACGGGAGTGGAGTTAGTGGAGAGTTGATTGTGATTACTGAAATAATATTACATCATTTACAATCATCATGACATGAGTTGCATGAGTTAAGCCGGAGAGGAAGTCATATAACTATTCCGGTGAGGTCGGTGAGAAAGATACATGACTAATCCGGAGTGCTCACAGTAAGACCTACTTCGGTAGACGCTCCACGGGAGTAGAGTTTGTGGCCCGCGTGAAAGAAAACGGGGCACGAGTGGGCCATCGACGGGTGGACACTCAGCTTTACCGATATGAGCTCAAGATTGCATGTGGACATGGCATTGCATTGCATGAAAAAAATGGTGAAGGTGGAACATATGCAAAACTTATGTGGTGGCTTTGCAAGATAAGTGATTTACTATTAGTTACAAGGATTTTGTCTTACAAAGACAATTGAATTCCTTTTGTTGTCGCCACTATTTTATTATATGCTTGTTGAGTCTTTGGACTCATCCTTTGTTATTTTTTTAGGAATGTGGTGAAGGCGACATGCACGGGCGGGAGTAGCACAGTTATCCCACATACAGCAGCAACTCACATATCACTTACAGATGTCATATTTAGCCTGGGATAGCACGAGTATATTTTGGTAATTGGCAAATTCATGCCTCTGCTGCGTTTAATGTCAAGTGTCTGTCATTTGCCGTTGGGTACTGTTTAATCAGAGGGATTGCTACGTAAGACCAGCAGCAAAGTCGGAACTGGTAACATCATAGAGTAGGAGGTAGCACTTTGGGCACAAAGAAGGGGCCGGGGTGTTACAAAGTCGATGCAGAGTCTATCACGTATATAAAGGTGATCTCAATCATAACCTCTAACCAATTCACATTACGGACCAATCATACTGATCGGAACATATTCTTTTAAGTGAAAACTTGATCGGATTTTTGAAGTGGTCGGACCAAATCAGTAGTGGTCGAACCCAACTAGATCAGTCATCGAATCGGACTAGATTTAGATCACAAAATACAACATAGCTATAGTAGTGCTAGCCATACAATTGCCTAGGCTACTCAGCTAGTTTCTAATAACTAATGTAATGAGCAAGTTTTTTAAACCTATCCAATTCCAAAGAATTATATGCGATTAGATGTTGTTCAGACATACGTATGTATATTGAATGTTCTCCCTCCCCGTTTACGCTGGGTTGTATATGTTATCCTCCTTAAGGTACGGTAAGTATGAGATTTGAATTGTACGGAAACCAGACAGACCAGTTGTCACTACTTGAATTCAAGAAAGCAATCAGTCTCCATCCCCAACAAGTCCTGATGTCCTGGAACGACAACACCCATTTCTGCAATTGGGAAGGTGTTTTGTGCGGCGCGAAGAATCCACACCGCGTCATTTCTCTTAATCTTACAAACAGAGGTTTAGTAGGGCAAATCTCTCCCTCACTTGGAAACTTAACATTCCTAAAATTTCTTATCCTAACTAAAAATGCATTCACCGGAGAGATCCCTCCATCCCTTGTCCACCTGCAACGCTCAGTTTAAGTTATAACGCATTGCAAGGAAAGATGCCTGATTTTGCGAACTGTTCCAACCTCAGGGTGCTACAGCTGGATCGCAACAATCTAGTGGGACAATTTCCTAATTTGCCTCCTCAGCTTCAAGAACTAATGCTTCATATTAATAATCTTACTAGAACCCTCCCTCCTTCTCTTGCCAACATCACAACGCTGAATGAGCTTGGTTGTGCGTTCAATAATATTGAGGGCAACATCCCGAATGAATTTGCAAAGTTTCCCAGGCTTCGGTATCTGTCGGTCAATACCAATAAGTTAGCAGGGAGGTTTCAAGCAGCCATCTTAAATGTTTCTACTCTTGTTACTCTTGACCTTGGTGCCAATGAACTAAGCGGAGAGGTACCATCCAATCTCGGTAACTTTCTACCCAGTCTCCAAAGGCTCATATTATCCGCCAACTTCTTTCATGGCCATATCCCCCGTTCATTGATAAACGCTTCCAAGTTGAACCTGATTGATATATCAAAGAATAATTTCACTGGGGTACTACCTACCTCTATCGGCAAACTAACCAAGCTCGAGGCTTTGAATCTTGAATTGAATCAACTCCAAGCCCGTAACAAGCAAGACTGGGAGTTTATGAATAGCTTAGCCAATTGTACTGAGCTACAAATGTTCTCCATAGCAAGGAATCGTCTAGAAGGCCATGTACCAAGATCATTAAGTAACCTTTCCACTTAGCTTCAATATCTATATGTTGGACAAAATCAACTATCAGGGGGTTTCCCTTCCGGCATAGCAAACTTCCCCAACCTAATCATTCTAGGATTGGATCACAATCAATTCACAGGTGTCATTCCAGAATGGCTCGAAACTCTATCAAAATTACAAGGAATAAGCTTACTTGACAACATCTTTACGGAGCTTATTCCAACGTCCCTTTCAAATATGTCCCAATTGGGGGCTCTCTATCTAGGCTCCAACAAGTTCGATGGGCACATACATCCAAGCTTGGGAAACCTCAAAATGCTTGAAATATTGAGCATTCCTAACAACAATCTTCGAGGTAGCGTACCAAAGGAGATATTCAGAATTCCAACAATAAGGATAATTGAATTATCTTTCAACAACCTAGATGGACAACTTTTAACCGACATTGGCAACGCCAAACAGCTCATATATTTGCTACTTGCATCAAATAAGCTATCTGCAGACATTCCTAATACTTTGGGTAATTGTGAAAGTTTGGAAGACATTGAGTTGAACTGGAATTTTTTCAGTGGAAGCATCCCCACTGCATTAGGCAACATAAACAGCCTAAAAGTTCTCAACTTGTCTCACAATAACTTCACTGGGACAATACCAACATCTCTTAGTAACCTACTACTTCTTCAACAACTAGATTTGTCATTCAACCATCTTAAGGGTGAGGTCCCAACAAAAGGAATATTCGAGAATGCAACTGCCACACTAATTGATGGGAATCAGGCACTTTGTGGTGGAGCACAAGAGTTAAACCTACCAGCATGTTCTTTTATGCCTTCAAATCCAAATAAGCACAAGCTACCTACAGTAGAAAAGGTATTGATCGCATTAGCAAGCACGGTGCTACTTGCTATGATCATATCTGTCTTGTTGATCTGGAGGGGAAAACAAAAGGGAAATTCTATATCTTTGCCCTCATTGGGTAGGAATTTTCCAAAAGTTTCTTACATTGATCTTGTGAGAGCAACGGATGGGTTCTCTGCATCCAATCTAATTGGCAATGGAAGATACGGTTCTGTATATCAAGGAAAACTATTTCCAGATGGCAATGTGGTTGCCGTGAAAGTCTTCAATCTAGAGATAAGGGGAGCGCAAAAGAGCTTCATCGCAGAATGCAATACTTTGAGGAATGTGCGGCATCATAATCTAGTCCCTATCCTAACTGCGTGCTCCAGCATTGATTCTAGAGGAAATGATTTCAAAGCACTAGTGTATGAGTTCATGCCACGAGGGGACCTGCATATATTACTATACTCAACTCAAGGCGACGAAAACTGCTCTTCAAATTTGAACTTCATTTCACTGGCTCAAAGGTTAAGCATTGTGGTGAATGTATCAGATGCATTGGCGTACCTACACCATAACCACCAAGCAACCATTGTTCATTGTGATCTGAAACCTAGCAACATTCTTCTGGATGATAATATGACAGCTCATGTTGGAGACTTCGGACTTGCAAGGTTCAAAGTTGATTCCGCAGCATCGTCTCTTGGTGACTCAAATTCGACTACTTCGATTGCAGTCAGGGGAACCATAGGATATGTGCTCTCAGTATTGCCCATCTCTTTTCTACATTTTGTTTTCTTGCTATGTAACTTGACAATGTGAACAGTGAACATGAACTAAGCTCTTCCTATATGTGATCTATAGAATGTGCAGGAGGTGATCAAGCTTCAGCTGCCTCAGATGTTTACAGCTTTGGGGTTGTTCTTCTCGAAATATTCATTCGAAGGAGGCCAACAGATGACATGTTCAGAGATGGATTGAGCATTGCAAAGTATGTAGAGATCAACTTCCCTGATAAGATGTTGCAGATTGTTGATCCACAGCTGCTGCAAGAGTTGGACCTTTGCAAATTAAGAAACTCCAATGGCTGTAGGGGAAAAGGGAGTACATTGCCTGCTTTCTGTGCTAAACATTGGGCTTTGCTGCACCAAATCGTCCCCGAAAGATCGCATGAGCATGTAGGATGTGGCTGCCAAGCTGCACAGAATCAGGGATGCATATCTCAGAGACTAAGAGGAAACCGGCCTGAAAAATGTGCAAAAGAACTGCGATGTATCACATATATATGTGTCGATATGTCTGTGTTTCTTGTTCAAGTGAATTGCTACTCCTTTGAATAAATAGGTGGTTGAGTAGAAAGATGATAACCACTATTAATGTACCATTACAAATGTAACGTTTCTCGTTTTTACCGCGTGATAAATGGTTCTGTGAGAACATCATTTCCCCTTGATACAACATGTGCTATGCTGCTTAACAATCCACATGCCGATTAAAAAAAGTCAACAGGTGTTTGCTTTTATTTGGTCCTGTGTTTGCTCGAAAGAATCGAACCTATATTCATTTGTTGCCAGGGACATGGTTGTTTGAGGGTAATCTTGTCGCCTAAGCTGAGGGCGATTCCTTGGGTCTTGCTCCTTATTCTGATGTAGCCGCTGAGCTTACCATCGGCCTGCTTCTCAACACTGATGTTCACCAAAGCATCCTCGCCAAACACACTCTTGGCGTAAAGATTTGCAGCAAGAAACCCGCACTCTCCATCAAGCGCAGACCTGATGTCAAGTTATCATATGCGTAAGTAGCAAGGATAACTGCACTAGCAATTAGACAAGCAGTGGAGTGTAAGCAAACGAGTTTTCGGCATGTTCTAACCCTCAGAAGTTCTAACTCCCAACCCTCAGTTAGAAATCAGCAATGTTCAGTGCAACTACTTTCCAGTTATCCAATTCACCCCAGTATATGCAGTTCTCAAAGTGCAAGTTTTCTATTTTACTATACAACAACACAACAACAACAATAAAGTCTTTTGTCCCAAACAAGTTGGGTAGGCTCAAAATGAGGGTTAAAGAAACGAGAATCTTGTAATAAAATCTACAAGGCTAAAACCCTAAGCCCTACACTTGCCATTCGAATCGAGAGCCTAAAATACCGGTCTACATGCTTTTGTATTTGGTTGTGCATTATACAGGTCTACATGACATTCATATAGATAAATGTAATATTGTAGGATTGAGATGGCAATCAGAGAGGGGTGAATGATTGCAGCGCTAGCAAAATATTTTTTAAAAAAAAATCTTCTGCTTTTATATCTTGCTAATCAGAGAAGACACTAAAAAATGCAGCAGAGAAAAAATATATATATATATTTTCTGGTTACTATACCAGTAAAAAATCTATTTTGTTATTTATTATTATTATTATTATTATTATTATTATTATTATTACGTAAACCTCTAAAGACACATGCATGCAGATATTAGATCAAGTAAAAAATCATGCATTCATCAAGCACATATGGCCAAAAATAAAAAGCTACTACTTCTAATTACCTATGCTTGGCCAGGCTGTCACGTGTACTAGTACATGTCTTTTCAACTCTTGTGTACAACAGCACCTTTCAAGAAGCAATTGATTGATGGAAGCAAAAATATTAACTAATACATGCACACATACCAGCCAAAAGTAGATCACTTTTTTATTCCTCTGTCCAATGTACTCAAAAAACACAGAGTGAGCTCTGTCCTCCTACTGCTATTCGCGCCTCTCTCCAAAACGCAGCAGCGCCTAGCTGTTGTCCTTTCGCACCCTTTTCTCTCGGAGCTTCACGCGCCGCCCAGACTTCCTCCCTACCAAAAGGCCTGCCGCGCCTGCCCTTCTTTTCTTCGGTGCAAAATCCCATCGGCTCACAACGCACAGCCCGACGTATATATCTTGCTGTAGCCTCACATCTTCCTTTATATCTCGGACTCCAACTTCCTTTATATCTCAGACTCTACGTTCTATCTTTACTCAAAAGTCACAGCCGCAGTTTATCTCTTCAACAAAACCACACCGAGTCCAACAGCTACACGTCTCCTATTTCTTTACATACTCACGGCCAAACTTCAAGCCGCTTTGATTTCTCACATCCACCTTTGCATGCATACATGCCATTTCCATGCAAACCAACTCCGTATTTTAACCTCCGGATCGTGACTCCGTAGCTTCAACACGCATCATCTACCTTTGATCTTCACGTGCCCAAGTATGAGCTAGATCATCTCGTGACTCTCAACCGTCTGACCTCGGATCTCTCTATCCTAGTCCTGGTCCTCCTCGTCATCGACTACGATTGTCTCCATTCTTCAACCTGCACATGCAAAGACCAAAGAATATTTTTCCGGCACAAGTTCGTCCGAACTTGACCAATGTCAAACCGCACACATGCAACACACCATAAGTAATATCATAACCAACGTTGTCAATTATTCATCATCTACAATAGTCTAGACCTGGCCACGTGGTCTAACAATCTCCCCCTTGATGAATACATTGACAACACATTAAGTTAATATGACTTTCAATAAATCTAAGTGAAGAACTAAAGCCAAACTCTCAAACTCCCCCTCTCAACATAAGAGTAATTCTCAAATCTCTCAAATTTCTCTCCCCCTTTGGCAATATAATCATCAAGAAATTTCAGCGAATAAGAATAATTCTAAGAAAGAGCAATGAGAATAAAAATCTAGAAGCTTTGTAGATTATCCAAGTCACATTGCATTGATTTAATAAAGCAACCAAGTCATATTTTTGAGTAGAGCTATCTAGATCATATAAAGCCATATATCACATAGCAATGTCAAAACAAGTCTGTCAATATGATTAAGCGATTTATATCAATGATAGGCATCGCAACAATGACCAGACTAATTATAAATAGCACAATGAGATATCACAACGAAAAGACAAAGCCTAAAAGTGAAGCAAATCTTAACTCTAGACTGGCTAACAATCTCATATAACAACTTATTGCTCCACACTCAATTCTTAGGCATGTGGTATACTTGTAGCATACTTTTTTTTATGATGACATACTTGTATCATTTCTTTTCCTTTTTTTGATGGTGGCATGCTTGAAGCATACTTCTTTTCACTTTGTGCACTTTTGTACTTTTTCTTTTTGTTCACCATGGTATGCTTGAAGCATACATCTTTTCAATTCTTTTTTTATATATACTCTTTTTTAATGACATGACAAATTGAGTGATCATAAAAATTGGAACATGAAACATATGAGCCTCATAGCCAAGAGTTTAAATAAGACTCACAATCAAGCTAATCCTTTTTGATGGACGAGGCCTAGCCCGGCCCATGCCACCTCCATAAAAAGGGAGTCAGGAGTGGGAGGGAGGAGGCAAAACTCAGGTTTGCCTCTTCCCCATGCACCACTGCTGCCTCACCTGCGCCTTCCGGCCCCTGCTGCTGCGACACGACCGCTGTCGACTAGCCGCCGGTGCCGCCACCCCTCGGCCATACCTCGCCGCGTCCACTCCCCCTGCAGCTGCGTGGCTGCTGCTGCCTCTGCTACCGCTGCCGCCGTTGCTTACGCGCCGGCATTGCCTTCCCCGCCCTGCCCTACTACTGCCGCCCCCACCTTGCGGCTCGCCGCCGCACCCTCACCCTGTGCGCCCTTGCTGCCCTCCTGGCCACTCGCCGGCGAGAGGAAGGGGGAGGAGGGCTTCGCCCGTGAGGGAAGAGAGAAGGGGGAGGAACCGCTGACTGAGGAGGGAGGAAGAAGGGGAAAGAGAGGAGCAAAGCTGGGTGGGGAAAGGAAAGGGAAGAGAAGCCTACGTGAGAAACAAAGAGGGAGAAGGAGACTGCCGGCGTGAGAAAAAGAAAGGGAGAAAAGAAAGAAATAAATAAAGAGAGAAGAGGGGGCCGGCCGGGCGTGGGGAAAAGAGGAAGGAGGGAAGAAAGGAAAGAAAGGAAAGAAAAGAGAAGAAAGAAAGGAAGAAAAGAAAGAGAGGAAGTGGAAAAGAAGGGGAAGGCTGATCTGATGCCCGATTCACCAGATCTAGCCAAAACAAGGAAAAAGGAGCCCCGATCCGGTCAATCGGAGCTAGGGTAACGCCTCAATCCCTTCTCCTTACTTGGTTATTGAGTTTTGTAGAGACCAAATTATTGATCAGTGAGACGGATGTATACAATGGTTAGAACACGGCTAGTCATTGGGTTTCACGTGCAACGAGGTGGTGTTGTGGCCATGTGCATGTAGAGCTAGTAAAGTGCGATAGCCGTGTGGTGATGTGTCGGTGCATGCGTGACCGACCGATTGATTAGTGAGTGGTTAGTGCAAATAAATGGTTGAGAATGCAAGTGATTATGTGGAGGCTAATTAGCAGATGCCTAATTAGTTGAAGTGTTCTTCGAGGAGTGCGAATGATTAGTATGGGTTAATTAGTGTGGACTAATTAACATAGGCTCTTGCTAGAGCTCTATAGAAGCTGGAATGCCAAGATCAGTAGTATGAATTGGATATTATGCCTTTGGGATGGACGTAGTCCAGTATGGGATGGCACGTCCTTCAGGCTGATATTGGACTTTTAGATGGCATAATATTTTAAGTATAGTAACCAAAAATATGTGAGTAGAATTATGTAGATTATCGAACCCAGAACATTTGCTATGTTATATCTTGGGTTCGAAAGACATGGTCGTTTAAGCGCCTGGAACAGTGGAACGATATCTAGTGAAAAGTGAAGCATATGTTGGTTTGTGTGTAAGAACGCTACCATTAGAATGTGTGCCTATAGCTATGATGTGTTGAGATGGATTGATATTTGTACAGCTGACGGTTCGGATTTGATCGTCCACGCATCGTCCGTCAGACCAACAGGCAAGTGCATGATGGGATAGCGGTTTGTGATGCGGGATCGGTGCTTATTCTTTATACCATGGTTTACTGTATATTATGAAATGATGCTTATGGTTGAATATGAATATTTGAAGAATGTTGCATTTGCATTGCATCATGAGCATCATGAAAGTTGTCGAGAGCCGAATATGCAAATCCAGACTCTCTGTGTATACCGCACTAGTCCTGGATCACGCTAGTGTACACAGTTAAACATAGATGACATAGCAACCATATACACGTTAAAATAAAAGGAAAAACTCAAATATCAAAAATTATCCAAAGGGTATGACCTTATGGCCAAGCTTACAATATTATTAGTCCGAAGGGCTCAAAATCTAGCAGCAGAAAGAAATAGAATAAGCGTAGTAGCCATTCGACATGCCCGTAGGCAATCGACTGGGGAGCGAAATCCTAATCCACGAAGTCGCTGAAGTATCCTCCCTCTGGTACCTCCTGCTGGTATAACTCATCGTCCTCAACTGAGCAACATAGGCGTAAAGCCGTGAGTACATTGGTACTCAGCAAGTCGTTTGTAACAAATTAATGCAATATAATATGCAAGGTTTACCAATGGATGGCTGAAAAATTAACTTGCATAAAACTATATTTTTAAGTAAATACAATAAATAGATTAAAAGTAAATTTTAAGGAAAAACAATAATGAAATAATAATCAACGAAATTGAAAAAGACACTTGTGAATCTCCCATCCACAAGCTAAACCACTAGTGAACTAACCATTCACTTTCCAATAATAATCAATCCAAATTTTATGAAAACTCTACCCTTCATGTGAAATCACCGAGCATTGTCCATAACCGAGGACGCGGCTATTCGAATAGTTTTACACTCTACAGAGGTTGCACAACTGTACCCACATGATGTGATTAACCTCGTACTAAGAAAATCACAACAAGGCCTTTACAATGCTCCACCTCAACTCAATCCCGCCCGCTAGGGTTTCGCATCACACTCCCCTTTGCGCCTCATGGAAATCAGCAACTATGTTCATCACAATGGCGAGATTGAAATTGAAATTTCACAAATTAATCAGCTAACTCCATCCCATACTAGACATATGGTTTGCACGATAAAGCTCAGATCAATAGCGCACAAAGTTAAGTCCTTAATAATACTCAGATAAGACTTCCACTTTCCACGAATTGAATTCACACTTCCCCCTTTACTGCACGATCACTCGTCCAAGCGAAAACCAAGTTTGTATAACCTGCACCAATGACACACCAATGTCCTGGCCCAAATTTTTATAACTGTGGCACCAACCACGATTCCATATCTCGTTAAGTCAAATTAATTATTCACATGCAATGATGAACCCATCGTAACATAAGCATGGCTAAGCATACTACTCGTACCACTATGTGACATTTAGCATAGCATCACTAATTAATTTTCTAACCTATGGTGACAATGGCATCATGGTTCTTCAAATTATCAAGGAGGGATTACTCAACTGTGCGATAACTATCAAGTACAAAGGTTTGTAAAGAAAATAGCGATGCAAGATAATTTAAAACAAAATAATTAAATAATAGATTGAAAACTAGGTTCGACATGATCAAAGGACACGACTTACCTTGGTTTGGCTTAGCGAGATACTCGGGGTCTTCTGGCGTCGCTCCTACTCCTCCGAAATTGGGATCTAACGAGAGAGAAAGCGTCCGAAACAATAAAAATAAATCAAATAAAATTCAAATAGACTCCAAAAACTTTGAAACTAGAACCAAAAGATAGAGCTCAATTTTAGATGAATTTAGAAAAAAGAACAGGGTTAATCGAAGCTAGAATGGAGGAGAACGGGCTCTCAAAAAATTAAATCTAAAGAAAATACTAAAAATTCAGAAAAGTTACTGTGCTGTGGATTCGGTGCACGAAAAAGTGGGTTCACGGTGGACTTGATCTACGGAACAGTGCACCTAGGGTCGCGTTGATGTGGCAATGACACGTGGCATGAGGTGGCTGACGTGGTACTGACACGTGGCACTAGGGTTGACGTGGCACTGAGATGTGGCATGCTGACGTGGCACTGGGGTCGGGTGGTGCTGACGCGGCACTAACACGTGGCTCTGACGTGGCATCTAGGGCTGATGTGGCATGCTGACTCGGATGGGAGACGGGTCCACGGGTCTATGGAACAGTGCACTGACCGGTGGCACTGGGTTGTCGGTGACTCAGCTCGTGGTGGACTACGTCCACAGAGGAGGTGAACCGTCGGCGGGGGCGTGGTGCGGGCTGATGTCAGCGGGATCGGATAGTTGTGGGCTTGCCATGTGGCAGCATCTGGGCCGTTGATCCAGATCTAGATCAACGGTGGGGATCGGGGGCGGCGTCCATCGGATCGTCGAGTAGGGCTGTAAAAAAAGCTCAAGGCTCGCGAACTACTCAAACTTGATTCGTTTTAGACTCGATTCGAGCTCGGCTCGAGCACCAAACGAGCCGAACTCGAGCCTGATCTTAGACTCGCGAGCTATTCGCAAGCTTGTGATATTTTATCCCAAATCTCATATCCCGCCCCACTCCCACCCCCCGCCCCGAATCCCGCGTGGGCCGCCCTGCGCTCCCGCCCCCTCCCCCTACCCGAATCCCGCGCCCCCCGCCCGCTCCTCCTCTCCTCGCGCCCCCTGCCCGTTCTCTATCCTCGCGCCCTCCGCCCGCTACCCAGTCCCCACCCTGATGGGAACGGGGTCCCGATCTTCCAACAGCTTCTGGATGTGTTCGATTTGGTGGAGGCGCGACACAAATCGATTCGGCTTCCGAACAACACGTTCCGAACCCCGCAATCGCAGCACCACGTCTCCTCATGTTATCAACCGTGCGCAGCCTGGTTGACCTCGCCTGCGAATCGAAGAACACAAGCAAGAACAAGGAAGAACACAACGGAATTGCAGATGTATTGATTTAGCACTCGAAAGTTGGGGTCTCACAAACCGATGAACAGCGAAACTGTTCAAAAACAGAATAATCTAAGCAAAATCCAAACCCTAATGGTGGGGGTGGCGGCTGGATATAGAGGAGTGAGGGGCGTGCAAAACACCTGGACGCGCCCTAATGGGCTCCAACACGATACAAAGTCGAACGGCCTAAAAAGACGGTGGCGCAGCACCCTCACAGATTCTGAATGCCCACTTGTTTTGATGATTCCTGTTGACTCAGAAGAAATTTTGATATGGGACCAGAGTCATTGGAAAGGTCGCCTTCTCAGCTTTCCATACATATGTAGAACGTCCAAAACGGAGCCCGGATGCGATCTGTGCGTTTGTTTTAGTGCGGCCTGGTCCTGGACTTCGAATTGGATTCGAAGTCGGCTCCAACATGATTCGACCGCCCTTGCTGGACTTGTGCGCCTCGTAGCCCTTCTCCAAGTACTTCCAGGTCCTCTCCATGGTTCCTAATCATAATTAAATTATTAGGTAGCAATCGATTCTCAAATGAACAAAAAGAAGTACTTAGGAACGAGCTCACCTGTAAATTCCATTGTCGGGCGCGAGCTCTTGCGATTGGTCCTTGAATGTCAAGTGGGGGGAGTGTTGTGTGTATCCGAAGAAGTGATGTCCTCATCACACCCCATCCCCTCCTCTCCCCCATCCCCTCCTCTCCCCACCCCGTCCCCCCCCCCCCCGCCGCCCCTCCTCGCCCCCCAGCGCCGCCCCTTCTCCCCCCATCCGCCACCCCTCCTGCCCCCCACCGCCCCTCCTCGCGCCCGCCAACGCCCCTCCTCGCCCCCACCGACGCCCCTCCCCTCCCCCCTCGGCGCCCCTCCTCGACCCGGAGCAGCCCCGCCTCGTCGGATCTGGCTGGATCCGGATCTCCACCCGGCCGAGGACACCTCCGCGCTTGGCCACCCGATGCCGCCACCGCTCGGCGCCCCTCCTCTCCCCCGCCGTCGGCGCCCCTCCTTGACCTGGATCTGGCCTAACAGGTACCGAGCTTTGTCCGAGCCGAGCTCGAGCAAGCCTGAAATTGTCAAGCGCGTTCAGCTCGGCTCAAGTTTCTACCGAGCGCGAGCTGAGCCAGGTCAAACTCGCTCGAGCTCGACTCGTTTACAGCCCTATCGTCGACGCATGTGCGGCGCGAAGGCCGAGAGCAAGGCAACGCAGGGTGCGGCTGACATGGGCGGATGCGGTGCGGCTGCGGGTTGCGCGGTGGGGGAGGGGACTCTAGCGGTGAGAAACGGCGAAGGACGACGGTGACAGGGCACGGGGCCCACCGGCGGGCGAAGACGATGGCGGGGACTCCGACGGCGAGAACGGTGGTGGCGAGGCTTTGTGAGGTGGCGGGTGGTGTTGGTGGTGCTCGGGTGAGGAAGACGAAGGCAAGTAGTGGCGTTCAAATGCACACGAACCAAGGAGTTTGGGGCGGAGACGGCGCAGGGACAAATCCGCATCAGAGACGATGGCGGGGAGGTCGACGCGTGGCAGAGGGAGAAGATCAGACGGTCACGGGCAAGTCTGGGGCGCGGACGCGGGCACGCATGCGGGATGGGCGACGCGTGGTGGGAGGGAGGATCGGGCAGCCAAGCGAAATGGGCTGGTGAATAGTCCTAGCACTGTTCATGAGGTTTTTCCGAGTTTTCTTTTTCAGAAATTCAAACAATTAAAAAGGAGATCTAGAAAATAGCAAATAAATCCGAAAAATTCACCAAAAATTTCAAAAAAATCATTGAGATACAAGGAATCTAAATAAAATATTTTTAGCTTATGTTGATATTTATTTTAATCATATTAAATCCTTTTTAATTTCTAAAATTTCAAATTAAACTTTATTAATTCCAGAAAATTTCCAAAAAATCATTTTTAAATTAAAGACTTTAAAACTCTGAAAAACAGGGTGTTACAAAAGTCCTACAGAGGTAGGCAAGAGGTATGTGCATAGAGAAAGTCCTACCTAAAGGGTGAACTATAGTTTCTACGGGAAACTCCCTTCGGCAAGGCACCTCTAGGGATGGAGGTAGAGGTGCTTCACCAACGGGTGAAACCACTCCACTATACCGGTATAAGATACATCTGGACAGTTGCAAAGTTAATGTTACCGTTTCACGAATATGTGATTTACTGACGGTTATAGGGATCGTGTCTTACAGCTCCCAGATATGGGGGTTTGTTGAATTGCTATGTTATTGCCGTTATTCTATTGTGTACTTGGTGAGTCTTTGGGTTCACCCTTACTTTGTTGATGTTTTTTAGGTGTATACTGAAGGCGACATGCTTGGGCGGGAGTAGCACACGTATTTTCTCACATGCAACAGTAATTCACAAATCACCTCTAGTTGTTTTGTTCCAACTTTAATAGTATGCTCGGATAGTTAGCACTAAAATCGTGTCTTGTTGGAGATATCTCGAATAGTGTGGAATATCCCTTTTTTGGTAGTTAGTAATTGGGAATTGTTGCCTCAACGCTCACTGATAAACGTGTATGCTTGTCGGGTCATCGGATGGAACAGAGGAGTTGCTGCCGGATTTTAGCAGCAAGGGATGTGAATGGTACAATTTTAGGGTCGTGGTAACATTCTGGGCTCAAGGGTTGGGCCGGGGTGTTACACAGGCATTCACCCCGAGCCACGTCGTGTCCAAGTCGGCGTTGTCTTCGTCTCGGAGCCGAAGTTCAGCAGGCATAAACGTGGGCGACAGCAGTAGCATAGCACGTCTACACTCTCCTCCGTCCACGCGTAGTCAGTCAGGAGCAGCCACATTGGTTTGTTTTTTGGGTGCAATTTTTAGCCAAAATTGCTACGTGCACCCGAGATTCATATAAGGAGCTTTCCCTTGCAAATTTTTTGCTACGTGCATGTTTCTTTCATTTTGCCGCACCGTTTATGCTGGATTGTGGTATATACTATCCTTTGTAATGTAGAGTATTGTACTCTAGTGTGCCACTGCCATGGGGGCGAGGGTCTTCGACCACCAATTCCCTTGCTCTCACCGTGTCAGTCTCAGTCGTAGTTCTTTTCTTTCGCTTGGGGGCTGACGTCGTTGCCTTCCTTGGTGCCATCACATCCGATCGTCCTTGCCTCGGCCTGTAGCTGCTACGTCGTTTCCCACGAATAGTGCCAACTGTTATGGTTACAGACCAAACAGTGAATAATATGAGCTACGGAAAGGCCATAAAGGGGATACTCGGAGTCTAAAACTCATAGGGCTTAACCTTTTCTTCCTAAAAAATGAATCCTCCCTCCTCCACGGAGCCCTAAGGGATGTATTTATAGCCATAGGGAGGTTGTTTACTCAAATACCCTCCTTGGGGTTTGTGCTAGTAAGTGCAAAAATGCCTTTTCCCTGGCATAGCCATCTTGGCCTTGCCACAGTCACATGTGTAATGGGTCTTTTGACGCAGTGGGCTGATTGGGCCAAAGTAGGGCCACTCCCCTCAACAGGGTGCATCTAGCATAGTGGATCCTCAGCATCGTCACCGTTCTCATGATACTCTCTGGGTGCAACAGGGTCTCGAAAGAAGATTCATAAATAATAGTAATGTTGAACCTTCCATTTCCCTCTACTGCTTATTTATTTGGCATAAGCTTATCATGTTAAATTAACTTATTTTCGCAACAATGCCTACATTTCAATTAGTACCATATTTTTGCTCATGTAGTACCATTTTCCCATTCATGTATGAATTTGGTGAAAGTGGGCAAAGTAACAGAAGTTTGACTACACATTTTTTAAAACATCCTATATTTATAAACGGAGGGGTATATATGTTATGTCATGATCAGTAGCCTGGAGCTGTAGACAATTGTGACATCGTGTGCTGAGATTTCAAGTCAGGAAGGAAATTGTCACCTATTGCTCTAATGATCATGCCTCACCAAATTGGGTGATAGTCAATAGTCTAGTTTGTTTTCTACTAGAACTACGAATTCTAATGCGAATTAGATTTTTCTCGTGTTAGCATTGGTGATGTGTGTGAATCCATGTGTGGATTCAGGGGAAAGAAAACCGTAGTGCCACAAATTCTACTGCAACCGCTTGATTTCATTGCTGCCACCATCTATAGTGCCTTGTCTATATCTATCGTGTTGTTTCGGAGAGCATCATGCCGTCCTTCTGTTAGGCCAGTCAAATCAACTCGTGGCTGGCGTTTTCGTTTTCATCTTCATTGACGTTGTGAGAAGGCTGGGTCACTACGGAAGCCGTCTTCATTGACATTGGAGTTCAG
The DNA here is from genome assembly GCA_036346265.1 of Melocanna baccifera. Lineage (NCBI taxonomy): Eukaryota > Viridiplantae > Streptophyta > Magnoliopsida > Poales > Poaceae > Melocanna > Melocanna baccifera. The sequence continues at coordinate 1,725,347 of CM070706.1, forward strand.
CTGAAGAAGAAAACAGTTTAACTCTACGAAAGTGATTTTTTTAAGAATACAAAACTGAAATTGAAGTAGCAGTCGAGTAGAAGATTAGATAGCTTTTCAGAAGTAGTGGTTGGCTTGCCTATAAATGAAGTACGCAGCCTGTCTCTCATAGAAGTGGTACAAAGGCATGTTTTTTCTCTTCTGGGGTGGAAGAAACATATTGTTTTCTGTACAGTTAAGATGACATGTCCTTTCTGTTTTGATCACCCTAATTGTTTCCCCAAATGTCGAATGGTGGTGAGATAATGGTGCACAAGAACTTAAGGTGCACAAATGTCTTGCTTATCTTTGAGTTCGTAAATAGTGCTAATCTAGATTCTAGAGTGTTTAACTTTTCTTTTCGAGAGAGAGCATTGGTTTCTAATCAGGAATACAATTGTATGTGTATTAGCTAGTGCCTTGAGGACGTCCAGATGTCATGGTGCTTGTTACTCAACACAAATACCAATTGAGGATAGATACAAGACTGTTTAAGTTATAAATAACAGGTCATTTACCGCTAGAAAAGTTTCTGTGCTGTAACACAACATGTAAAATAAGTTAGAAATATATACACAATTTTCAGAGTTCAACAAGTGCATCACATACACTAGTTGTTTTCTAGCATCTGGTTCGGTTTTTCTCTCTCTTTTTTTTTTGGAAAAGAAACTCCATGCACAACTGAGGAACCAGAAAACTAGGAGAAAATATATTATGAGTAAAAAATACAAAAGAGAGATACAGGAGGAGGGAGAGAGTAGAAGGAAGATCACAATCAAAGTTTTGTTCAGTAGTTTTAGCAGGCAAATTCATGAATATTCAGCAGCATAAGATCATAACTGATTAATTCCCACATAATTGCAGGATTCTGAAGAAAATTCACATATCTGAATGCAATTTGATTAGTCAAGACTACAGTTATAATATTCAACATGCAGTTGCCGATTAAATTAGTCAAGACTACAGTAATAATTTCAACATGCAGTTGCCGAAATTTTCACTTCTGTTGAATCTTGCTGATGGAATCGACAGCATACCAGATAATAACTAATTGACTCCCACGTAATTGCAGGACTCTGAAGAAAATCCACATATATGAAAGCTAATCAGATTAGTAAAGATTGGTTAGAATAGTCAACCTGCAGTGGCTGGAATCCCGCTTTTGTTGAATTTTGCGGAAGGACAGAAAGCAAGTCCTGTGGAAAGGAAAAGCTGAAGTAGAAACAAAATCCTTCAGGTACTTCACATGACACAAATGAATGTTTGCTAACATTAAGCATTGGCTATCTGAAAAAGTCCTTTGCTTTTATGGTTGTGGGCATATCCCATGTTCATTGATAAATGATTCCAAGCTATACCTTATCGATATATCAATTAATAATTTCACCGGGATTGTGCCTAGCTCCATCGGCAAACTTACTAAACTGTCTTGGTTGAATCTTGAGTGGAATAAACTCTGTGCATGTAACAAGCAAGATTTGGAGTTTATGAACAGCTTAGCAAATTGCGCTGAGCTACAAATGTTCTCCATATATATATAGTAATCATCTAGAAGGCCATGTGCTAAATTCATTCGGAAACCATTCCACTGAACTCCAGTATGTACGCATGGGACTAAATCAACTATCAGGGGTTTTCCTTCCGGCATAGCAAACCTTCCCGGCCTGATTCCTTTAGAATTGGGTGGTAAAAGCCTGCCAATAAAGTGGCATGTTTATGGCATACTAGTCAAATGCCCGTGCGTTGCTACGAAATCCTAAAGTAGATTACAAACAGCTATATTGCAAGGATTACAAGTAGCTGCTGCAAGTGACAAGCATCCTCTAAAAGAATTTCCCAAAAGATAGATGGGCTTATTAGGAGAAGTGGCATGTCCTACTCGTACAAACTTCTACCATTGTGATAAGTTCTGAAAAAATTAGCTAAAACCATAAAATCTTGAGTACTTATAGTTGGCTAATTGTAAAGTGTAAATAGAGTAAAAATAAAGTTGACTTTTCATGTATAAGCAATACGGCGAGTGATCTTTCATTAGTAAATCCAGAAGGCAATCATCAAGACACAAATCTTTATCTTTACTACTATAAAAGAAGGAGTTGGCGGTTGCCGAAGCCTCCATCCAATCTGGACCGTCGGATCTTCCCTCCCCTCCCGCCACCCGGCCAACCCTAAAACCCTCCCACCCGCGCCCTCCCCACCCACCCTCCCACCCGCGCCGCCACCTCCTCTCCCTCCCCCTCCCCTCCCTCCCCGAGAAGAAAGGGAAGAAAGCACCTTGAGGAAGAAATGCCCGTGTGTTGCTACGAAACATCTAGTGTATATTCTCAATCAATTAACATCAAATTAAACAAACCAATGTAACAATGTTTTAGACAGAAGTATAACAAAAGTACCTTCTAATAACTATCACAAAACAAATAATGAGGCAGTAAAATTAAGTAGATTAAATAGTTAATAAGGTTACTGTAGAACAAATATATGCTTAACAGAATAATTATAAGTATTTATAAATAAAACTTTTTTTTTGTCAAAACTCAAAGTGCCGAGTAACCATACATGTATTATTGACAAGACCAACTGCTTATGCGAAGTTCCTCACTAAGTAATAATATCAGTAAATCTTTTTGAATTGTAACAACCACCAAGTAGAATATGAAAAGGTAGTGTACCAGCTTTTGTTGGAGAATCACTTTGGCCAATCAAGCTGGGTTGCCAACCCCAGCCATACAATTGGCCTTAAACATTGCCACTTTTGAAGCTGCAACATTGGCCACATTTACCACTGATGAAGGTGGTACAAGAAGTCCTAAATATTGGAACAAATCCTAGAGAGAAGATATAAGCTACAATAATTTTTTTCATCTACATCACTAAACCTGTGAAGGACAATTAGACATCCGACAAAGAAGCTATAAAACCGAATCAAGAAAGGCATGACATATAATATCACACCCTTCCTATAGACAGGAGAAGCTGTTTATCGAAAGCAGGAGCATAAAAACATAATCAAATTACAAACCAAAATGAGCTGGCATTGCTGGTTGGTGTACCTTTGATCTCCTCTTTAGAGAAAACACTGCATTTCTATTGGGACTTCTGGGCCTAAAAGCATTCCAAAGGAGGCGCAAATCGGAAAATGCCACTGTAAAGCTCTAATGATAGTCTGAGTGTCCTTGCCTTGCAAGATTGAGTGCTATTTCAACTTGTTTGCAACTTAAGTGACTGAAGAACTTTTCATAGCAATCAAAAAGATTTATTACTGATTTGACTGGTTCTTCGATATGCTACTCTCTTCAGGCCAATTCTTCATACACATGACTCAAAAGGAGTTAAGTGTGAGCTAATTCAGACCCAATTGGAATTTATGTAACCACTTAAGGCTAATCCATAAAAGAGCTTTTATCCTCAAGCTAAACAATAAATATCGATGTTCTGCTTCAAAGGCTGAATAGAATTGAGTTAATTAGTATCTGAAGGACTACAAAACACAACAAATTTTAGAGTGCATTTTGATCACTTATATCATGCCAATGACCATGACCAGCTGTAAGGGCACCAGTTAAGCAAGCAATAGCCAATAGGTCAAAGTTATAGTCCTTGATCCAATCACAATGATATCAAAACATAGACTAAAAGAATTTGTTAGCTATGAAACATTTATACATCGTACAATACAAGACAACTATGAACAAAAATTTAGTACTACAAAAGTATTAGACAAACACACCACACCAGAATTTAACATGCTCATATAAAAGGATGGTTTCTATTTATTGCACTGTAGATATGCATGTACTCATTTCTTGGGGGAGAGAAGACAGCATTAAATATTTGTCATATGGTTCAATACATGAAGTCAAGGTTGATGCAATCCATGATACAAGTAGAATTTTGTTTGTGAATTAGTTAAGACTAAAAACAAGATAAATAAGTACCAAAGGAAATTGCATAAGTTCATCAGCTTGTGGATACCTATTCCAAGTGTAAAAGGACCTACAAAATAGGTTTATCGGACTTCCAATGATGGCATCTTCAGAAATGTAACAATAAATTTGTCGAAATGAAAGGAAATGGTACAAAGAATGAAATTTTGGCCAAAGCATCAAGTATTACTTACATTCGACTCAGATGAAAGATCTGCACTGTACGCAAATACATTAAGCTGTTCATTGTACGAGAGTCCACATTGTCTTTTCTCAGAGAGTTGAACCCAGGACAAAATCTGCTCAAACAGCAAGTAATACCGATCTTCACTGGGCATACAAAAGAAACCATGTACGTTAAAAAAAGAGACATTCGAAAGACTATTTACTATCATCAATACCCCAATACTAAAGGCGTGTTCCTTTGTCAAACTAATAGTCAAGGAAAGCCCTAGAACCCAATATCCACTTACATTTTACTCCTAGAATTAAAACTACTTGTTTCCCCAGTCCCCAAATTTCTAGCACTCGGATTCATGATAATGCACACTGCTCAAACACATGTACACACATTTTAGATTTTGAAAGAGCGAATGAGCTCAAGATTTGCAAAGACAACTTACTTCTGAGCTAGGACAACACCAGTTTTCATTCAACCAATATAAACATGTTGCTTTGAATGGTGTCTATCCAAAATATTCCCAAGAGTTGCTGCGAGATAGGAACATTGAGTTAGAACATCTATGCATGTAAGAATTTAAAATAATTTAAGCAAGAAAAAAGATGTTTTCTAATATCTAACATTCACGATTACAAGCGCCGATTGGTTCAATACCTATATTTATCTCAGACATCACCATCCACCTTGACATAGAACTCAAGATCCCACATTGACACAAATTTATCACAAGATGATTTGGTCTTTGAAGACAGTCCTCAACATGTTCCTGACAGATAACCCGATTGATTAACATTCCTACCATTGTGCAACGTATGTGCTTAAACTGACAAACAGAATTGTGCAATAATTTAAATTACTACTTACCAGCGTCATGATGTCCCCATGCTCCCTATCTTTTGCTTCAATTGCTTTATCCAATATTCCACCAGAAGTAGCACTACAAGATATATGTATATAACAAATCATCAGATTCAGTAACCCCTCAAGATATATTGCATTACACCATGATGTCCTCGGCTGTGAGGAGGTAGGGAAAGAGCGAGGTGGCGGAGGTGGAACAGGGTCGAGGGGAGCAGCCGGCGATGCACGAGGCGGCAGCGATGGCCGGCGACGTGGCACTGGTTGGGAGGAAGCGAGGGGAGAGGAGTGGAGGGGTGTAGGAGGGAGGGAGAAGGGGGCAGCGGCGTAGGGTGGATGAGAGGAGGGCGGCAGGTGGTAAGAGGCAAGCGGCGGTGTGTGCAGAGAAGACATCACCGCCCGTCCTGAGTCTCTCGTTGCCACCCTCCCTCGCATCCTCACCCGCTTGCTGCGGCCCTCTATCACCTCCCTGCCAATTAACCGCCATACACCCGCTGCCGCCTCTCTTCCTCAGTCCTCACCTTCGGCTGCCGTCTCCTCTCTCCCTCCTCTCCGATCCATCATCACGACGCCCTTGACCGGTGGGGATGAGAGGGCACTGGATCTGCTTAGAGGAAACTGGATAAGGTGAACAGATCTAGGCAACTGCAACCGGAGTCGGCGGGGTGGGGAGGAGGCAGCGACGCGGGGTGGGGTGGGGGGAGGAGGCAGCGACGGAGCGGAGGGGTGGGGGGAGGAGGAGGCGGCGCGCGGGGTAGGAGGAAGGGGAGGAGGCGGCGGCGCGGGGTGGGAGGAAGGGGAGGAGGAGGCGGCGCGCGGGGTGGGAGGGAGGGGAGGAGGCGGCGGCGCGGGGTAGGGAGGTGGGAGCGGGGCGGCGGGGAGAGGAGGAGGAGGGCAGGGGGGCGGGGAGGGGAGGAGGGGCGGCGGGGGAGGAGGGGGAGGCGGCGGCGGGGAGGCGGCGGGGAGGGAGGAGGCGGCGGGGGAGAGGATGAGGCGTCGGAGGTGGGAAGGGCGGAGGAGGGAGGAGGCGGGGCGCCGCGGCGGCGGGAGCGGAGGGAGGAGGCGAGGCGCGCGCGCGGGGAGGAGGCGAGGGCGGGAGGATGCGCGGGATGGGAGAGGGAGGGGAGGAGGCGGCGCGCCGGGTGGGAGAGGGAGGCGGATCGGGGGGTGGGAGCGAGGGGATAGGGGAACGACGGGTATGCAGACGGGTTCGGTTAGGGAGGGCAGCACGGGTTTTAGGGTTGGAGGGGTTTACGGTCAAGATTTTATTGTTCAGATCAAATGGTTAAGAAGAGACATAGAAGAGGACTCATCAACCACCAACTCTTTCTTTTATAGTAGTAAAGATACAATAGTGTGTCTCTTAAGATCATCTCTAAGCCTTCTACATCACCTAAAAACAATATTAGAAATAACATCTCTAACAGTTCTTCTATAAAATTAATTTCTTTAACTATTTTATATAATATTTATCACATTTTCCTCTCATACTTCATTATCGTTTACGTTGATTTGTATAGACAGATCGTCTCTCATGGAGTCTAATGCCTGACATTTAGGCCGCGCTTAGCTGAGCAACTGGCGTCTGCGTTCAGCTTTTTTTAACTGATCATTTTTTTGTTTTTTCTGATTATTTTTTTATTTTAGTTTTTTCTTATTTTCCGTATTCCTTTATATTGTCCATGATAGGTTAACATGTTTTTCTATTTTTAAATTTTTTAAATTTAATTATGCTAAATAAGTCAACGCAAATATAGTAAAAAAAGAGTCATAAGTCAACGCTATTCTGAACACCCCTTAGATGTTTCCATCCCTGTGCTCTATCGTGCCATTTTCACTGGATTACGAGTTCCACTGATAGTGAGATTTGAAATTTGAAATTAGAGCACCACTGATAACCGATGAATCAGAACTATGTCACGCTTTTGAAAGAAAAAATGAGATTGTCCTCACGGCTAGGGACACGAAGTCATTGCTTGCGAAGACGTTTTAATTTGACGGCCGGCCGGCTGAAAAAAGCCTTGTGAAGAAAATGTCGGCACACCTATAAACTAAGCCTTCTGTGCCTATCTACAGTATACGTGCTCTCTGCTCGATCGGTCTGGTGGCCTGCGGCGGTGGCCTTGCTCCTCGCCGGCTATTCCTCGTCGGTAATTGCCCGAGCACGGAAGGATAGGATAGCCCAAAAGACAAAACCCCTTTTTTTTTTGCTACGTTTGTGATTTTTTGCTGTATTTTTTGAAACGGTGACGGATAGTGAAGACGTTGATATAGACAACGTATATAATTTTAGGTTTAAAAAACTGTTTAGAGAAACGATTTTGAGAAGCTGTTCTGATTATTTTAGCTTTTAAAGAAATTATTTTATTTATTTTACTTTTCAAAGAAAACAAATTTAAAAGGAAAAAAAAGGGCCAAAATCCTTTTTCACCTCGTGTGCCAACGCTAAGTACCCATTCTAGAACAGTCCCACGTGTATGTGCTGCTTGTGTTCCTCGCTGCGTACGCATAGCTAGCCATATATGTGCAGCCCCCAACGCCCGAACGGAAAGCAATCCATCTCGCGCGTCCGCTCCTGTATGACTCGATCCAACGGACAAGGCACAATGTGCGTGTTAAAGACTAACGTGCGTGTGCTTAGGTTTTCCGATTGTTCAAGGTGTGTACAGAAATCGTTTGCTCCCTGGATCCGCTGATTGTTCAAAATAATTAGCCGAATTGCCTGTGTAATTGAGCGGCTTGAATTAAATAGGTTTGTTTATTTATCACAATATACGAAGAGATACAGTTAATTTTCATATTTAATATACGATAGTTAGGTTTTTTTTAGTTTTATTTTACATAATTAAAGTACATGATCTCAACATGCGATAGTGAGATGATCGAAACCTAGGTAAAATTGAGAACTGGGAATATCTTTTGGTGGAGTGGTAAAGTCATGAAGTAGTATGACTTTACTAACCCACTAAGATTTAAATTGTGGTGCTCATCTTTACACATACGCGAGTGCACATTATTGGAAACTTTAAGCTTACGGATTTGTCCTCGCCTCTCTAATTGTAGGCGTGTGCCAAAAGGACGCACTCGTGTGTGCACGCATATGTGATGTGCAGCATGGTGGTGTATGTCTACGTGTACCTTGTAATCACAAAAAAAAAGTTGAAACAAGGCTACATTTTTTTTTAGAATTCTAGTACATTTTTTTAGCAGACGTAAGTATCAGTGACATAATAGATGTACGCATATATATATTTGAATGCTCACTGCCGCTTTCATGAGTTTCTGAGTCATCTGATGCTATAGATCTGTTTGCTTTTGACTTTTAAAAGCTGTTTTTGGTTTCTATTACAGTACCTAACTTTTAAACAAAGTATTTTTTTAAAGATGGAGTCTACAAGTTAATTGTAGTACACGTTAAAAAACTAATATATGTACCATCAAAAATCACAAACGATAATATCTCTTTTCACAATCTCTATCACAAATAATCAAAAAACTATCAACCATAATCAAAAATTATCAATCGCAATAAAAAAAACAGACCCGTATATATGCCTTGTCGAGCTGTTTACCCTGGGTTACGAGTTTCACTGATAGTGAGATTTGAAGTTTGACTTTAGAGCACCACTGATAACCGATGAATCAGAATTACGTCACGCTTTCGAAAGAAAAAAATGAGGTGGCCCTCAAGGACACGAAATCATTGCTTGCGAAGACTAGCTATGTAAAACTGACAACTGGAAATATCTTTTTGATGGAGTGGTAAAGTAGTATGACTTTACTAACTCATTAAGATTAAAATTATGATATCCATTTTTACATATACGTGAGTATATATTAGTGGAAACTTTTTGAGCTTGCATATTTGTTCTCACCTCTCTAATTGTAGGCACTCGTGTGTGCACGCGTATATGATGTGCAGCATAGTGGTGTATGTGTGTATGCGTGTACTTTGTAATTACAAAAAAGAAAAAAGTTGAAACACGGCCACGGACATGAAGTCATTGCTTGCGAAGACGTTTTAAGCCTTGTGAAGAAATTGTTGGCACGCCTATAAACTAAGCTTTCTGTGCATGTCTACAACATATATATGTGCTCTAATACTCTATGCTCGATCGGTCTGGTGGCCTGCGGCCGTGAGGACAACCTTTCTTTCTCATACAAGAGGTACTTAGGATCCCAAGAAATAATGAAGGTACTAAGTTACGTCTAGTATTGTTCGATGAAATCTTTGTTTTTTGAAGGGAGGAAGAAACGCATGAGGAGGAACAGGAAGCAAGCCTCAAGAAAAGGAAAAGCTGAAGTAGCAGGAAGGAAAAACAGTCAGGTACTTTACATATATTCCAACTAAAATGAACATATGTACTTTGATATCTAACATTTATTCAGTATTACCTAAACTTTCCCTTGTTTCTTCATCTACGCATATATAATGAAGGTTAAATTCAACCAAGGTAGCTAGGCTAGCCATGAAGGTTACTGCAATTGGACTGTTTTTCTTGGTGCTCATGGCCTGCTGTGCACATGTTGCCATCTGCTCCTTTGATGGAAACGAGACAGATAGGATGTCACTACTTGAATTTAAGAAGGAAATCAGACTCGATCCACAACAAGCTTTGATGTCATGGAATAATAGCAATCACTTTTGCAATTGGGAAGGTGTCTCGTGCAGCTTGAAGAATCCACATCGTGTCACATCTCTTAATCTTACAAATCGAGGTTTAGTAGGGCAAATCTCTCCTTCACTTGGAAACCTAACATTCCTGAAGTACCTAGCTCTGCCTGAAAATACATTCACAGGACAAATCCCTCCTTCCCTTGGTCGCCTGTGTCACCTTCAAACCCTCTACTTGAGTAATAACACGCTACAAGGAATTATACCTGATTTTGCAAATTGTTCAAAACTCCAATTTCTATGGATGATGAACAATAATCTAGTTGGACAAATTCCTGCATATTTGCCTCCAAATCTTCAACAGCTAAGTCTTTCATTTAATAATCTTACTGGAACCATCCCTTCTTCTCTTGCCAATATCACCACACTCAATACGCTTAATTGTCGAAGTAATATCCTCCAAGGCAACATCCCAAATGAGTTTGCGAAGTTACCCACCCTAAAGTACTTGTATGTAGGTATCAATATGTTGACAGGTGGGTTTCAACAAGCCATCTTAAATATTTCTACTCTTGTTGATATTAACCTTGCTTTGAATCGTTTAAGCGGACAAATACCATCCAATGTTGGTAACTCTCTACCCAATCTCCAAAAGTTCCTATTAGGTGGCAACTTCTTTCATGGGCATATCCCCTATTCATTAACAAATGCTTCTAAGCTATACCTTGTCGATATGTCATGGAATAATTTCACCGGGGTTGTGCCTAGCTCCATTGGCAAACTTACCAAACTGTCTTGGTTGAATCTTGAAAGTAATCAACTTCAAGCACGTAACAAGCAAGACTGGGAGTTTATGAACAGCTTAGCAAACTGTACTGAGTTACAAGTTTTCTCGGTAGAGAAGAATCATCTAAAAGGACAGGTACCAAGCTCATTAAGTAACTTTTCTGCTCAGCTTCAATATCTATATTTGGGATTAAATCAATTATCTGGGTATTTTCCTTCTGGCATAGCATACCTTCCAAACCTACTTATTTTATCATTGGATAACAATAAGTTTACAGGTGTGCTACCACAATGGCTTGGAACTCTCAAAACATTGCAAATACTATCCTTAGATGGCAACATCTTTACAGGGTTTATTCCATCCTCCCTTTCCAATTTATCTCAATTGACAATACTTTTTCTAAATTCAAACCAATTCATTGGGAACATACCGCGAAGCTTTGGAAACCTTCAAATGCTTGAAAAATTGAACATTTCAAATAACAATCTTCATGGTAGGGTACCAAATGAGGTCTTCAGAATTCCAACAATATCTCAAATTGATTTATCGTTCAACAACCTCGATGGACAACTTCCTATTGAAGTAGGCAACGCCAAGCAACTCATGCATTTGCATCTTTCATCCAATAAGCTATTTGGATATATTCCTAACACTTTGAGTAATTGTGAAAGTATGGAATACATCGAGTTGGACTGGAATACTTTCAGTGGAAGCATCCCGACTTCATTAGGCAACATAAGTAACCTTAAAGTGCTCAACTTGTCTCACAATAACTTAACTGGGACAATACCAGCGTCTCTTGGCCATTTGCAATTTCTTGAGCAGCTAGATTTGTCATTCAACCATCTTAGGGGTGAAGTCCCAACAAAAGGAATATTCAACAATGCAACTTCCACACAAATTGATGGAAATCAGGGGCTTTGTGGTGGGGCAGCAGAGTTACACCTACCGGCATGTTCTATTACACCTTCGAATTCATCTAAACACAAGCTATCTGTAATACTCAAAGTAGTGATCCCACTAGCTAGCATGTTATCACTTGCTATGGTGATCTCTGTCCTATTTCTGTGGAGGGGAAAACAAAAAAGAAAATCTATATGTTTGCCATCATTGGGTAGGAATTTTCCAAAGGTTTCTTACATTGATCTTGCGAGAGCAACGAATGGATTCTCCACATCCAATCTAATTGGCAAAGGAAGATACGGTTCTGTATATCAAGGAGAACTACTCCAAGATAGAAAAGTGGTTGCTGTGAAAGTGTTCAACCTAGAGACGAGGGGAGCACAAGAGAGCTTCATGGCAGAATGTAATGCTTTGAGAAATGTGCGGCATCGTAATCTAGTCTCTATCCTAACTGTGTGCTCCAGCATTGATTCTAGAGGAAATGATTTCAAAGCACTAGTGTATGAGTTCATGCCACGAGGGGACCTGCATAAATTGCTATACTCAGCTCAAGGCGATGAAAACTACTCTTCAAATTTGAACTTCATTTCACTGGCTCAAAGGTTAAGCATTGTGGTGGATATATCAGATGCATTGGTGTACCTACACCATAACCACCAAGCAACCATTGTTCATTGTGATCTGAAACCTAGCAATATTCTTCTGGATGATAATATGACAGCTCGTGTTGGAGACTTTGGGCTTGCAAGGTTCAAAGTTGATTCCGCAGTGTTGTCTCTTGACGACTCAAATTCGACTACTTCCATTGCAGTAAGGGGAACCATAGGATATGTTGCTCCCGGTATTGCCCATCTCTTTTCTACATTGTGTTTTCTTGCTATGTAACTTGACAATATAAACATGTGAACGTGAACTAAGCTCTTCCTATATGCGATCTACAGAATGTGCAGGGGGTGCTCAAGCTTCAACTGCCTCGGATGTTTACAGCTTTGGGGTTGTTCTCCTTGAAATATTCATTCGAAGGAGGCCAACAGATGACATGTTCAAGGATGGATTGAGCATTGCAAAGTATGCAGAGATCAACTTCCCTGATAAGATGTTGCAGATTGTTGATCCACAGCTGCTGCAAGAGTTGGACCTTTGCAAAGAAATTCCAATGGCTGTAGGGGAAGATGAAGCGCATTGCCTACTTTCTGTGCTAAACATTGGGCTTTGCTGCACCAAATCGTCCCCAAAAGAGCGCATGAGCATGCAGGAGGTGGCTGCCAGGCTGCATGGTATCAGGGATGCGTATCTCAGAGACTAAGAGGAAACCGAAGAAGCAGTGTAGTCTCGGTTTGGCCTGAAAATTTTGCAAAAGAATTGTCATGTATCACACAATGTGTCAATGTGTATTTCTTGTTCAAGTGAATCACTACTACTTTCAATAAAGAAGTGTTTGAGTAGAAAAAAGATTACCGCAATTAATGTACCACTATAATGCACCGTTTCTCGTTTTTACTGCGTGACAAATGGTTCTGTGAGGACATCATTTCTCCTTGATACAACATGTGATACGCTACTTAACAATACACAGGCTGATTAACGAGTGTTTGCCTTCTCACGCTTTTATTTGGTCTCTGTTTACTCAAAAGAATCGGCTGGATTGTTTTGGGCTTACAGCTTATACTATAATAATTAACTTAAACAATATATCTTTTTAGAACGAGGTCTACAAATAAATTATAATAAATGACGTACCAAATTCATTTATATCAACCAAAATCACATACGAATATCTCTCTACATACTTTTTCTTGTGAACAAACAGAATTCAAAATTTTAAATCAAAAACCATAAACAAAATTTAAAATTTAAAATCATAAATCATAAAAAGAACCCACCCATCAGAAACTGTACTCATTTATTGCCAGAGACATGGCAAATAACAGACGTCAAGAAAGATCAACGCCAGTCAGTCCAAGAAGTACAAGTACTGCAAAGAATAAACATCATCACGGAACATGTATCGAGAGCACATATCTTGGTTTTGTAAAAGCTAAAAATAACACAAAGCTACACAATCCTGTTCATGTAGGATATCTCTACTACCACTTGTCATACATACCGACTACAGCACATCGGTAGCAATTGGAAACTCATGAAAATTGGGGGAAGTAGCAAAAATTGAGTTCAAATTGGGCCTTTTATAGGGGAGATATACGTGCGACACGGTTGTCACTGGCTCAAGGCTCAGTCAACTGGTGCCTCCCTTCTGTTTGAGGGTAATCTTGTCTCCTAAGCTGAGGGCGATTCCTTGGGTCTTGCTCCTTATTCTGATGTAGCCGCTGAGCTTACCATCGACCTGCTTCTCAACACTGATGTTCACCAAAGCATCCTCGCCAAACACACTCTTGGCGTAAAGATTTGCAGCAAGAAACCCACACTCTCCATCAAGCGCAGACCTGATGTCAAGTTATCATATACGTAAGTAGCAAAGGATAACTGCACTAGCAATTAGACAAGCAGTGGAGTGTAAGCAAATGAGTTTTTGGCATGTTCTAACCCTCAGTTAGACGTTCTAACTCCCAAGTCCCAACCCTCAGAAATCAGCCATGTTCGGTGCAACAACTTTCCAGTTATCTAACCAATTCACCCCAGTATATGCAGTAACAAAGCTTTCTGTCCCAAACAAGTTGGGTAGGCTAGAAATGAAACTTCTCAAGGTCAAAGAAACGGAAGCATTATAATAAAACCTATAAGGCTAAAACTGTAAACACTACATTCTGCCATATGTACCAAGAGCCTAAAACACCGCTTCTAAGCCTTCTTATGTCATGATTCCGGTACGTGGATCGCTAACTTCCATACACTCATATCCAAAGCTAATTCTTTGGATACATTCCAATCCCTCAAGTGTCTTTTAACTACTTCCTCCTACGTTAGTCTTAGTCGACTTCTGCCTCTTCTTACGTTTACGATACGTCTTAAAATTCTATTACGTACCAATGCCTCAGAAGGTCTCTGTTAGAGATGTCCAAATCATCTTAAGCAATATTATACAAACTTCTTTTCAATTGGTGCTACTCCACACTAACATATATATCATCATTGCGGATTCGATCCTATCTTGTGTGACCACAGATCCACTGCAACATCCTTATCTCTATTTTACTATACCAAATTAATTAATCTTGTAATTCTACAAAGCAAATATGGATCTTTTGCTCACTTGGATAGTATCCTTCCAAGGATAGTTGTGTATAAAATTATCAAAATTGGCGGCCTATTTGCATCTCCTGTGTGTGTAAGGTTGGTTTGGTGAAATGACAAACTAAGGTACATTTCTTCTAGTTTGTGTGATTTCAGCAGAAGCCAAGAATGACCTTTCTAACATATAATTCAAGCACCTCAACTATCTAAGAATCTTAGTCTTAAAACCTAGGAACAAACTAGAAGCTATCTTGGCCTAAATAGATGAACCTTATATGCTGAAATGGGCAGTGCAAATGAGCAGCCATTACTCTAGTTTATCTGGCATACATAAACAATAAAGTAGTAAAGAAGTCATGAATTCCAATTCATGCTTGTGTTATTGTGAGTGGGTTCTTTTAAGTTGTAGCTTTTAGTTTAAAATTTTAAATTATAGCTGTTCGCAAGAGAGAGTACGGAGAGAGACACTCGCGTGTAATTTTGGCTGATATAGATGAATTTGATACAATATCTACTGCAATCGACTTTTAGACCCCCACCTTAAAAAGACACCGTTTGCAAGCTAGTTACTATAACATAAAATAAAAGCCTAAAAGAACCCAGCCACATGTATGTGGCTGTGCATTATACAGGCCTACATGACATTCATACAGATAAATATAATATTAATTTATCAAAGCAGGTATAATTCTAGTCTGCAGGTCAACGTGAAAGGTCAGTTTTCTTTGAAACTTACAGTGGTGTTAGACACTTCATATTTGTTGACTTGATTATATGATTCAAGAATTCATTCTCATCCTGAATCACAGTATTCACCGCCACCTGATAAGGAAAGAAAAGCCATAGTAAGCCAAACAGATCAGATTTACACTAAAAATGAGCATAAGCATTATCATTTCAATGTATTATTCCATATCAACCAGATCTAATCGCTAACACCAACCAGAATAAATAGACGATGCCAATTGCCAATCCAAAAAAGTGGAGACCCACAAAGATACCCCTCTGGTAGAGGCACAAACGGTAAATTACAATGTTGGTGTTTTGAAACCAACCATAGACATAGCAAAACAGTCAGCCAACAGCAGACCAAAACAAACAACACTCAAGTTTACCTACTTTTCAGCACATTGGAACAGAGATGAAAGCATATACAGTATTACCGCTGTAAATTGCTTGCTGAAATATACAACATATCTGCATGGCAATATGCCAGTCTGAATGTAGTAGATTGTAGACTAGTAGTATAAGGTAGTAACTTCAAAAAAAACAATTCAAATTAATCATATGTGATAAGTGATTCTTGCTGATCTATGGCCACCTATGGATAACACACAAATTCAGCATATCTGCAATCAAATAAGGGGAAAATGCTAGCAAGACACCTTGTTTTTAGCATAGAGTAAACTGCAAATAAATAACAAAGAGCATCATGCAAAAGCTGCAAGGCTGGAAATTTTTTTTAAAAAAAGGCATTCTACCTTATTTTCCCACTCAAATTCAGCCCACATGTTCCGGAAAGCAACATCAGCACATGTAGCAGGTGAGATGTAATCCATGATGTCAATGTGAATATCATTTAGGACCACCACCGATCGCTCCATTACATTTGAAGTCTCATAAACTATGTTACCAAATATGACTCCAGTCTCAGTTGATGAAACCTTAATGTTGGCCCGAATTTGCTTGCTTGACTCAGGAGCCAACGTGTAGTTCTGTGGGCGGTCAACAAGTTTGAGGTCACCCATTGTTGCCAACTCCAAGCACAAGTTCTGAAGTGTTTCCTTTGTTCGGTTTATGACTGTAACATCAAGTACAATATCATAATGATGAACAGTCACATATGCTTCAGCGTACACAGGATCACTGAATCCTGTCAATTGAAGAATGCGATTCAGTCTGTTTGCATCATCTGCATCCTTTGTGAATTCACCAGTTGCAGCCTTTAAATCATCTTGGACCTCATCTTCCAACTCAAGTTGGCTCATTCCCTACAAGAACAAATGTACAAGTTTTAATAATAGAAGAAAGAACTGCAAAACAGCAAAGTGCCGCACTTTCGAAAAGAAGATGATTATGGCTTTGCTATCACTAAAGACAAAACACTAACAAAATTACACTCCAGTCCAAGTGTTGCCATTGTTATGAATATTGTGTGTATTGATATGAGGCCTAAGGGACCATATATATAGGAGTACAAAGAGATATGCCATATAGAGATAAGGCATATATGGAATAGAATACAAACTCTATATCCTACTACAACTCTACTCTATATCCTTAACAGCCATATCAAACGATAAGGTCGAATCTTCATGGCCTGCAACAACAATATGGTCCCCATGTCTATTTCTATTCAACATGCTCTAGGAAATCATGCTGAAGTATGTACCACCCGTTATGCCTTTATTTCAAACAATGTTCAAGAAGGTGCTAGGCGGGCGGCGAGGTGGGGCCTAGGGCCTCGGGAGCCTAGGCGGGGACTAGGCAACCGAATTAAAAATGAGAATAGCAGGCCGAATGTAAGCAATCATACATATATATTTAATGTTTGGATGAAAAAATAACAATTATTCGACTCTTTTTCTTCTTTTCTTTTTCTTCCCCTTTCCTCTCTCTCCGCTCTTTCTTTGTCCATCTGGCCGACGCCCCAGCCCCTCATTTCTTCTTCCTCCCTACCCTCACGCCTCTCTTCCTTCCTCTTTCCTCTCACCTCGCCTCCCTCTCCCGATTTGGACCTCGGGCATTCTCCCTTCCCCTTTCCTCTCTCATCCACACCTCACCTGCCCTCACCCCGACCTCACCTCTCCAGCTCTCATACGCACTGCCGCTCTCAAGCCTCTACCATCGTCAAGGCTCTTCACCCTCGGCCCTCGCCCCTCACCCGCTGCTGGTGTCTCCGCCCTTGCCCTAGCCCTCGCTTCCTCTTCATCACCGCCAACTCGTGTTGTTCCCGCCACTAATCTCTGCCTAGAGAGGTTGCCGACGTCTAGATCTGGCTAGATCTGGTTGGATCTGATCGCTAACAGTGTTGTACATGGTGTCAGCGGCCTACGAATGTGTTGGCACGGTGCGGGCCATCTGCGACAACGGCGGCCTGCAAATGCGCCGTCAACGCATGGGCCGACGAGAGATCTCCAGGTGCCTCTCTCTCTCCCCAGACCACCTTCTGTTTGCCCTAGACCATCTTCTCACCCTGCCTTTGACCGCCGACGGCCGCTTAGGCGGGCTGGCCACCTAGCTCACCGATTTTGGCCAAGGCGCAGCGGCGGGGCTCCACCTAGCGCCTAGGCGGCCACCTAATACCGCCTTTTAGAACACTGATTTCAAACAGAGAAAAAAAATTCCTACCTAAGCAGGCTCAGCTTACTAACTTAACAGCATTGAAAACATTCTTAAAATATTCAAATAATTTGTCTTGTGAATCATAATAACAGTTCCAACAGAACACTTCTACAGCCATCACTTCACCTATCCATGTTAATAAAAAAACAATCTGTTTAGAATTAAATGAGACCATGCAATAGAAACATAGATAAGAAAAGGACCATGCACATTGCAAAATATTGCTATAAAATAACAATCATCACAATAAAGCACATGAGCAAGACTTGCTCAAAACTGATTTTGCAAACAAAATATATTGTGTACAATATAAGTGTAACAAAAGAGCAAGTAAATGTCTGTCCAAAGCTGCCATCTTGTTAAAGTAAAGACCTAATGAGACAAGATAAAAATCTTAACAGTTGTTGTTTACAAGTTTATAGTTACTATTGGTTAGGAAATACAAGTGAAGTGACTGCATACTGCGGTGAAGATTCTGTTTCTAGCTCCACCAAACGATATAATGTATGTGTCTAGAAGAAAATGTTTCATTAACCCTGAATGCGAGACTTAATCATACTTTAATTTGGGGTGAATATGCAATGTCTCTAGAATACACCAATAAATTCTTCGTACTCATGATTCATTCCATGGTTTTAATTAGAACTAGAATGCTTGTGAACTAGTTACTGATATCCATATCAGCCAGTAAAAATGGACTATGCAGTTCTTATGAAGCAAAAACAAAAGAAATGATAGGTAATTTTCTCTCAACCTCCTGCTCTTCAGGTGGTTGTTGTTTCCAAGTTTATAGCTTACTAATAGTTAGGAAATACAAGTGAAGTAATTGCATACTGTGGCGAAGATTCTGTTTCTAGTTCAACTAAAGGATATAATGTATGTGTCTCGTAGAAAATGTTTCATTAACCCTGAAAGCAAGACTTAATTGTACTTTAATTTGGGGGCGAATATGCAATGTCTCCAGAATGAACCGATAAATTATTTCTACTCATGCATAATTATATGGTTTAATTGAACTAGAATGCTTTTTAAAGAGTTACTGATACCCATATTAGCCAGTAAAAATGGATTATCCGGTTCTTATAAAGCAAAAGCAAAAGAAATGATAGGTAGTTTTCTCACCCTCCTGCTCTTCAGGTGGTAGAAATCAATGAGGTCATCTGGCTGGGCATGAGAGATCTGTGCCTTGGCCTTCATTTCCTCAGTCTCCCTGAATTGCTTCTCAGCAAGCATCTTTGCAAAGCTCTGGCGGCACGACTGCAACCAAACCTTCCTCACATCATCGCCAGTATTGCAAAGCAACCTCACACAGAGCACAATCCTATCATACGAGTCATTGTCAATAGGGTGAGGAAGGTAAGAGGACTGCCCCAACTGCAGTATGGACACCATGATCAGCAAGGCCACTGCAGAAGCCTTGTTCGCTTCAACCTTTGATGGCTGAACCTCCTCCAGCCTCAACACAAGCTTGGTCAGTGTACAGGCAACAACAGCAGCCAAGAAGAAATCACCTGACAGAATGAGAGATCTGAGATTCTGGGTGGAAGCCAATGACCCAGGAGCAACAGTTGGAGATGAAACGGCAGCCTCAGTGGCAGCACTCTGTGTGGCGTAAGTGCCATCTGCAAGAACAACAGGCCTCCTAGAAGATACAGTGACAGAATTCACCACCTGCTGGGCTGGTTTCGAGGAATCAGTTGACTCCCCTTCCTCGGAGACAGTGTAGAACGGCAGATCCCCAAGGCACTGCTTAATGGTGGAAATGGCGCTCTCAACCTCGGATAGCGAGAGGGAGTACTCCCCAAGGATCCAGAGAGCGCAGGAGCAGACACGGGATGCCCGGATCTGATAGAACGTATCAATGAGCCTCTGGATCATAGACACGCGGAGCTTGGGGTTGGTTTCTATGATCTCACGAACAAACAGCACAACATCAACCGCTGCAGCAACATTAGTGTCGCCAAGGAAGTCCATCAGGAGGTGCACTACTGATCCAGCCACCTCTGGGTACTCCACAGCGCAGGCATGGATCGCCTGCACCAGCATCTGGCGGTACTCGCCGCCCTTCTCGAGCTCCCCGCCCTGTGTCTTAACAACCTCCTTCTTGAGGTACATCACCACCTCATCCACATTTCGCGGGGTGAGCAGATCAAGCACCAAATCCAGCACCTTCCTCCTGACATCAACATTGGGGCTGGCGAGCGCACGCAGCACGTCCATGACCACATCCACCATGACATCGCGGTGCGAGGTGCGCAGCTCATGTAGGCGGTCCAGGACAATGAGCTTCACATTGTTGTCACTCTGCGAGGAGAGCAGCTCGCAGTAGGTGTTGGCAGCGGCGCGCACTGCAGTTGGCGCGGAGGACAGGGACACGAGCGCACTGGCGCACTCGTACACGACGGCAGTGCTCCGTGTAGAGAGGAGGGAGATGATGATCTTGATGTACCTGCCCTTGTCGGCGCGGTTGGGCGAGCGGCAGACCTTGCGGATGAGGTCGACGGCGGCCATCTGGAGGAGGTCGGGCCACTCAGAGACGCGCTCAGCGTTGGTGAGCAGGTACGCGACCGCGCGCTCCTGCGCGCACGCGCATAGCATGAGGAACGCGTTCCTCCGCGCGGCCGCGTCCTGCTCGGCGGCCAGCGCGCGTTCCACGAGGTCGGGCGCGTCGGGGAGGAGCTGGTCGCCGTTGGGCAGTCGGTAGATGGCGGAGACCGCGGAGAGCGCGTGGCGGCGGATGAAGTGGTGCCGGTGCTCGAGATTTGCGAGGATCGACGGCACGAGCGGCTCGAGCAGCTCGGGCTCGGTGAGGCGGCAGAGGAAGCGCAGCGTGACGCCGCGGATGTACTCGTTGGGGTGTTGTAGGTTGTTGCGGAGGTTCTGGCAGATGAGGATCATCTCCGGGAGGACGCGGCCGGAGGCGGCGTCGCGCTTGTCGACGATCTCGAGGTAGAGGAGGAGGAGCTTCTGGATGGTGTGGTCCTCGGAGGGGAGGACGTATCGGACGACGGTGATGAAGAGGTGGGGAAGCGCCTCGCCGTTGAGGAGGAGCATGATGGCGCGCTTCATGGCGTCGACCTTGGCGGCGACGTCGCTACCCTCGAGGTCGGCCTTGATCTCGTTGGCCATGGAGGGGGAGCCCTTGTCGAAGTGCACCAGGAGGGTGCACGGCTTCTCCATGGTCGCCGGCCGCGGGGGCGGATCTGATCTGCCGTGCCGGAGTTTGCCGGGAAGGAGGGGGCGGTGGGTGGATCTGGCCTCTGGGCGGATCGGATCTGGGAGGGAGGGAGGGAGGGAGGAAGCGACCGATGGAGACGGAGTGGGGTGCTAATAATAACGATATGCTCCTTAAAAAAACAAAATACTAAAAATCTGTGAAATGATTCGTTTTTGAAATTAGTCGAATTCTCTGACCCTACGATCTTCTTGAAAACTCATGCTTCAAGGCAGCATCTTCCCAGTCTCTAAGTGACGATCAGAATAGCGGTGACTTTTAGTTTTTGCTGAAAAAATATTATAGTTGATTGAAAAAATAATGTAACTGAGTTGGTTTATTGAGTATAATTAAATGTAAAAAATTTAAAACAAAACGAAAACAAAAAACAAAAAAAGTATAAGTAAATTTTTTTAAAAAACGAAAAAAAAGTTTACTGTAGCAGCTACTGTAGCTTTGCTTAAAAAACACTATAGCTGACTGAAAAAACACTGTAGCTGAGTTGGTTTATTGAGTATAATTAAATGTAAAAAAATTTAAAAAAACCGAAAACAAAAAACAAAAAAGTATAAGTAAATTTTTTAAAAAAAGGAAAAAAACGGAAAAAAATTTTCTTGTGGCAGTACTATAGTACTGCTCTGATGCTTTTTATCATCGCCACAGCCAAACTAATCGCCCCCTAAAGGCATGCTCAACGGCGATGAGTTAGGGCTCGGATTCATGAAAGCCTAACTATATATCCTATTTGAAATGTATGAATTTTATTCGCAAAGTCCTCATTCTGCATGTGTGCGTGTTTGCATGGTTAACCGCATGGTGTTGAAAAACATTGGGTCAAAATAGCTCAATTCAAGTTGTTCGTGGAGTCATATGATACTCTTTTATTGTGGAGCAGCTTATTATGTCTATGTTAACGCACGGGGAGTTGTTTGTGATTGAATGGTGAATGGTGGTACAATGAGGGCACATCCAGTGTCAAAAGAAGTAGTTGACCGGTCCAACAGTTGCACTGCACATGAATCTAATTTGAATTTTTTTTAATCGGCGTTTATCCAAATTATTCTCAATTTTACTCCCCAAATTGTATCTAGCCTTCATTTGAAATTTATATTAACTAACTTCCAAGTTGTAAAGATTGGATTTTTAGACTTGTTTTACAAAATTATCCTGACTCGCTTCACACATATACTAAATTTGTTTTATTTTTTATTTTGCTTCTATGTTTATCCTAACTTGTTTTCGAATTTATATGGACTTGCTTCACATCTATACTAAGTTGGTTTTATTTTTTTAGTTTGCTTGCAAATTATACTCATTTAGCTTTTATTTTTAATCCCAACTTGCTTTTGAATTTAAGCTGAGTTGCTTCACACCTATACTAAGTTGGTTTTTTTTATTTTGCTTGTAAATTATACTCATTTTGTTTCGATGCTTATCCCAACTTGCTTTGAAATTTTATACTGGCTTGCTTTACAAATATACTAATTTAATTTTATTTTGTTGATACCTAAGGACAAATTTCAAGCGATGCCAGCATGTTTAATGCTTACTGAGTTAGTAGGTCTTGGTGAAGGGACGCACCATCTTGTTATTTTGTAGTTTAGCTTTTTTTTGGGTGTGCGCTAGAGCGACCATCAGATGTTCGGCCGGCCTATGGTCGCGTCCAATTTTATTTGGCAAGAATTCCAATCCCCTTGTATAAGAATCCGGAGAGTTAGGTAGTTATTTTGTAGCATTTCCTAGATATAAATGGATATGTACTGCATACCCATTGTTACTTTTATCCTCCTCGAGTCCCAGACCAAGCATCCATCCAAAATCCAAAACTCAGGCTGTGGGGGTGTGGTGTAGTCCTGTCATGGAGCTACCGCCACTCCCCTCGCATGAGGGCGGCGGAGCTCCAATTTTCTTCCCACTGGTCTTTACATTCGTCGGTTGGTTCCTACCCATGTTGTGATCATGGAAACTTTGGCGATTACTTAAGCGTCGTCTTCTTCTACATTGCGTGAATACTTCACAAAAGTCGCGTACCAATATCAGATACTATATTAGATACGGATACTATCCTGATACGCTTCGATACGTATTCTGCACGTATCTTTTAATTTATAATTATTCAAATAAATCCTAAATACTTCTTCGATACTTCCCCGATACGGTAGACCTAACAAAGCCTCATCCCTCCCCGCCTCCCCGCACGCTCCCTCCATGCCTGTAATAGTTAATTATTACAGATAGTTTAATAATTGATTATCACAGATAGTTTAATATCACAGACAGTTTTTAGCCATCTGTGATATTATTCTTCAGACGGTTTATACTATAAAACCGTCTGTGATAGTTCGTTCTATACCTGAATTTTTTTATTTTTCAGTTAGCTTCAAGAAATATTAGCTATACCTTTCGAAAACAAGAAAATATAATAGCAAATATAGTAGAAAACATTCTATTTTTATTACAATTCACCATTACAACATCAAATGATTACAATTCACTATTACAATATCACAAGAAAACATAACAGAAAACATTACATTTCCATTACACGGCACATGATGTACTCACATGGCACGGTTTGGTAGCTTGGGTATGCCTTCATGGCGGCCGTCTCACTATAAGCTCCCGGGTAGCCCTAAACCCCACAAAGTTACAGAATCAAATACTAGAAGAAACAATGGAGGCAGGAGGAAGCTTAAGACGTATTTGATCAAACACAAAGAGTTGTTGGCTGGCTGACCTGGTATACGACCTTCAAATCGTCTGCAAAAAGAGGTTGAGGATGAGGACAGTGAGGAAACTTGGAGAGATTTTGAGCGCATGAAGGGTAGGGGATGCAAGGTTCGGGTGAGTATTTATAGGGGAGGGAGAGGTCGATCCGTGTGGTATGGATTGGTCGGTTTCTATTGGCTGAAATTAGGTTAGGAAGGATTGACTGTCCCAGCGGTCAGAGACCAAATTATCACAAACAGCTTGAGATTCAAACCGTCTGTAATTATCACAGACGGTTTGAACCACGAACCATTTGTGATAAAGACTATTTATATACCGATACAATATAAATAACTAGTCTCAAAATATGAAATAGCAAAGTTTTATATGGCTTATATATACTCATTTGAAAGCTTTCGATGAGACCTACAACTTTGCAGTTGAGACAAACCACAAATTTTAAAGGGAAGATCAAATATTTTGGCAAAAACAAAAAAATAAAAACTTACGATATAAATTTAAGACTAAATATGAACGACTTTAGGGGTCTTAGAGGGTGACTAGCCCAAGCCGATCTTTGTTTGGATCGGGCTCGTCGTTAGCTTTCCAACGAGTACAAGAACGTCGAAAACGGACACCATATGCAAAAGTTATGTCTGTTTTACTAAAAGTGTGTTGAAACGGAATTCTACTCGAACTCAGGCGAGAAGTTATGAAATTTTAGGGGATTATGAGGCGGAAAACATATCACAGACGGTTTGTAATACAAACCATCTGTAAAGTATCACAGACGATTCTTGGTGAGGACCATTTGTGATTGCATTTAACATTGACAGTTTTTGTGAACCGTCTGTGATGAGGCATCTAATATAAGCTTTTTTGTAGTAGTGATAAGCTCGTAAGCTTCGGTTATGAATCAATGTAGTTGAAATTTTGTGATACTACAACTCCTCTATTTCTTGTTCTTACTAAGTTTTGGTGCTTCCCATTTGTTGTGGCTACATACTCCAGCAACTAGTCTAGTATCAGAGCTGTTACAGTTCCGACAGTGACAAGGGGAGCCTCGCTGGAGTTAGCTTCAATGGAAATGAATGTTTCTCTATGGTTGAGGGGCTCGATCCCGCTCACAGCTTGTGGAAAAAGAATCAACCTGCGTTGGCAACGGTATTAATCTCTACCGTCTATTTAGTTTAAAATTCGAAAACTTTTCTTGCCGTGGAGTACTAAGCACTAAGTATCTGTTTACTTTTTAAAACATACATAAGCTTGCCTAAGATGAGAGCAATTATAGGGAACATGAGCACTTATATCTTTATACTTTCATAGTACTCTGGCAATTTCTTATTGTTTATCTACTAAAGGGTTCTTGTTCAATTTCCTATAATGGTGTTTGGCAATAAGATTTGTTTTAAACCCATAGATCTCTGCATAATCTGATGAGTACTTTCGTTTGAAGTTTGAACTACTTCTGTCACTTGCTCTTTTTACTTTCAGATGCTCGATTGGTGGTTATGACGCAGAGAGTACTGCAGTGGTGGCTACTATTCAGTTGTGTGACCCAAGGATGCCATCATGGGTGGTGGTTGAACCAATGAACTACACTTGAGGGTACCATTCTTCAGCTGTGCTTGGTGGCTCGATATTCATGTTTGGTGGGGTTAAAGGTGGTTTAGATGCAATCTTGGATGTGGTATGTACTCCACCGAGACACAATTTTCTTAACATGTTCAAGTCACGGTTTTGGTTGTCACTGTTTTAGAGGGTGAACCAGTACCTGTAAAGGGGTTCCATGTTGTATTGTTTGTAAAATCGTAACAGTAGCTACAAGTTCAGTTACCCTAACCAGTTTCATTTCTTACTTCATCTTTGTGTACTACATATGGGCCATCAAAAAAGGGGGCACAATTGCGTTTGTTGGAATTGTTGCATGTCCTGATCATGTAGTGTACTTGAATATTTCCATGATCAAACTATTAAGCGCCTCCTCTTTTCAGCTTCTAAAAGTTGATTTTCAATTTTTACACAGTAATTAACTTTCAAACGGAGTATCTTTTTAAGACGAGATCTACGAGTTGCTTGTAGTACAACTGTAGTGACTCCATTTATATCGGTCAAAACCGTACGTAAGTTTCTATTTCTCCGTACTCTCTCTCACGAACAGCCCAAAAACCGTAAGCCACAGCCATTAGCTGAAGCAAAAAAAGAACAGACCCTAAATATACTTTTTTCATGACATGCTGCTGAAATGGATCATTCCTACTTTTGTCTTCCCACATATTTTGGCTTTGGGAAATCCAGTATTGTACCCCCATGCATTTTAAGCTAAGCTTAAGGAAACACAAGTTCAACTTTTCTGTTGTTTCAAGTGCCTTTTCCTTGTGGTTTAGTTGTATTTAACATAATGTTCCAACCAAATATTAGTGAAACTGCATACATAATGCTTGTGAATTGTAAACCTGTCTGAACAAAATGTGACATTGATAAAGCATACTGAACAAAGTGTGTGTATTATGACATTCTGTTAGCACTCTTGTGAATTGTAAACCTATCCTAAATATACAGCACAGTGAGTCTAACTGCACGTACTAGAACTTTGAATACAAAACAAAAACCTTTTGTTAAATGGTTAGATACTAGAGTTAATAGAAAATTACAGTGATTGTAGTGAATTGGAGTACTTTTCTTTCATTAATAGAAAACTGCGGTGATTGTAGTGAATTGGAGTACTGTGCTAAACAAAATTTTCCCAATAGAAAATTGCTGCGATTGTAGTGGATTGGAGTACTGTACTTTCATCTTTAGAAAATAGTATTGGTGATACCTGAACAACTCTATTGTTTTATTGTATCATACCAATGTTCAAGTCCAACGCATCAAAACATTCAAATGTATGCATATCAGTACTATATGATACTTTTTTTTGTGCAACAAACACATCAGTGCTATAAGACACTTTGTTCAAGTCTTTCCTTTTGTTTCTTTGATTACTAAGATCAATATAATGGTGAAGAACAAACCATCATGGGGTGAGATTGTTAAGAATGGCAAGCCAACAAACATACCTGTTAATGCAAAAAAAAATGCAGCCACAAGATGTTGGAGCTGTAATATTTGGTTGCACAAGCAATACCATTGCAAGCCGCTCATGGTAACTTTTTGGTACGGCCTTGATTTTTCTTCATCAATTTTTTTATAAGCCTATCCTTAGGTGGAAAAAGAGAGCTATCGATGCTGCCTTTGTTTCCTCCTGTGCTAAAATTGAATTCCATGCCTTTCAAATAATGGAATTCAGGTGTCTAAAATTAACATTTCTTGAGTAATCCACCAACTTATGTAATAATATATGTATCACATGTCAACTTGCCAGGAGCACATATCTCATATGTAAAGAACATACATCTGTTTCTATGCAGATTACATAGTATTTGTGAAGCTACAAGCAATGGTAGATTTTGTCATGTATCAAATACAATCATCCTTGATCTGAGTATTTTTGTAAGCTATCTTCTTGCTCAGACCTCCACGAAATGACTCCAATACATATTCTACTTTTTTGTTCAGTTTTCTATGAGGCGTCAAGAGCATAAAGAGGAAACGATGGATGAAGCTATTCTTTCTGATGGAAGAAAATTTATATTCATGACATTAATTGGTGTGGAATCTTAGAAAGTTATATTTTTTATTTTACCCGTAGCTATCAAAATTGAGAGCCATGCAATATGTCCTTTCTCTGACAGTTTTGAGTTTGTTAATGGCCGAGTTCCGATTAGGCAAGAGCCAGAAGGCTGACTCAATAATGATTCAATGTGTAGAGACCTTAGGAAGCTAGATGACATTATTAGAGTTCATTTACATTGAACTAGATGCACCCAACATATCTGTCTTGGTCTAGAGATAAGTTGTTTTATAGAGACCCATGTGCCTTTCATGCATTGCTGTGACAGGATTAACTTACCCTATCAAATGAAGCTCAAGAATGATTGTATGTGAAATACAAGCTCCTTTGTTTAGGTACCATCTGTGATCTCAGTATCCTTTTATGCTTATTGCCTTGCTTGACCTACATGAGGTGACTCTAATACATATTCTATTCTTTTGTTTAGTTTTTTATGAGGCATGTGCATGGAACAACTTCCTCGCAAATCAATTTGGATGACACTATGAACACTTTAAAGTAAGCAATAGAAGTAAAAAAATAGGAATGAAGCTTTCTTATCAGTATTTTTCATATAGTAATCGTGTCTTGGAGTCAAAGTACCCATTAGCGTCATGTGGAATTTCAATAGATTCAACTGTTGACTTGCAGCCCAGACTACTTGACAGGTAAGTTTGTTTAGTCTAATAAGAGCACCTCTCTCACATATGTTAATCCTTGTTATCCTAGATAATAGGTGGATTCGGCGGCTTATAGTTTTTGACCCTAACACGAGCGCTTGTGTAAATAAATTGAATGATGATAAGTTGATGAGCTGCTTCGAAAAAGTTGTCCCGATAAACCTATTCGAAATGGCAGTGGAGAAATCTTCCCATTTGTTTATCTGAGGGAAGCTATAAGCTGAAAAGAACTAGATTAATCTTGCTAAATTAGTAGTAAGTATATTTATTTCATCTAATAATTATATTGTGCCCTGAAATATGCAGGGTTCAAACACTCGGCACATACTTCTAAGAGCATAAGAAGGATATGATGGATGAGTACTCTTCCTGATGTAAGTAAATTTTCACATTAATAAGTTGTGGAATATTGGGAAGCTAGATTCATTGCTTTAGCAATAGCTATGAGAATGGAGAGTCATGGAACAAATCCTTTTCACTGGATAGTTTTGAGGTGTTTGATGAGCAAGTTGGGGTTAGTGAAATATCAAAAGTTTAATGAAATAAAGATTCAATGTGTAAAGACCTCAATAAGCTAGTTGACATGATTAGATGTGTATTTGTGATTAACTCTAGGCACACACCATATCTGAAGATCTAATTAAGACATTGGGAAGTCTATCTTAGCCTAACGATAAGTTGTTTAAAGAGGCTCATGTTTCATTCATACTTCTCTATGATAGGATTATCTTACTCGCTAAATTAAAGCATAAATAAAATGGTTTGCATCCTAAGTTAAAAGTCAAATTCAATGCTGTAATAAAAGTAGTGAATCTTCCCTTGGGTTGGTATACTACAATTCAAATAGTTGTAGTATTCAAGAAGGTGTACAAGAAGGCCAAAAATGAAAAAAAAAGTCAATATAAGAAGAAAAGGACAAGTTTCTTTGCATTTCCGAGAAGTTATGGGAATCACGAGGCTGTATTTCTAAAAGTTAGGACTTTTGTGATTCTAGGTGTCCGAGCCGCTCACATTGAATTACAACTTAATAATGCACTAAGTACATAGAATTAACACGGCCTAACCGGGAGACTTACAATTACAAAATGCTACTTTATTAAAACGCAAATACTACTTCACAAGAATGTACATACACTTCTTTAGGTGGCTATCCTCTTCACTCTTACTCTCCTTGACTAACTAGTACTCTTCTCATATGCTCATGATTGCTTATCTATGACACACACCAAGGAGGGGGTATGACACCCCTATTTATAGTGTTACAACACCGTTGGATTATTGCCATGTGGCATAATCCAAGCCCTATAACTATAAGTATCTCTTCTCTAGAATTCTCTTTCTAAATATCTAAATTCTAGATAATTCTAACACTTGCCATGAAGCATTTCTAAATAATTTGTTCTAGAAATTTCCTAGCAAAATATCTAGCTCATGGCAATTCCCAAATATTCTAAAATATTCCTAAGTATGTATTGCTCTTTTTCTCAACAATATTCATTACCCTTTCCCCATCCATAGGATTTTTGTCAACATCCATCATTTATTATGTTTTTAACATCATATTGCATTTCATTCTACTGACTTGGTGCTTATCCCAAATTCCCTTGTTTCCAAGCAAGTAAATTTTGAACAAGGTTGTATTGCTCACTTTTTGACCTGAGGCTAGAGGTATATGGCTTGTTTTACGCAACTTTCTTCATCTAAAAAGTGTTGCATCTCCTCAGGATCATACTAGAATCAGATTGCCAGGTCTTTTCATGTTTTGAAGAAAATTCAACAACTTTAGCCATGATATACTTGTGCATTGTTCATCAGATCATTATTTCAATCTTCTGGTGTACGTAGATGTGCATGGTATTAACAAAACATGTGAAATATTTTCAAATTATTAGTGATATCAAAAGTCAAGGACCACATTGTTAGTCAATGCCACGTATCTGGCACGGAGAAGTCTCGAGAACCATCTAAACCCAAGGTTCAGGTGACTCAATGGCGAAGCCACCATCCTGAGGGTTTGTGAGGTCACTAAATCCATTTTCCAGATTTCTAGAGGATGATTGCATCAATTGTGGGGTGTTCCAGTGTAAGAGATTTGGAGATTGGGGTGGTTGCTTGCGGATTGACTCTCTCGATGGCTCAGAACGACTAAGGGGCAACCTTAGCGTTACTGCCCATCCTTGGATAGTGCTAAGAGATTAACCCTGCAAATGCTATTTTAATCATGCTAAATCCTAACTCTGCAATGGGAACATCCATGAATCGCCTGAAAGCAAGAAGTTTACCAATGAGGGAGGGGAGGGTTGAAAAAAATTGACTCCCTGCTTGTCAAACTTGGACTTTAACAATCCAGAATCTTCTATGACTGTATATAAAAAACATGGCAAGTAAATCCAATCTACTCAAAACAATAACAAACAACCATATATTGTTTTACCATGCATTTGTCTTAAGAAAGATGTGATGATCATCGATCAACCACCGAAACAAAGCATTATAACCCATGTATCGAAGAAAATATAATGAAGAAAACACGTGAATTCTTCTCCTTAATATCTTTCTTGCCTCCCCATCTACCTCCTAGAGCAACCATAACAAAGCCCTGGGGCAAAGAAGAAGTATTAAAGGGATACATCCCCTTGGGGAAAGTGGCAACTGCCCTTTAGAGAGAAAGAGGTAGCCCTAGGGGAATCCTAGTACAATTCTTTTTTTTATAGAGTAAGGCTTATTTGGGCTGGTCCATCCAGCCCTCATACACTCAAATTAATTATTATTGTTATTTTTACTATTATTATTGTTTTCTTTTAGTCATAATTTTCACATATTTAGGATATTAAATAATAATTAGGATTTAAGGTTAAAAATAATTAGCCTACTAATAGCTAATTTGGTCCAAATAGCACCAAGTAATTAATTAATTCATAATTATAATTTTAGGATATTACACCAACAACGCATGATCCTATGGATGAAACAGCTAAAGCCATATACAATGGTGCGACATAAGTTGTCTATAAGACTTGCAATGTAGGAAAGACAGAGAGCATAAAGAATTGGGCCATCTCTCAAACAACAATCAACTGTAACATAAGAAACAACATGCATTATATCATGGAGAAGCTGTCTATAAAAACATATAAAAAATAATTTATTGTAAGAGCTATCTTTAGTGTCGTCTATAAATAACATAGAGGTTATTATAAACAACAGTTGTCTATACCATTGTACATGTCTATCTACTTTATAACGCAATGGTTCCGATTCAACAACTAGACCAACAAATCCAGATTTTAATGCAAAACAGCTAAAACTGCTCTACCTCTTAATTTACTAGGCCACTCCTCAATTTACCGTCCCAATTTCATCTGAAGCCTAACCGAGTCGAATAGATCATAAATCCATCACTGATCCACCCCCGGTCTAGATCCAACCCATAACAGCAAGTAGTCAACTACATCTCCACCACCAAATGGCGCACCTTCCTTCCTTCACATAAAGAAACTAATTTGACCAAACCAAACACCACAAGATGTCTAGATCCGTCACTACACGAGGCTCTCAACAAAAAAAAAATAGAATCACAAGAACGGAGTGAGGAAAATCGCAGGAAGAAGGAAGGAGGAGGAAGAAACGCACTGTGCAGGAGGGATAGTGTCAGATGGGATCGGGGGAAGGAGAAGAAGGAGTGGGGGAGAGCACGGGAGGGGAGGGGATCAATCAAGGTGGCATGATAGGCACCGGAGGGAGGGGGTATTTATCGGAGGATGCCACGAAATGGGCGGGTGCTTCGTCGTGTCTTCCTTCACTTGCTGCCTGCCTGCACGGTGTTCGAATTTGCCGCTGCTGATGGCACTATTCTTTCGAGCTTTGGGTAATGGCTTTTAACTATGGCTAATGGTTGTATCTATATTTTTAGAGGCAGCGACGGATGCTAGAAACGCAGACACATTTATTTCGATTTCCGGAGATACTGAAGCAAAAAAGAACAGGACATGGGGTTGCTTGGCTAAGCTTGTCTTACTTTTTTATTTACTATTTTTTGCTGTTTGTTTCCTTCCATTTTAATAAGCCTTTACTTTATCCTTCCTTAGAAATTAGAATGGTGCTAGCTCAATACAAGATGTAAAATATTTTTTATTGGATCTGTTTCTAGTTAAAGTATGATGGGATATAGCGGATAAGAAATATGCCATGTTTTTGTTAATATAAAAAGTGAGTTTGTCCATTTACCACACTCTCTCACCATCGTCATCCTCTACTGTCCTATCACCCCAAAAATATGGCTACCCCCACTAAAAAAAAGCAAGAAAACCCTCCATAAACCGCTCCCCAACTCTCTATATATTGCAACCGATGGCAATTGCACCCAACGATCTTTCCTTATCTGTCTTTCTGCTATTCTCTTATTACTCTTTTTTGAGATACCGTTGTATCGTACGAACACTATACTAGTAAGTTGAAAACGTGAGGTGAGTGCGAGGTATTTTAGAAATGCAAGTGAAAATATAGACAGAAATTAAGAACATGTAGAGAGGTCCATACTAATTGGAGGATTGATGTGTGTTCTTCAAAAATCTGTGTGAGATATATTTGTGCATTTTCAAATGTCCTAGACTGTCGATTTTGAGCTCGGTAGGTCTCGAGCCAGGTTGGACAATAAAAAATAAGTTTGCTAGCAAATATGTTCTAGCCTAAACTAACAAAAAAATATGTGATGCAAAATGAGATAGGTTGGTCCGGCACGGAATTAGCACAAGTATTCCAAGGAGCACGTTATGGTGCAAAGTGAACGAATCGTGTCTTGTACGCCCGGCAGCAAATTCGATGTTCTAGGGCTCTTAGTTGTAGCGATGACTCTCGTCGAATAAATAAATGGAATAGCTTCTTTATTGTCTTTTTAAAGTGATTTATCGGGATAGACTTTTTGAAACGGTTTACCGGCATTCGATATTTTCGCACAAGCATTCATGCTATTGCCAAAAACCATAAATCATAATCATAAACCATCAATCGACAGTCGCAGCCGAAAAAAATTCACTCTGGATCAAGTTTGGATGAACCGATATGGCTCAGAATCATAATGATCAAGTACAAAATGAAACTTTCGCTTCCTTCCACTTGGGTGGCTCCCGAATTCCATCCAAACAAGCATAATGGGGCTGCCTAGGCAGCAAAATTCTAGTAGAAACAAACCGAGATTTTGGCAAAATTTTATGGGTAATGCTATGGTCCAGATGTTCGATCCGAGCGTTCGGCTTCGTATGTTCGACTGTAATATTTTTCGGTTATATTTGTAATATTTTTAACCCATATTTGCAATAAAAAAGAAGAATGATGTGTGTATTCCCATTCGCAACATTTGTTATCCATATCTGCAATATTTGTTGGCTATGTATGCAACAAAAAAGAAAGAATGATGTGAGTATTCGCATCGTACATTCCGATGTAACATTCTTAGATAATGTGTGTAATATTTTTAATCTTTGTATACAATAAAAATGTGTGACTCAAAAGTCGATGTTGTATATACGAAATAAAAAAAATATTACAATAAAAACACGAACAAAAAATATTACAAAATATAAACAAAAATATTATAAACACGATTAAAAAATATTACACTCGAGCGTTCAAAACAAATTTCAGAACAAACATCCGGACACTAGTATTCCCCAAATTCTATTCGTTGACTCACAAGCCCCTGAAATCGGGATCCTACTTGGTGGCCCCCATCAAAACCTAGTCAGAAGACCAAGCAAGCCTCGAAAGTCCCCTGTGCGCCACGCACACGCACCGGAGTGACCGGACGCACGTCATCTCCTCCGCTTCCTTTCCGGGCGGCTCGCCTCATGGACGCCGGCGAGTGCTCCCACTCCAAGCCCCGCGAGTCCTCCGCCTCATCCCCTGCCGCCGGTGGCGTCTGGGCCAAGCTAGGTACCCGGCCTCCTCAATCCGATCCATCCTTTAGGGTTCCTTTCCTCCCCTTGGGTTTCTTCGACCGCACGGATTCTTGATTCTTTCTTTCTGGTCTCTTGGCCCGTCCATTCCTTCCAGTGCCCGCCGATTCCGCCTACCCGGAGGTGGCGGTCGCCGAGGACGACGCTGTGGTCTGCTCCCTCGTCGCCCCCACCGGCGGGGAGGAGCTCGCGTGGTGCGAGATTAGTCGCGGCGGCGACGCGTCGTCGGCGACAATCCGGAATCTGAGGTACCTGTGGTTGGTTCCCTTGTGGTGTTGCGATTTCGTCGAGTGCGCATTGTAGGAAAGGCGCGGTTTTTGTGCGGTTTTACGGTTCTATTTTGGTGCCGTGTTGTGTAACATTGGGTGTACTGTTGATGCATGTTTGTTCTTGTGAGACGAGTGTGATAGAATGTAAAAAAAGGTTGGAATCAATTTCGGCGGTCTATGAGTAGTTTTCGTGCGAATTGTGAGAAAGGTGTTTTTTTTCTATGTTGTAGTACTAAAGGTGTTTTTTTCTATGCTGTAGTACTGTATTCGTGGTTTTTCATAACTTAAATTGATTGTGCTGTGCTAAACTGTGGAATGACAGTGTTGTTTATAATACTTATTCAGTTATTCGTCTGTCCCAAGTTTCTCCAGTTTGATTTCTAAGAAAAATGGTACCGATGCAATGTGATGAAGTTGAGGTTAAGCTGTTGTGGAAAATGATACCCAAGTTTCTCCAGTTTGATGCATTGCTGTGTTGTTGGTTTTGTCAGATTTTTCATTCTTGCTGATGTTTCATGCTTGTCATGCCATCCTAGTGTCATTTATATTTCATTAGATTGGCCTTTTATTTTAACATTGCCCATGTATCTTTGATACAGCTCAGATGCAATTATTGTTGACGGAAGAGTCATCCAACAAGAAACCGTTGACATTAAGCCAGGGAGTGAAATTGTCCCAGGTCCCCAGAAAGAAGGTGAGATGATATTGTATTTTCAATTTGTACATAGATTAGTGACAGTGTACATTCTACATCCTTTTATAAAAATATACTAATTTTGTGCCTTTATGAAGCTGAACAAATGTTTTGCGCCTTTTTCAATGTGATTTCTTTGAGCCTTTTGTATGTTTATGTAGAAAAGAGATATTATTCAGTGTAAGGTAGTTTCTTGGACCTCAGGGTTTACAAAGTGAAACATGTATCTACTAGTCTACTACAGTTATACATCTCTTTGTATGTTTTTAAGTCTCTAAAGAACTCAAAATCAATAGAACATTTGTGAAAATTGCAACAATATCTTTAGTTATAAGTATATCCTAACATCATTCAAATTTTCTTAAATACTTTCTTGGTCCAGAACCCAGAACTTTCTCATCATCATCATCAATTCATCATATTTTGAGAATATTTACCAAACCTGTAAGGCTGTACCCACATTGAATTAAAACGAAGTCCTTGGAGTTCCTTGTGCATCAGCAAATCTTAACAAGTTAGGAATGCTCTGCTTTTTATGCTTCTGTAATTCTGCACAGATGAAGTGAATTATTTTGTAATACGTTAATGTTATTCATTTTCCTTCCAGGGCATTTAGTGTATACATTTGATATAACAGCTGCAAAGGACCATGAACAAAATAATATCAAGGTAATTTTGTGAAAATAAATATTGATGAATAATATTCATCTTAGCGCATTAATTCAAGTTACTAACTTGTGGTTAAATGATGATGTCAGATTGTTCTAAATATTGAGAATGCAAAATGCAGCATATGCTTGAATTTGTGGCATGATGTTGTTACTGTTGCTCCATGCTTCCACAACTTCTGGTACTTTTGCTAGTTTTCCTAGCTACTCTGGGCTTATTTGAAATTTTAGGTGGTGATCTGTTCTGTATTTGTTTTAAGCAATGGCTGCTTCTCAGAGTGGTTGAGGTCTTCAACTAATTCGCGTGATAAAAGTCAGAGTGCTGCATGTCCACAATGTAGGACGGTAGTGCAATCAGTTGGAAGGAATCACTTCCTACATAATATTGAAGAGGTATGATGATTGCTGCTAATGACTTCATCCCTGAATAATGTTCCTAAAAGTGCTATTTATCGTACAGCTGCTAGATTTTGTTGCATTGGTGCTTTTGTAGGCTATACTGCAAGCTTCTTCGTCGCTACAGCGGTCTGATGAGGAGATTGCGCTGTTAGAGTCATATGCCTCAGTTAAATCGAATGTTGTGAGTTCAAAAGCTTACTGAAAGAATCGTTATTGTCCACTATTTTCTAAATGCATCAAGTGCCCTACCGGCTACCATGCTAGCACTAATATTAGTCATGGTTACCTGAAATTTTTCTAAAAATTGTTTTAAACTCACCTCATGATTGTTACTTCTTCACGAACCTTCATTTCATTTCATAAAATGCCTACCTCTGTTGCTTTGTAACTATCGCTAATAAAGTTCTTTAGTTTTACAGTTCATAGCTTGAACTTTTCAAGGCTCATGATTAAACTATTCCTTCAATTAGCATTGGCAGCATGTAATTATAGGCAATTCTAGGTCTGTTTCATGATAATGTGATGCTCATTATATAATATAAAGTTTCTTTGAGCTTTGTCATAAAACCTATCTGTCATTTTCCCCCTAGGAAAGCAGAGGTTAATTTTTTTCTGTGAACTCATCATATGAAGTTTAGTGGCGAAAACTTTGACTTCAAATAGGAATTTAGCAGTTGGATATTACCGTTTTGGCAAGTCAATTCATGGAATATGAGACCTGCTGTGTGAAACCTTTACCTGGCATGTTATGATTTTTTTAGTCAAAACAATTCACAAGCTACCATGGATGCAATTTTTTTTTGCCATAATCTTACTAAGTTAGTTTGTCTGGTAGTTGAAATGCCTTATTATTAGAGCCAACTTGAGTAGCATGTGACAATTGTTACTTGCTCAACTCACTGAGTTTATAGATGCTTACTATAGTATATTATCTATTTTACCAGCATATTTTTATGGTATTTATATGGTCTGGCCCCAAGATTCTAAATGTAGGTGATGTGTTATTTCATGCCTTAGATTTTGGGAAAACAGAAAAATCAATCAAGGAAGCGCCCTATGTCTCGTTCAAGTGATGAAATCAACGATGCTGATCTTCCATGTCCTCAGTGTGGTAAGTGTGGAAATTCCGCTTTGAACATTGTATTACAGAGTCTAGTGGTCTTAATTCATGTTGATCAACATGGATCATTACATGGATGCAAATGCAAATCATGGTATATGTTCTTAGATTTTGCATTTAATATGTTGATTTAATGGGTGATTTTTTTTACAAATGTCTAGAAATAATTATTTTTCCATATACAATTCTTTGTGATTCTGGTAGAAAAAATGGATCTTACCATGATACTTGATTCTGAGTAATTGCAACTGTATAAACAGGTTGTTGTATAGTCACAGTTCAATATAGCTAGAGGTTTGGTTCAATGCGCCGTTTTTCTCTTCTTTTTGCATGGGTGTAAGAGATTGAAAGTTCAGCTCAGAACAGTTTTTCCTAATGTATCACCATTCACCAGTGTATTTGTGTCATTGAGTTAGCACTCACTATGAAGTTACGGTAGTTTTAGCTTGTTAGGCTTTATTTAGCTCAGAGTGAGTTCATTAGTTTTGCATTGAGGTGGGTATAGAAGTAGCTTTTGCATTCTTTCAGTAAAGGGAAGGCAAAGTGTACTTTCTATCTTTCAGTAGAATAACTAATTGATATTTATATTCAGCACTTCTATGTTACATGTTTCTCAGGATTTTTTTTGACATGTGCCTCAAATGAGAAAAATATTGCAGGTACTGAATTTGGTGGATTTAGATGCAGTCTGGGAGCAGCACACTTGCAGTGCAATGTATGTGGAGGAATGATGCCAGCCAGAGCTAACACTAGTATACCACAAAAATGTAACTGCCAATTGTGATCATCTGTACTTCTCTTGTAAATTACATGGATTGCATTATGTTCTTCATTTAATAGGTTATTTAACACTATGGTGTGGTGCCATGATGTTGAAGTGGAAATTTAGTCCTTCATATTATTCTGAACTGGAAATTTAGTCCTTCATATTATTCTGAACTGGAAATTTAGTCCTTCATATTATTCTTGGCCTTACTGATATGTTTGACGTTAATTTAACTAAAGTTATTTTTATCACATAAATCTGCATCAAGAGTATTGAGGATAATTGACGCTTGCCTCTCAAGAAGTTTCTGAAGTTAGCAATCACCATAAGTAGTTTGGTTGTGCCTTTTTCCCTACTGAAATTTTATGATATTAGTTAACTTTGCTGCTGCTGACCTACCAAACTTATGTTGCAGGTTTGGGGTGTGATAGAGCATTTTGTGGAGCTTATTGGTATTCCCAAGGAGTGAATTCAACTCAGTATAATCTAATCTGCAACCAGGAAACTTTCAGGATGGTAAGCCAATCTATAGGTCTGTTATTTTTTGTTGCGGTTTATGACTTTTAGGCTGTTTGTGGGAGAGAGTATGGAGTAACAAAAACTCGTGTGTGGTTTTGGCCGATATAAATGAAGTTGTTACAGTATGTACTATAATCAATTTGTAGATCCCACCTTAAAAAGACACCCCGTTTGAAATCTAGTTATTGTATAAATGCCGAAAAGTAGCTTTTAGAAGTTAAAAAGAAGATTCCCTATTTCTGATATCTCTTAAGCCCCTTGTACCTTTTCATCATCATATACAGCCATTGCACATCATCATATACAGCCATTGCAATGTTTTGACATGTTGCGTGCATACTGCATAATATTGCAGGTCTCTCAGCGCCATATCTCCAAACTTCCGGACATGGTTCATGGGGGCAATCCATATGAAAAAGATGTAGGAATATTCCGGCATGATCTTATCCCTTATGATTTATGGCCTAGATAGTCGTTTCATGTGTGAGTTCATTGTTGTTTCTCCTTTCTAGATTACAGAAAGATGCGTACAGCAATCAGGCAAAACGTTGCAAGCTGTAATCTCAGAGTGGATAGCAAAGTTTGACAATAGGGAACTTGGTAATGTTCTATCAATTTCAGTTGAATGTTGTTTTCATGCACATGTTATAGTTGTGAAGAAATTGTCTTGTAAACTTTAATTATCTCTTGACATGATAAGAGACTATTGCATACAACTTTATGCATGATTTGAAAAGCAAAACCTACTTTTGGGGATATTTGGCACTTGGTCTATGCACTAGACTTCCCTTCTTGTACTCTCATTGCATATGCCCAACATATCACATTTGAATGATACAATGTTCTTGCTGCATACAGATCGCTCAAGGTTGCAATTGAATCATGTTGATGCGATTTCTTCCAGGACATATCTTTGCAAGTAATTACTTTTTCACAAGAACAGTTTGTTGATTTCATCTTGCTGCCTTTGCTCATTTTATTGACTTGAAATGAATGCAGCCATTGCTACAACAAGTTGATTGATTTCCTGCTGTATTGGTTCCGCGTATCAATGCCCAGAAATGTATGTATACTACACACAGCTACAAATAACTCCTACCATCAATTCATTTTCATGATGGTTTTATGCTAATCATTTAGGTAATGTAAAATATGCCTTGCACTAATTTGTAATGAGATGTGGATGTTGTAAGTGCACTTATTCGGTTGATGTACAAAGACTGATGTCCATAAAAGGCTACTATATATTCCCAGAGTTTTTCGCCAACTAAAATACAAGTATTTACAATCATCCCAAATGTAACGCTAGGTAAATGGATTTGAATGCAAAATGGGTATTTCATTATTATTAATATAAGGCTTACAGCTTTGCCAAATGCGGTATAAGTTTGGTTTCCAAGAGCAAGGATGCATTACGCCTCATATAACTGCTTCATGCATACTAAAAGATCGAACGGTCTGATTTTTCATACCTGTTTGTTTGATATGTGCTTAAACAAGTAAATCGTTGTGAACTCATGCAGTAGTTGTGGTAAACATAGAATCCCTTGAGTTGCTGTCAACAAATATCGAAGGCACTCTTTATGCTTAGGATTTCTTTGGCTGCTACCTTACAAATGTTGTAGAAATTGTTATGTGGTTAACTAGTTTATGGTTACCGGTTGGTGTTAGCTGCTTTCAATTTTAAATCTGATAGATTATTTGAAGCAACACATTTCTGAAAGTAACTGGTTTATTGAATTTGTCTTTGAACATTCCTCTGTTCCTAAATAATTTTGTTAAATGGTGTGTCTAACTGCTTGAATGGTTGCAACTACAAAATCATTCTAAATCATGCATTGACTGATATGACTTGGGGTGGGGCAAACTGCATAGTTTTACGTACGGATGAATTAGTTGCTTTTCATGATCCAATCATGGACTCCTTGTTGAGCTGTCCAACGGCTAGCGGTAACCACCTAGCTACTGTCACAGTCTAAAACCCTGATTAGAATAAAAAAATTTCCTTAACAAATGATATGCAATACAACTTTGTGTTCATTCTTTGTAAGGTAAGGTTCCAGTCTAAGCTGAACCGCATCTTCTGTACACAAATCTATTAACATCCACAAGCACCGCTGCACTTCTTCATTTGTTGATAGATCCTATGAGTCTATAGACAGTGATGGTGATGTTCTTTTCCAGCTTCTTCCACCTGATGCTGCTAACAGGGAGAGCTGCTGGTATGGTTTCATGTGCCGTACCCAGCACCATCGGCCTGACCATGCTAAGAAGCTGAACCATGTCTGTCGTCCGACAAGAGGCAACTCCTAGCCTATCTCTTCCTTCAAGATGATCTTTCGATGATGACAAGATTGTACAGGAAGGATCAAGACTCCTAGGTCTCCCTTTACCATTCTGTTTGATTTGTACTTTTTTACATGTCATGATCAGGCACATGTAAAGTGCGGTAAATCACATGAACCTGTTTCCATCCTCATCATCATTCATCCAGTGTATGATTTTCCATATTCCAAACTGTCATGCATCTGATGACGATATTCTTTGACCTGGTTTTCCTCGAGTTCCGTGTGTAGTTGTTCATGCGCTCGGAGATGAGCTTATCCATTCATTTATTCTGCGCACATCAACATGTACTTGTGATGAAAGAAAGAGCTGGTTCAAATCTTGTTAACCTTGCCTGCACACGACAATGAAAGCAAATTGCATTTGCAGTAGCACTGTTGTTGGAACTGCCACTGTCGGCAGGTTAGGGGATAGGTGTTCAAGGATACAGGAGCGCACCAAAGTGTTAAAGTTTATAGCTTTCGGCTATGGTTGTTGGTTTTTGATTGAAACTGTATTATAACGGCTGTAAGTTTTTCTAAATCATTTAATAACAAGAAAATAAGAAATAAGAAAATTTAAAAACCATCTCCCCATCCTTGTCGGAGACTTGCCTTAAAAAGTCTTGCCCAGAATTTGTTAGCACGTCGTTTTCAGGTTATTGTCGATAGGGGCCTCCGGTCTATGTCACTAATGGTATCAGTTTGAAACCGAAAATAGCCGCAATTCCTGTGTAGTTGTGTAGTATAAGCTTGGAAGTACTTTTTATCTAGTAAAATATAGAACAAGACACCTCAACTTTTTTTTAATAGGACATGCG
Organism: Melocanna baccifera; assembly: GCA_036346265.1. Classification (NCBI taxonomy): domain Eukaryota; kingdom Viridiplantae; phylum Streptophyta; class Magnoliopsida; order Poales; family Poaceae; genus Melocanna; species Melocanna baccifera. Next base: position 1,766,961 of record CM070706.1, read on the forward strand.
CCCTGGGTGGCCCCGCGCACACCTGAATGATTAGGCAACAAAAATATGCGTTTCCACCGTCGTTCCTTTTCTGTTTAAAGAAAAAAAGGCCTTTTTTGCATGCTGTGTCACGTAATTTTTCCACACGGCTATACCTCAAATTTGACTATAAAGTATGACTATACGCGAAAAAATTTGAGATAATTTAAAACGAAGTCAGCATAATCTTGAGAGCAAATAGATATAAATTTCAAAACAAATTTAGGATAAATTTAGAGTAAATCGATATAAGTTTGAAAGTAAATCAACATAATTCTTAGATCAACTTCAAGATAACTTTGAAAGCAAATTCAATATAATTTTAAAAGCAAATAATATAAAATTTAAAGCAAATTCAGGATAAGTTTTAGAGCAAATCGGCATAATTCTAAAAGCAAATTTAAGATAATTTCAAAAGGCAAATTCAGTATAATTCTAGGAGCAAATCAATAGAAAATTCAAAGTAAATCCAGGATAATTTTGAGAGCAACCCTTTGAATCCGTGAAATCCCACCAATAAATCAATTGAGAACCCACTAAAATCCACCATTGACCTGCATGAACTCGTCGCCGTTCAACAAACACATCGATCCCTACCTCCACCACCTTCCCCACACCCTCTCCCTCTTAGCTTGAATCTCTACCAAGCAACCAACCTGTTCACATAAACAAAACCGCCTCAAATCCCACGAAATTCCCTCCAATAAATCACCACAAAAACACCAAAAACCGTCAGCTTATCAACGTAAATCCGCCACCGCTCGACACAACATACAGATCCCTACCGCCACCACCTCTCACCGCTCTACTACTCTTGCACCACCAAAATATGTTCCCTCCCTTAAAAACCCTACGTGATGAACCGCTAAACTCAAGTCAAGAGAAGGAGAGGAGAAGATGCATGGGAGAGAGAAGATTACCAGGAGAGAGAATTTTTAATTAGTTTCTAAAGCGGTGACATTAAAAATGTAACACATGCTACTGGCATTGAGTATTTTGTCCCCTATCTTAGGCTGATACTGGGGTCCAGCCTACCTTGGACCCACCTGTCATTGCTACAAACCATGTGGACAAACTGCGCACCTCCTCGCCTCGCAAACCACGAGCATACGGGCCCTCGACAAAACGCTACCCGACAAAAAGGAGACCGCATCCCTTCCCCTGCCTCGCCACGCACCAGCGGCTCACGATGATGCTGCTTCAATCGGATGGCTATGGGTGCGCGCGCCGTTCGTCCATCGCATGCACACGCGGAATTCAGGAATTTTCTTTTTTATATGCAGGGTATTTAGTGCAAATTAATCAAGGTTGGTTCAACTGTAAGGGCAGTCCCAATGCATAGTTTCTATGTGTGATTTCTAAAGGAGAGAAAGAGCAATAACTATCTATTTAAACTTAACCACTCCAATGCTATAGTTTCTATAGTAATTTCTATGGAGAATAAAAGTAATGATCATTTGCATGTAGCAGTAATTATAGAATGATTAGCTGTGATAATATGGTGTGTGGCCAAATTGTGACTGTAGAATTCATACATAGCCCATGTAATGCATATATATCAAAGCCAAATCCATCTGGTTATAGTTTTCCATTGATAGAGCATTACGAAGCTGGAAAAGAGATGCTACTCTTACAGCCAAATCAGCAAAAACCAAACTTATTGTCATAAAAAAGAAAGTGCTACTGAAATCTTCGCAAATAAGTAACATAAAAGATCAAGCAAAATCACACAAGTGAGTCAACAGTTCTTTCAAGATCAACAATGTATTGAAGTTTCCGGACCTAGATCTCGCCCTTAGCACTGCAGAAATGTTCATTTCTTTGAATAGGCATGACAGTCAAATTTCTCAATGGATATGGTTTCTTTTTCTCCTTGATGTCAATAAAAGAACATTTCAACATTAACTAAACAAAACTTTCGGGCATGCAACACAAACAATTGCACATGAAAACAAATTATACATTCCAAATAAACAATTTCACTTCATCAAGACATCAAACCCATATAGCATCCAATAATTGTTAGCAGTCCAACATATGTACTAAAATGCCCTTGGTGACACAATTCTTGCATGATTCACTTGTCACATAAGAAGCAACAGCTTGAATATCATATCCACTTATTAATATTCGAAAAATGGTTTAGCACAGGAAAACAGCCACCAAGTGATAAATATATGATACCCGCATACATGTCAATATGATACCCACATGCATGTCAATAGACACGCATCCAAGATTCCCTTCAATGATGTTTTGGATTGCTTGACTGTGTGCTTAGTGGAATGTTATGACAACATGAACACAAGAACATACTACTAAGGGAATTTCTTATCAACATCTGACATTGAAAGTTATCACTACTCCAATAGTCCAATTAGCATTTTAGAGCCTATAATCAGTAAATCTAGTACCAATTCAAATTATTATCACTTTATGGAACAAAAGAAAGAAAATGCAGCACTGTATTGATGTTAAGATTTTATTGTAATTGGGACTGTTTGCTGGTGGTGCCGGATATATATGCAGCGTGTCACAAAAGAAAGAAAATGCAGCGTGACTTCTTTGCTAGACTGCATATATATCAAAGGCAAAGAAGAAGTAAATCTAGCCCAACTTCTTCGCCTTTTCATTGTAAGACACGCAGTTTACCACCGGTGGAGGAGAAGGCGAAGAAGTGGATGGAGCTGGCGCTGGTGGTGCCGGAAACCCTCCTGCTCGTCGGCACCTCGGAAGGAGTCTTCACCAGAATCAACGACGCCTGCAACCTGCTCGGCGAGGACATCTGGGGCGTCGAGGACACCCGAACACCTCCTGTGGCGGCGAGCACAACTTCGGCTTTGGGGTCCACTTGGAGACCACCGGCGGCGGCGAGTTCATCGACGACGACCACACCGAGATCACCCTGGACGACAAGACCGGCGGTGACGAGCGCACCGACGATTTGGAGCTACAACCCGGCATCGAGTACTGGGGCCGCGGCCGACGACTTCGTCCGCTGGACACCACCGTCGGAGCGGGGGGAGAGGGAGGAGGGGGCGACGGGGGGAAGAGGGAGGAGGCGTCGGCGGGGAGGGGAGGACCGAGGAGGCGCGGTGGGAGGGGAGCGGGAGAGGCCGAGGAGGGGGGGGCGGGGGGGAGGGGGAGGGGCGGCCGGGGGAGGGCGGCGGGGAGGGGGCCGGGAGAGAGGCCGGGAGGGGAGGCGGCGGGAGAGGCGGCGGGGCGGATCTGCGGAGGGGTAGGAGGGGGCGCGGGAGGCCGGGAGGGGACGGTCCGGCGGCGAAGAGAAGCGGCGCGGGAGAGAGGGAGGGAGGCGCGGAGGAGAGAGGAGGCGGCGCGGGGAGCGCGGGAGGCGCAGGCGATCCGGGAGGGAGGCCATGGAAACGACGAAGTGTTGCAGCGCTAAAAAGAAGCGGTTTCTTCGGTATTGGACAACGAGCGACTCGGTTTCTTCACGAAGAAACGATTTCCTTCTCTTTCTTCTTTAATTAACATGCCACCTCACCAATTTGCTGATATGGCAGACCTATTAATTACTAAGAAACTATCCTAATCACTGCATTGGGACTGCCCTAATCCGTGTTATTAGATCTTACGATGGTATGACCATAATGAACCATTCTGATCATGATCCTACGTAGGATCAGAATTATAAATTAGCAGTCCAGATCTTAGTAACTTTTATGATCACATCTGTTTTGGTACGATCCTATTATGATATTATTTTCCGATAACATGATACAGATCCCAATTCTACTGTGAGACCATGTGGAGGTAACCCCGGTTGTGTGATGAGTAATTGACACGTGTTCTAAAAAGTCTGAGTTTGTTTCGAGTATTTTTGTGCTAATTACTGATGCGGATATTTAATTATAATATCTTGTGTGGCGCTATGTAATGTGTTTTCTTGTCGGTGATGACTGCAGGACTTTGAGACGGAGTCGTGGCGAGACACGGGTGACCGGACTAGGCACAGGCGGTGTGTTCTCAGTTCTTCATCTCCAGTTCTTAAGAGCAAAGTCGTGGCTAGCATATTCTTAAGAGCAAAAGTCTCCTCTCCAGTTCTTCATCTATTTTATTTTGAGGTGTGTTCTTGTTTGAGGAACAGTAGACATGAGTTTGCTTTAAACTGAGAATTTTCTCAAAGTTCCATGACTAGCACATTCCCAAGAGCAAAATAGCAGTATCCATGAATTTCTTTGCTGCAATCTCTAGTTCTTTTTACTGATTTCTTTATGCTTTTCAGCTTTTGGTTTGTGCTTTTCAGCTTTTACTTTGAGCTGCTTTTACTTTGTGCTTTTCAGCTTTTACTTTGTGCTTTTCAGCTTTTACTTTTAACTGCTTTTACTTTATACTTTTCAGCTTTTACTTTGTGCTTTTCAGGTTGCTTTAGACAGTAATTTATTTTACTGTTTTCTCTGCTCTATTCTCACCAGATCTTTGTTTTGTAGTGCATCTTCTGCGATTCTTAGTCTTTTTTGAGTCACATTCATTGCTGTTTTCAGTTTGCGCTTGGCTGATAAGCGAGTGAATATTTGAGGCGGAATTTTTAAAAGGCACCATTCACCTTTCATCTATTGCCATTTCTGATCATTCATCTACCGATACGAAAACGACCATATTTAGGAACCTGATCCTAACAGTTGTTGTGTAAATCTATCTTTAGACGCTTCTACATCGATCTGATTGTCACTAACTATCCTGTATCTTGTCATTATATTTTTCATGATATTCCGTGCTTGCTTGCTCCGAAATTTGATCCCCTTTCAGCTTTCCAAGTACGGGCACATATAAAGGCTAGCAGATACATACTCGAAGACCTTTCATCTGCAGCACAAAAGGCTCCGAAAAACCTGCAACGAGGAAGGGGAAAGGCAACAGTTGGGTCATGTTTTCGTCTGCGATAAGGATGCATCATCGACCGAGGAGTCGCTTCACAGTACAGTGCTTGCCTCGCCCGGCCAATCTACTGGAGCACCGAGCTAGTCCTCCATGCCACAGTGATCAGACATGCCAATGGCCACAGCTTGTTCATGCCATGCCTCTGGCTTTGCCCATTTTCAGACCAAAGATTTTTGGCCCACATTTGGAACATGGGTTTCTCCCTTCATACAGGAATTGAAGTTATTTCCTGTGAAATTCTTGAGAATTTTCTATGAAATTCTTATGTTCTAGTCTTAAAAAAAACTCCTATATTCCAAACACGGCCTTAATTATTGGCACAGCAGTAGCTAGCTGGCTAAGTCTTTGAAAGGATGAAATGGAGACTTGATTTTATCCGAACACAGCACAAGTGCTTTTAATGTGATCTCTGGAAATTCTGCACTGCAATGTACAGTCTCTGAAGCGTCCTGGAGCGGTGAAAGCTATGGAATGTGATGTGCCTGTAGTTTTCTATGTTGTTTGGACGTCATAACGACAGAGAAATGGAGCCTTGTGCAGCCTAGCATGTCAAGATAAAATAAATATCTGTTTCGATGCACCGGCTACACCGTTGGATGTGCCTCGAAATTCATGGCGTCCCATGTAGAGCTTGACATGACGGACAATAATAGAAACGATCTATATCCGCTTACCACCCAACGAAGATAATGACGTTTTCGTTTGTTGATTTTAGCTCTATGATAGTGCGCTCTCCTTGTCCTTTTTTTTTTCCTCTCTTTCCCTTTATTTTGTTTTGTTCGTCTTTACTTGTTCTAGCTAGACATGAGTACGGCCCCCCCACCTAATCTCAACGTCATGCTTAGTGGTCAAAGCTATGTATTCGTGTTACATCTGCCCATATGTTCAAGTTCTTGCCCTCTTCTCACCGTGGTCATGCATGTAGAGAGCTAAAGCTCTCATGTTAAGATCTTCTGCCACAAAAAGTGTATCGTTAAAAAACGCTTTTATAATATCTACTGGAACATGATAAAGAGAAAAACTAGATAACGGTATACCGTTCCAACGGTATACCATCCTCTCTTGTGCGCTCACCCTCTCACTCCCAGCCACCGCTCCCTAGCTCGCTCTCTCTCTCTCTCGCTCGCTCGCTCTCTGCAACGGCTGACCGGGCAGCACTATTGCCGCCGACGGATTTATCATGCCCCCGGATGTAGAGGAAGGCCAGAGAGACAGTGGTTCGGCGGTGGGCAGTGAGGCACGACGAGACAATGTTGCACTAAATATTAGGTTAGATAGGATGGGAGCGGCAGGGAGAGAGGGAGACGGCGGTGAGGCGAGGCGATGAGATCAGCGTTGGCCACTAATGGTGGAGGAGGGGTGGGGGACATGGAGGAGGGGTATGGAGTTATTGCCGACGCCGAAGAAGAGAGGAGGAGTTGGTGCGTACAAAAAAGAGAGAGGGAGGAGGAGCGACGGGAGAGGGTTTTATCATCGGGGGAGCTCCCAATGGTGTAACGTGACGTAGATGCTTCCAAACATATACTAGCAAAATTAAGGAGGAGATCTATTGAACGCAGAAAGCCCAACACAACACAAAGGCAGCACCACGACATGAGCATGTTACAGATTCGGAGTGACCCTTCACTACTGTTGGAAGGGCACACTGCCACTACTGAAAGTAGCAGCAGTTACTGTACACTTATGCCAACCTCAAACAATGGCTTCACTCCGCATAAATACAAGGAGAGGCTCCTCTCAAGCATATGCAAAGCAATGAACACCAATTAGAAGCAAACCCTAGATAGGTTTGTTAATACGAGCGATTTAGACCCGTTTGGAATAATGGAATGTAAGATCAGTTATATTATTTTTACATTAATTTCGTAGGACCGAGTGCTTTGTTTCTCTAAAACTTCTCCAGAATTCCCGCGCTCCAAATTGGGCCTAGGGTTGCATATATACTTGCATTGAACATAGATTAACGTTGAGATAGTAATGGATAAAAAAATTGAGCTGTACAAATCTCTCAGCCTTCATAAGATGGACCTTAAACCAATAGTAAGAGCACGGTCTCTTCCTGGTTTAATTCGACCCACTGGCCACTGCTAATCATCCATTAACAATTAACTGATAGATTAACTAAAATAGATTAATCCAAAGGCAAACTAAAATAATCCCCCAGAGAAAAAAAATAAAATAAACAATTAACTGATTGATCAACTAGAGCAGTGGCAAGTGTTCCAAACACACTAAACTAATCACCAGATGCTCGCACCAAACGCAGCTCTTTAGGCATTCCATAATTCCAGCTCGTTGCTCAAATGCATGGCTCGTTGCTTGCTTACTGCGGGCTTGCGGCGCCGTGGCCGGCCTCGCCGCCGTTCGCGCCGGTGCCGGTGGGACGGTGCTGATCCATCTCGGGCGGCTGACCTTCCTGCTGCTGCTCGCCGCTGCCGGAGCGGCCACAGGCGTTGAGGGCGGCGAGCATGCCGAGGTTCGTGTCAGCCATGCCGATGACGCCCATCCCGCCGGGGAAGCTGCTTCTTGACATGAACTGCAGCGGCGCCTGAACCGTGTTCCCGGCGCCGAAAGCCCACGACGGCTGCATCCAGAAGGCGCCGCCGGCTGCGGAGCTGTTCGGCGCCACAGCCCACATTGGCGCCGGAGCAGCAGTGGAAGGCGCTGCCCGGGCCTTCTGCGCGGGATCGCCGCCCCCCGCGGCGACGTCAGGGTCTTGTCGCGCGGTGTCCTTGAACAGGTCGTCGGCCTCCCTGTAACGCTTCCTCATGAACTCCCCGGCGCCAGGATCTTGCGGAGCCTCCGGGTGCTGCTGCTGGTGCGGCGGCGGGAGGAGCTGGTGGTGGTGGAACCCGAGCATGGCGGCGACGTCGTGCTGCGGCTGCGGCTGGTGCTGAAGGTGGTGAAAGGGCGCGGCGCGGGCGGAGGGGTGGGAGGCGGCTGAGCGGAGGGAGACAGTAAGAGAGGAGAAGTTGGCGGGGATGGTGCCGGTGCCGGTAGCGGCGACGATGGCCGGTTCGGCCTGCTGCAGCAGCCACTCGATGGTCTCGCCGTCGGTCTTGTGTCCGAGCTCCCGCGTGAGCTGGAATACCCGCGCCGCGCACAGCGCCGGCATCCGTA